>CM055069.1:2481929-2831929 GCA_029204045.2 Tillandsia leiboldiana | reverse complement strand
GCCCGACAAAAAAATGTTGGTGTTCATCCTCGACAGGCTCCAGAAGTAAGTGATCTTCTGTTGTTTTTTTCTTAAAATTTTGAAATATTATTATCATACTTATTTTTATGGTGCAACCTATCAGGAAAGATTCATATGGTGTCTTCTCGGAGCCTGTGGATCCTGAGGAGGTGATTTTTTTTATTTTTTATTTCCTCAATATTTGTAGGGATCAAAGTTTTTCTTTTGCTGATGAACTGATCTTCGATGCGCAAACAGCTTCCGGATTACCATGAAATTATTGGACATGCAATGGACTTTGGGACTATCCGCAAGAAGCTTTCGGATGGTGCATATGTAAACTTGGAGCAGTTCGAGGTTGTCACAAGTTCTATGAATCTCTGATTGCGTATTCCTGTGTTTTGTTGTATAAAATGAGTTTTTTCATATGCAAACTAAATTTTGTATCGCTTTTCAGTTAGTTGTATGATATATGGTAAACATGCGATTTACAGTGTCCCGCAGACTTGTGCCTTTTCTTAGAGGAATTAAAGTGATAGCTTCATTGTCATCTCAGCATGGCATGCCCTGCTACTTTTTCTTGTTATGTAGTTGTATAATTCTTGCCGGTGAGATGAGAAGAAGGGTCATATATTCTGGCGAAGGTTGATTATGTGCGATCTATAATAATTGCTGCAAGAGTAGTGCTTGCTTGATTGAACATGTTGGGTAGCATTTTGGATATTCACCATCTCTTTTATGTATGTGCAGAAGGATGTCTTGCTGATTAGCTCAAATGCTATGCACTACAATGCACCGTACACCATCTATTATCGGCAGGTACCGGACTTGCTTTGAACAATTAGTTGCATCATTTTAATGAGCTCGCATGGTGACATTCCTCATATGGCTAGCTAGCTATCAACGTATGGTTGAACTGTTACAGGCACGATCTATACAGGAGCTTGCAATGAAGAACTTTGAGAACTTGAGGGAAAAAGGTGACAATAACGAACCAGAACCAAAGATGGTGGCGAGGAGGGGTAGGCCACCGAAAAAGATCAAGCAAACAGTGAGTGGAGTCTCTGATCGCGCTTTTTCAGAGTTCAACAATGATGCAGCACTTGCTAATGCTGAGGACAGCAATCAGTTATCTAACTTGGATAACGATTTGTCAAGGAAAGAATTGGCGGTAGGCAACTCTATGAATACAAATAAGTCTATGAGAGCTCCCTACAGTCTTTGCAGCACAGAGACATTTGGTTGGCTCAGTGAACAGAAACAGTCCAAAAATAAAGAATATCTAGGTATCTTTCTGTAAAATGCTGCATGTATGTTTAGCCTCCAGCACTTAATAATATGGCGGAAAACATCCCTTCCAGCTTTGGTGTCTCTAGTTCCTTCCCTAAAGCTTAGAACTTCTATGTCTGCAGGGTCTGGATTAAAAGGGATTTCTATTAATATTGGGAAGAAACCTACTGATGCGGACGAGAGTCGTCGCAACACATATAACCAGTCTTATTTCTCAACATGTGTGAACGAAGTTCCTACGCTAACATGCTTTGGTGGGGAGAGGAAACAACTAGTGCCGGTAAGTGCATGTAATCATCTCACTCTTGCATTGTATTACCCGGACATTCCAAATCATCTCACGCTTGGTTATACTTAAAATCATCATAGTTATTCCTACAATGCTTGCAGTTTTAGTAAGGTTATATATAGAGCGGTTTCTACGGATCAGTTTGTGTCCTCTTTAAGTTGCGTTCCTTTATTCTAGTGCCCCTTGTGATGGTTTACGTCATGAATGCAGGTGCGGCTTCACATCAAATATTCGTACGCAAGGAGTTTGGTTCGATTTGCTGCCAACCTTGGTCCCATTGGCTTGGCTATTGCTGAGAAAAGGGTCAAACAACTATTACCTCCCTCAAGAATCTCCTCTACATATTTTGCTTATCACTCTTCTCAACTCAAGATGTCACCCTGCACTCGGCAGGAAACGTCCTCGCATGAAAATATCATGGAAGAATGACATCTTTCTTCACAGATCAACAGAGGCTCCAAAGGTACCCAAATATGAAAATGGAGTTACAATTTCTAGGCTTAGTGTCGATAGTATCGGGACGAAGGAGCCAATTCATAATTTCAATTCTTTATTGCACTTTAATACGGTGAGACCAACTTGGTGACCGGCACCCTACATGCAGAAGAATCATATGCACCGCCAATTTATTGAGAGGGCGACTACGACAATAGGGTATGCGGGCACATTGCGTTCTGGTAACTCCTTGCCTGATACTGGTACTAGCAGCAATTCTAAGATGATGCAGGATTTTCCTGCATAGGAATCCCACTTTCAAGTTCTCTGCAATTCTTAGATGTTTTATTGAGGTACTTGGGAGGTATACAATGGTATAGTGGATTTGAAATTTTTATTTATAATATTTTATTATAGTTCTGATAACATTTTATTCTGTAACGCCTCAGGGTCGAAATTGCGATCCGGGCTTGCCAACTGATCCGCCACCTATACGAAAAGTTTCGTATAGGCGAAACATCAAACTTGTAAAAATATATTCGTAGGATTTAAGAATTGATAATACATGCCCAATTTATCTAAAGCATCCAACATATTCACAATATCGTAATAGTTCTTAAAAATCAATAAAAAAATATGCTTTTTTAGTATTATGGAAGAGTATATTTGTCGTCAAGATATTTTTATAGCGTGCAGTAAAAAGGTAGAAATGTGATATATTTAGTTAAATATTTTTTATTATTGGTACAAAAATAAGTCTGTATTAAACAAGAATATTGTGTTTTTCGTATTGTAAGACATTTTTCTTGAGCATTTATTTCACCAAGTAAATTTTGAAAAAAAGTGTCTTACAATGAGAAAGACAGAGCATTCTTCTTGAATGCGGATTTATTTTTATGCCAATAGTGAAAATACGACATATTTAGTTGAATATTTTTTACTATTGGTAAAAAAATAAGCTCGCATTAAACAAGAATGCTGCGTTTTTCGCATGGTAAAATACTTCGCTTCAGCAATGCGTGTTGCAGTTTTATTTTTTTTACTGCACGCTACAAGAATATCTTGACGAGAAGTGTACATTCTTTCATGGTGCCAGAAAAGTATATTTTTTCACTGATTTTCAAGAGCTATTACGATATTGTTAATGAGTTGAATGCTTTAGATAAATTGATTGAATGCTTTAGATAAATTGACTATGCCTTATCAATCCTTATATCCTGCGGATATATTTTTGTATTCGATGCTTCGCCTATATAGGACTTTTCGTATGGATGGTAAATCTGTTGGCGAATTCGGATCGCAGTTTCGATACGAAAGCGTGACATATTAAAGTGGCATCAGAACTGTAATAAAATATTATAAATAAAAATTTCAAGTCCATCGTACTACTGTATACATTTCAAGACTCGATTTCTGCATACCTGAAAGTGGGTTCGTCTGGTTCAGTTATTGTGGCTTCAACTCCGAGACCTGATTTAGCTTTGCAGCTTTAAAATTATGTGATATTATTTTTCCCTTTAGTTGATTCTGTGAAATTAACTAAAGGAAGTGGTTAGGGTTTGTAATTGCTTGAAGCGGAGTGTTCTATTGTAACAGGGTAGAATGCAGTTGTACAGATCAGAATCTGTAGTTGAGGCTATATATATTTCCAATTCTTAATAAAGAAGCTTAATCTCATTTTTAATATATTATGATTCGGGGACAGTATCGAACTGCAATTGTCGTTCTTCTAAATTTAAGATTTTTTTTTTTAGAAAAAAAACCTATTTTAAAAATACCATTAGCTATCTAGATGATTATTGTATCCTTCCAAAACATTTTAATGAAAAAAAAAAAAAAGGACTTGGAACTAGGCCTAGTCCAGTTAATTTTTTTTCATTAGATTTGAAGGTCAATAGGCTTGTAGTTGTAGGTGCCTATCCTGAAGATATATTGTCTTGTGTGGAAAATGATTTGGTTTGAACTGGTAAATTACTGCAACGTTCTTAAATTTGTATTTGAATTAACAATTTTTTTTTTTTAAAAAAAAAGAGGCCTAAGTTGGAGTTTCGTGGGCCATAAAGTTTTAGTCCCAGTAAGTCCCACGAATTGGCGCGAAGAGCATCTCGTCAGTTTAATTTAAAACGGGAGCATTTCCACGCATCTCTCTCTCTCTCTCTCTCTCTCTCTCTCTCTCTCTCTCTGATTCCCACTCAAGAACCAACAATTTAAAAAGAAAGAGAAAGATCAAGAAAGTGTCTATTTAGGGTTTCGATCGCTGCACGATGGGTTGCTTCTGTTCTACGGAGAAGATGACAAACAACGTGCCGGATCAATACATTCATACTCCATCATCATCATCATCATCATCGTCGCAGCAGCAGCAGCAGCAGCAGCCGCCGCAGCAAATGCCGAGCATTCCCACCGAGCGAAAAGCGAGCCCTCTGCCGAGTGCTTATGGTGTTCCGACTCAGCGAAGATGGAGCCTGCTGCCGAGAGCTCCTCGTGTTCTGATCGAGCAAAGCACTGGCCTGCTGTCGAGCCCTCGCCGCATTCCAATCGAGCAAAGCACAAGCTCGCTGTCGGGCCCTCGTTCCCTCCTTGAACCCTTCTTCGGTAGGCGCTTCTCAACTTCACCATCCATTGCTTAAATTCTTGATTTTCCTTCTTTCCTGCGTCTTTTCCTTCGTCCTTTACCTATTCTTTACGGTGCCCGACTTTGTGATTAATGGGGTTAGAGCGTCCAAGTGTCGGCGCATCGCCGTCATCTGCTCAGTCTGCAGAGATGAAGAAACATTGCCAGAGCTTCACCTTCCTCGATCTCTCAATCGCGACCGAGAATTTTAGCCATGCAAATTTTCTTGGAGAAGGGGGCTTCGGAAATGTCTACAAAGGGAAGCTCCATTCTGGAGAGGTGGGCTTCTTTCTCACTTTTTTTTTTTTTTTGGTAATCTACTATATGGGTATATGTAATTTTGTGCGTTAATCTCTGCGGCATTTCGTCGAACAGGTGGTGGCTGTAAAGGTGCTTAGAAAAGAGGGGGTGCAGGGGAACAAGGAGTTCCTAACGGAGGTTCTCATGCTCACCATGTTGAAGCATCCGAATCTCATTAGATTAGTCGGATTCTGCTCTGAGGGAGACCAAAGGCTCTTGGTTTATGACTTCATGCCGAACGGCACTTTACTGGATCATTTGTTTAGTAAGATAACTTTCCTTTTCAAAAAAAAAAATAAAAATTCTGCGGCCATTCTTGATATTATCTGATGAATTTGCACGTGATTTTGATTAGAATCGTGTTAGCTTAGATCTTGGTTGCACTTCACTGTGTTTTTTATGTCCTATATAGTTCATCAATGTGAGTTATTTGGATCTCTGCAATCTCGATCTTAAAAGCATACACTTGTTCAAAAAGAGTTCAGTATTAGACTATTAGTGAAGTTGATAACATAATTTTTGATGACTCAGGAATTATGGAAATAAGATTCTTCACAGAATGGCGATGATATCCTTTATTTTTCATCAATGGATTATTCCATCGGAAGAAAATTATTATCATTCTTGCAAGTAGAATTATCGACTTTTTATAATCATCACAAAAGTACCAGAATATGGACTTCTATGCCTCTTGAACTTGTATCTAAATTAGACACTAAATTTCCTTCCAAATTTTATTTCAGTTTCAAATTAACTGACCCATGAAGGCAATGGACTTTCAAATTATGGCATGTATAACCTGTATTTAGTTTTTTCCTTTTCTTTTCTTTCATTGGTACAGTATATGTAATTTATTCATTAGTTATCTTCTGAATTATTCGAGGTAACAAATGGTTCTAGATGAGGCATGATTCCTGAAATATAATTTAAAGCTCAGTATACATGGAAACATCATCTTTTATTGCTTCGAGGATGCGAAGGCCTTCGATTAGCTCGCATTGTATTTAACCTGTGGACCTTTTCCCTTTAAATTTGCAAATTGTACCTTCCTTCACTTTTTTGTCCTGCAAGGAAAATTTTCACTTCAGATTTGCAGAGTGCACCGTCCCTCACTTTGATGCAATTCAAGGAAAATTAGGGAACAACGACAAACTGATCTCCAATAATGGGGAGTTGAATGCTTGATGCTTGTTTAATTTGTCGAACAGTACCTGTTGTTTAGTGTAACATCTCTTATAATATCTCTCTTATTTCAAGAAGCCAAATTTTGACGTTAATTATTTGCGACTCGAAATTTTATCTCGCACCTTTTGTTAATCAATGGCAATCTTTTTTAAAAATAGATTTACCACCCAACCGACAACCACTCGACTGGAACACACGGATCAAGATTATTGTTGGTGTAGCAAATGGTCTCCATTACCTGCATGATTTGGCTGACCCGTCCGTTATTTACCACGACATGAAGCCCGAAAACATTCTGTTGGACAACGACTTCAATCCCAAGCTTTCTGACTTTGGGCTCACTAAGCTCGCACCTGCTGGGGACGAAGCATACGTAATTACGCGGATTTTGGAAAATCATGGCTACTGTGATCCAGAGTATGTTGCTACTGGTAAGCTCAGCAAAAAGTCTGACATATATAGCTTCGGCATTCTTATTCTGGAGTTGATCTCTGGGAGAAGTGTATATAATGAGATGGCCCCGAGATTGTTGGTCTGGGTAAGCAACTGCTCGTTCCTTTTTTCCATTTCCAGTTGAGAATAATATGCATATGTATACGTATATATTTGTTTAGTTCGATGCCCATACTCTTCTATCACAACTGCCGGAGTTTCTAGTGTCCTGGTGATATCTTAAAAAAAAGGGTCTTTGTTTCTTGAACCTTTTAGATTTACTGGGAAATGAGTTGCATCATGGGTTGTATCCTCAATTTTTTCGTTTAAACATGTGAATGTGTTAACTGTAAGCTAGTATAAACACTAAACTGATCAAAGCCCTAGTTGCTTTGCAGTTTGAGAGGTTAATTTACCACTGCCAGAATGCTAACCAAATTTAGTTAATTAATCCTCGCATTTTCATCCTTTTGAGTCAATTTCTCTTCATTGCAGGCGAGTGCATTTCTAGGCAATAGGAGAGACTACGGGCAACTAGTCGACCCACTACTTCACGGCTGCTTCCGACGCCACTCTCTCAACATGTTAGCACCGGTCATTGAAATTTGTACCCACCGTGAACCATGTTTGCGGCCTCCCATTAAAGACGTCGTCAAGGCTGTCTCTACTGCTGCATCCTTCTGCTACGATTCGCAACCTTCCACTCCCAGCACAACAAGCTCCCAGTCTTCTGCTTCACTCTAGCAGCCTGCAGCTTAATTTACATGCAAGGATTTATCTTCCTTTGTTTCTCGGAATAGCTGGTTTATTTTTTTCTGACGGAATATTGGTTTCGAGCTTTGGATGCGGCGGGAGTCTTATTAGCCATTGCAGATCAAATGATACGTAGATTTTACGATCGAGACGACTGTAAGAGTGTATAGTTTCCAAGCCAAAATAAAGGGATTCATTTTTTGCACACTATGCTGTACAGGGTAAAGTGTAGAAGCCAAAATAAAGGGATTGGCTTTTGTATGATAACTCTTTGATTCATGTATAGGTGAAGGGAATTCCTATATTATGCTGGTTTTTGTTTGTTTTTTTTTTGGTTATACTCGAGTTTCGATTCGTCCGGTAATCTAATTTTTACATTTTTATTTTTATTTTTAAAAAAAACTATGGCAAAATTTATGATCTGCAATACATTATTCACTGAATACTGAGACCTTACAGGTTCTCTCAATCATGTTCCATTAAATTTGGCCAAATCACCATTAAATTTCAGAACAACCTGTAGATGAGTGGAGCCATGCTTTTATTTTTTGTTGCCAAACATATTTGAATATGCTTAATTTGCAATTACATTATTATTGGCTAATGTACTCCATCACATAGAATTTGGATCTAAAATGAAAAAAAA
Organism: Tillandsia leiboldiana; assembly: GCA_029204045.2. Taxonomy (NCBI): domain Eukaryota; kingdom Viridiplantae; phylum Streptophyta; class Magnoliopsida; order Poales; family Bromeliaceae; genus Tillandsia; species Tillandsia leiboldiana. Next base: position 2,823,985 of record CM055069.1, on the reverse strand, counting down.
TTACTACAGTAGCAAACCAGAGTTTTATTTCTTAATTCATGTTTACTATTAATATAGTGCCTTAATTTTCTCCCATAGAATGAAAACAAAAAAGAATATGAATAGAAATATAAGATCAAAAACCGTCAATAAATTATTATTACTAATAGACCGGAGTATACATTTGATATTAAAAGCAAATACCAGCCCAAAGTATATCGATACACATCATTTGGTCGGAGAACAAAAGGAGGGATAAGAAATTATTTTTCAGTTTTTTTGAGAGAAATGTAGCATGGTATCCTCTTTGTTTATAAAAATAAACTTAGCTAGAAATATGAAGCAACTAGGCTTCGAACTCGCTTCCTCGAATACCAATCACCAAATTCTTTGCCACTTGCACTAAGGACAGTCGGTTATTATTTTTCTCTTGTTTTTCAAACAGAACGAGTTGAGGGTGAAAACAACTGTTCCCACCTTTGGGTGGAACAAGCATCCGCCCACCTCACTCTTCGGGCCTATTTTACCATGTTACCCTTTCTCGTTTTCCAACGCTCCCTCTTCCCCACCTTCTCGAATCTCACGTCTTTGAATCACTCTCTGTGGCCGATCGCTCTTTCTGAAGAACTTTTCTTCGGAGCCCTGTGTGCCCTTTCGCTCACTGCGAACTTGCCGTCTTTCTCGGCTTTGCGTGTCCTCTCGCTCTCTCCGAAGCAACACTCTTCCTCTCTGTTCCCCAATCAAATGGTCCCTCAGAGTAGGGTTTTTGTACGCCGCCCTCCATCTCTCCGAAGCACCTCTCTTCCTCTTCCGGTCTACGGATCTCATAGATCTGTCGCGAGTCGCGACCTCGGTAATATGTGGAATAGAATTTGCAGCCCTCAGTCTACAAAAGATGAAGAGAAAGACACAAGTTTTTTTGTTGGTACATTAGACTCATGCCGGGGCGACGACCTTTGAACAAGTAGCACCGATGAGTTGTGGAATAGTAAAAATTAGTTCAGTAAACATCAGATTGTAATGAATTGTGTTATATGTGATTGTAATCTCTTATTATGATTATTTGTGATTGTGATTGTACGCAAAAATTAGGACAATTTATTTTACGTTGCAATATGGCTCTTTATTTGCGACAATTGGTTATTACAAATGAGGACATTTAAAATATTCCGAAGTTGTATTGTCTACCTCTGCTGTTGTAAATGAGGATCTGATATTTAAGCTGTAATTTATATGTTTACATCATATTGTTTAATTAGAATTACAAATGTTCTACATTAAAATTAATGTGTTGTTTTGAATATTTATATATAATACTAAACTTACTGATATTCTATAAAATTTATCTTCAGTTTTGTACTTCCCCTTATTTTTTCCGAGAGTTTTACATTAGAAAGAGCTTACTTTTATGATGATAAATTGTTTAATAATAAGTGTTTGATTAAATATTACGTTATTTTAACTATTATATAACTTTGTACTTAAATTTTTAATATTCAAAAGCAAACCAAGATTTTTAAACAAATTTTACAAGGTATTAAAATTTTACACAAATTTTACAATTCAAAATTTTACATATGTGTAAATTTATTAAAATTTTAGTCATTTATAAAATTTTATGCCAATTTTTTTTATATACAAATGTTTAAATTTTTTAACTTTTCATACAAATTATGTAATTTACACAAGATTTTACCTTTTTAAGAATTTAAAAATTTTTACATTTCATCTAATTTTGTATATTTTTTATATACAAAGCTAAATGTAAATAATAAAAATTATAATTCAATTACTTTTAAAAGATTTTTTTTATTCTTCTTATCAAACTAAATACTAATTTTTTTTTTATATCTAATACAAACCTAATATTCAATCAAATATAAAATTATATTAATTTCTATTTATTTCTAAATTATATTTATTTCTAAAATAAGTAATCAGTTCTTGTTTATTTTTCAACCAAATACAATCATAACGTATTATTGCACCAAAAATCATAATAATTAAAAGACTAAATTACACAAAACCTCCTATAATATACCGTTTTTTTATTTTTTTACTTTGTCTTTCAAAAGACTATATTTTACCCCCTCGTAATTACATAATTATTTTTAGCGGACAACCTTTCCCGTCCACCGCTCCCTCTCCCTCACCCTCTCCCCGGCCGACCCCGCTGCCCCCTTCGACCTCGTCCAGGAGGTCTATCCCGGCGACCGCTACGCCGCCGCCGCCGTCGAGGCGATCCCCACCTTCCACGCCTACGCCGCCTCCGGCGCCGCCGCGGGCCCCGTCGCCTACGCCAACTACGGCCGCGTCGAGGACTTTGAAGCCAACCTCACCGGAGTCGTACCCGGCGGCGGCGCTACCCGACGGTGAAGGAGTTGGGAGAGGGTTTGAAGGGTATTTTTGATATTTCACCTAATAAATTGACGTAAATAATTACGAGAAATCAAAATATAAATTTTTTTAAAAAATAAAAGGGCGAAATAAAAAAAATAATATATTATATAAAAAACTTTTATAATTTAACCTAATTAAAATTAAATATTTTGAGCGTAATGATACGAGTTGTCACAATCAATTAGTCAAATAACTGAAATGTTGGATGTTTTATGGACACATACAATGACACAGGAATTTTGCTACAAAAGAACGTGCACTACAAGAAACAAAGAAAGAAAAGATTAAAAGCTACATCTCTTTGATGCATACTTTCCATTGAATTTACTTCTCCCTCTAGGTCAAAAAAACTTTGGCGTTATTAAATTTGTTCTAAGTTGACATCAAATGTAGAAGTCACAATAATAATTAATATATACACCATGCATGAAGTTGACTTTATTGTCTCATTAATTTTCTTATTCTTCATTTCCAAAAAAAGAGAAAGATAAAAAGATGCAAAATAATTAAATTTTAGCTATCAAAAAATAATATTTTAATATTTTATATATAATATTTTAGTCGGTGTTTAAGTTCAAAATATAGAGTGTTAAATAAAATTAAAAATTTGATCAGATCACTATAACAAAATTAGATTATAAAAATATAATTTTATAATATTTTTGTACAAGTATTGTATTTATATTTTATTTATATTCAAAATTATACATCATAGCGACTATACATATAGCAACACTAATAATATGTCGATATTTTTACCAGTAATATTCTTTTAATTTTAAAATTATTTAAAAATATTGATATAATATAATTTTATTACAGTGAATTTGAATTCAAAATATTTTCTTTTCCTTCCTAAGGCAAATTTAAATGAGAAGAGTTTTTGTCTCATTATTTTTTTTTCTTTTTTACTTTTTTTTTTCTTTACGTAATCTGTGACGTAATATCTGATATCAATTAGTCAATAATTCATTTGACTATATATACATATAATAACTATGATGGTGATTATTTTTCTCAATAATAATAATAATAATAATAATAATAATAATAAAAATAAATATTATTATTATTATTATTATTATTATTATTATTATGAATGATGATGTAATATTATGCTAATTTAGAAATTCTGTCTTAATTGGTCTTAATCTCACAACCATAGATTTTAATTTGCGCACCGAAAAGTACAATAAAAAAAAAATTTAAAAAAAAAATTATATTGTATATAACATAGTGATTCGATTATAATATAAATCATTAAATACAAAAAAAAATATTTTAAATTTTAAATTTAAATTATTTTAAAATTAAATTTAGCAAATAATTTATCATTTATAAACATTACATTTTTTTTTACCAAACAGTTTTATAAAATTATTTTAAAAAAATTATTTTTTATTTAAACTCGGTCAAATATTTTATAATTTGTAGCCAAAATTAATTTTTCAAACAAAAATCAATAATACAGAACTTTTTTTTCTTCTAAATTTAGGCCAATAATAATAATAATAATAATAATAATAATAATAATAATAATAATAATAATTTGGTTATAATATAATTCTAACGCTTTTACCGATAAACACAAAAAGTATATATAAATAAATTTGTTGAAAATTATTTAATAACTTAAATTTGTTGAAAAAGATTGATAATATGGAATATAATTCTATCAAATGATTTCGTGGCGCAACACATGTTCTAGAGAAGCTACATTTGTTACGGATTCATTTTGTATTCGGGGCGGATCAGGACCGATTGATTTTAAACCAAGACCCGAATCGATAACACTTTATTTAAGCCCGTCCCAAGATCCGCGATGCAACCAAACGCAACTCAAATTGTGATCGAAATTGAGATTTTTATTTAAAAAAATTCCTAACTTTTCTGCTTGGTGTTGATTAAGAATTATTGTGCGACAAATTTGCTTTTTCGATAGAATTATAAAATTAATATAGTAACCAAATTTAAAATGAACATTTGGAAAAAATGGGGATTATTTAAAATTGGGTTAATATTAAAAGGACAACAAAATGTCCATAAAAAATATCCTCTTATTATAAAAAAAAGATTTTATAAAAATATGTTTTTTTAATGGTTAATTGTTTATAATCCGAAGGTAAAAATACATGAAGAGCCCCAAATTATAGGACAATTTGAAATAAACTTCTCAACTTTTTATTTTTTGTTTTTATTTTATTTTTTTTTATTGAGACTCTTTAGCGTTTAATTCTTTTATTAGAATTTTTAATATTCAGTTAAGTTAACAAATATTATTTGGCATTGATAGTAAATTAGTCTAATTTTATTTATTAAAAAAATAATTAAATTACTAATAAAATTTTAAATTTTGTAGAAAAAAAAATCAAAAGTAATGGGTCCCTATCAAAAAAAAAAAAAAAAAAAAAAAAAAAAAAAAAAAACACTGTTGAGGGTGCTTTTTCAAAATGTCGTACAGTTGAGGGGCTCTCCGTTCCTTTTTGGAACCGTCACATCGTACCGTGACTCGGTCACGAACCGCGTGGAGCAAAACGCATAATTAGTTAATTAATTAATTATTAAGGTATATGCTTGATAATTACTAATTAACTAATTAATCCATTATTTTTTAAAAAAACTAATTTATTTTGATCTCGTTTAATATAAGAGAAAAAAAATTCCCCAATTTTAACTAAGAAGCTTCTCATTGAAAATTGAGAGAGTTTAAAACTGTATCTGTCACGCCCCGGAACCCGGGCTCGCCAACAGATCCGCCGTGCACATGGGATTTCCCGAGTACACGAAGCGCTGGTAACCTGCTCCGATATAATATAAACAATAAAAGAGCATAATACAGAGCTGAAGTGGAAGAACCACATAGTATCTCAGACTGGAACTACTAATAAAGCTGTAATAAGTACAATAATCTCCCAGCTCACCAAAATAGTACATCCAGCTGGCGAAAGCCAGACCTAGAATAAAAGAAGAATACCACAGTCTAAGTAAAGGGTGCAGCATCTATCTAACATCTCTCAGTCTCCCAGGAGATCTATCTATTCAGCGATCCCCTTACCTCGATCAGCTGCCGATGGCCTAGCAGCTCCCGCAGACGACTCTGCAAAAATAAAGGAGAAGAAAGAAACAGAAAAGAATAATGGGGGTGAGAACTACCAGATAAACTAGTAGCCTCCCCTAGTGGGCAAAAAACCTCAACTCTGACGCACCCACTAGGACTACTAGAGGCCAGAAAGGAATAAGTGGTAAAGCTGTAAACAGAACTGCTGAATAAAGGGAAACCACCACTAGCATGCCTCTAAATGTCATGTAGCATGAAATGACTGTATGCAACAATACCAAACATGCCTGCCTGAAATAACTCAGTCTTGTGTCACTGGTACTGCCTGCTGTGCCTTGCCAAATCGGGTATGCTGGCCAATGCATAACACCGATGGGGATAGTGTTTGCCAAATCGGGTATGCTGGCCAACGCATGACACCGATAGGGAATAGTGTTTGCCAAATTGGGTATGCTGGTCAACGCATAACACCGATAGGGGATAGGAGTCTCAAGGACTCAAAGTCTGTCTGTAACACACTCCGGAGTGGCACTCGAGGGGAGCGACCCACACGAGTAAATATCTCAGTAATAAGTATCAGAAGTGCCATAAAACAGCAGGACTGGATCATGACTATGATCAAAGTGGGAAAAACTATCCACTAAAGAAAACCCCGATCTGATGCCATAGTACTTAACAAGTGGGAAAACTATCCACTAAAGAAAACCCCGATCTGATGCCATAGTACTTAACAAGTGGGAAAACCACCCACTAGGATAACCCGATCCTCAGCTGGTGCAAACTAGACCAGACTCATCCCTAATCTGATGCAAGGATAAATATCTGATCGACCGCCTACTGTCCGCGGTCACCGCAACACCCCACAAGTTTATAATCTAACATAACCTTGGCTATACTATTCCAAACCCCTGCTCATACTCGAGCGACAAGCAACTGAAAGCAAAAGAGAGTAATAAAACATGTCAAGTCTTAATATAATAGTGTAGCAATAAATAGTGGCCCTACCTGATGTCCGGGCATGCATGCAACTGTCTTTATTTTAAAAGTTGTAAAATAGTGTCAAAGATTTAAAAAGATTGATTTACTGAATAAAAGTCATTTGCATGCGAGATTATAGCCTTTGTCTCAATCACAGTGTCCCAATATAAGTCATCATATCATCTGTGGGGTTATATTAATTTTTAGGAGAGTTCGTCCCAGCGGTTCTCATCAATTGTCCTGTTAGTAGTCCTGTTAGTAGTCCTGTTAGTAGTCCCAATAGTACTCATCAATTTAGTTTGTCCCAATTTTTCTCATCAATTGTCATATTAGTTTGTCCCAATTGTTCTCATCAATTGTCATATTAGTTTGTCCCAATTGTTCTCATCAATTGTCATATTAAATTTTAGGGGAGTTCCAGTAATCCCAGTGAGCTTGTCAAAAATGAGGTAAGCAACAACCGCCCACCTCGAACAGCTCAAATCACACCCAGATAGTCTCCTGGCTGTCCACAGTCCCCTAGAACTGCTGTCTGCCGAGAACGGTGCCCTCTGTATAGTGCTCAGAAAAATCCAGAAAAATTACGGTTGCGTTCCTCGCGAAGAGTAGATCAAAATCGACTCTTTGAACGCCTCGATCTGATGCTCCTACGCCAAGATAAAAATCGGAGAAGTTGACACTCTTAGGAACGCGCTGTCGCAAAAATCGTCCAAAAATTCCTCCTGGTTAGCCCACAGGGAATTTTCGACGGAACTGCGACGGGAAATGGGCCGACAAAGAAAACCGTCGCAGTGCGCCGCATCGCAGATAACTCACTAACTGTAACTCCAAAAATTCTGAGATTTGGAGGAGAGAGAGAAGAGAGAGAGAGGAAGAAATTTCGTAGAGGGCACTTTCTCTGGTTCTCTCTCTAAGGGCTCGAAAACCGAGGTGCAAAGAGAGGGGGGTGGGGGGCCCTATTTATAATGGGCTGAGGCTCCACACAGGATCGGATCCGAACAGGAAACACCGAAACGGGCCAACCAAAACGTGCCACGTGTCCACAAAACAGGGAACAGCCTGTGCAAGGGCCACTCAGAGGACGCCACGTGTCCACGTGGAGCACGGGCCCGGTCCCCGCGCCGGGTCTTCCGGAAGATGTCGGCCAATCCGGGTGTGCCACGTGTCACCCTCCCACGCGCTTCTAGAAGCCGGCGAACCAATGGGGAAGCGCCACGTGGAAAGGGGTATTCGGTGCTCCCGGTGCACGCCAGGCCCATGGACCGCGCACCAGGGCCGCGCGCCTCCGCGCTCTGCCGCTGTGCCGCCGCTGCGCCGCTGCCCGCCGCCGTGCGCCGCCGCCCGCCGCCGCTCGCCGCTCGCCGCCGGCGGCCGGAACAGTAATTCCGGCCGGCGGTTACTGTTCCGGTGAACAGTACCAAGTGCCGAAAAAATAAAGCAAATATACCATTTCGATCGTTTTCGCGCGCTGAGTCCAAATCCGACGTCCATTTTGCCAAATTCCCATCCGAAATTTTGCCGAAAGCTCCCGGAAAATTCCATTTGCTCCGATTTTCGCGCAGAGTCTATATTAAATATCCAATTTCGATTCTACAAGCTCTGCTTCACCGGATAAGCTCCCTACAGTCACTGTTTAATGTTGCACAGTTCCTGCGGGAGTCCGGATCATCACATTCTCCCCCACTAAAAAGAGTTTCGTCCTCGAAACGAGACTAAACAATAATCCTCAGTCCGATGTCTCGAATAAGTAGGGGTGAGCATCCCTCATCTCCGACTCGAGCTCCCATGTAGCCTCGCGCTCGTCATGATTGCTCCATTGGATCTTCACATAGGGAATGGCCCGACTGCGTAATTCTTTCACCTCTCGATCCAGAACTCGCAGTGGGCGTTCTTCATACCTCAAATCCTCGCTGATCTCAAGCGGTGTGAAGTCGATGACGTGCGATGGGTCGAAGATATACTTCCTCAAAGTAGAAACATGAAATACATCATGGACACCAGCAAGCCTTGGAGGAAGTGCGAGTCGGTAGGCAACTGGCCCGATACGCCCCAATACCTCAAAGGGTCCAATATATCGGGGGCTAAGTTTCCCACGAATGCCGAACCTCCTGATTCCTTTGGACGGCGAGACTTTCAGGGATACATGATCTCCAACCTGAAATTCTAAGTCTCGTCGCCGAATGTCGGCATAGCTCCTCTGTCGGTTTTGGGCGGTCTGAAGATGCTTTCGAATCACCCGGACCTTCTCTTCTGCCTCTATCAAGACATCTGGTCCCAAGGTCCGTCTCTCGTCTACGTCCCTCCAATAAAGTGGTGATCGACACTTGCGTCCATACAATACTTCAAACGGAGCCATCTGAATGCTCGCTTGAAAGCTATTGTTGTACGCGAATTCAGCCAAAGATAAATGCCGAATCCACCCTCCGCCGAAATCCAAGACACAAGCCCTCAGCATGTCCTCCAGGATTTGTATCGTCCGTTCTGACTGTCCATCCGTCTGCGGATGAAAAGCAGTACTGAACCTAAGTTCAGTCCCCAAGGCTGTTTGCAAACTCCTTCAGAAATGCGAAACAAACCTCGGGTCTCTATCTGAAACAATGGAGGCGGGTATTCCAAGTAATCTCACAATATTGTCTAGATATAACTGGGCTAGTCGCTCAAGTGGCCACGTAGTCTGCATGGGCAGAAAGTGCGCCGACTTGGTAAGTCTATCTACAACTACCCAGATAGCGTCTGCTCCTCCCTGGGCCCTCGGTAGTCCGACCACAAAGTCCATTGTAATGTGGTCCCATTTCCACTCGGGGATTGGGAGACTTTGTAACTTGCCAGCTGGCACTAGATGCTCAGCTTTCACTTGCTGACAAGTTAAACACTGGGCCACAAATCTCCCAATATCCCTTTTCATGCCTTTCCACGAGAAGTGTGCCTTGAGGTCCTTATACATCTTAGTCCCACCAGGATCTAGGTTATAAGGTGTATAATGGGCCTCTCGCAATATCTGTTCTCTAATCTCCACATGTATTGGCACACATGCTCGGTTCCTGAACCTCAGTACTCTCGAGGCATCTACCGTAAAGTCCCCTGACTGATCACTCGGAATATGATCTCTAATCCTGGCCAAGTGGGGGTCCTCACTCTGTTTCTCTTTGATCCTGTCCAGCAGAGTGGGCTGCAAGACTAAGATGTCAGTCTAGCAGTGACCCCAGGGGACACAACCTCTATCTCGAGTCGTCTCATTTCCTCTAATAGCGGTGCCTGGTCTGTGATCAACATAGACAAACTTTGCACCGCCCTCCTACTCAAGGCATCAGCGACCACATTAGCCTTGCCTGGGTGGTAGAGAATATCATAATCCTTTAATAGCTCTAACCACCTACGTTGCCTCAAATTCAACTCCTTCTGTGTGAACAGGTATTTTAGGCTCTTGTGGTCGGTGTAGATTTCACAATGCTCCCCATATAGATAATGACGCCAAAGCTTTAGTGCAAACACTACAGCAGCAAGCTCCAAGTCATGGGTAGGGTAATTCTTCTCATAATCCTTGAGTTGCCTTGATGCGTAAGCAATTACCCTCCCTTCTTGCATCAACACACAACCAAGTCCGCTGTGTGATACATTGCTGTAGATCACGTATCCTTTCCCCATAACAGGGAGGGAAAGGATAGGAGTGGTCATTAATCTATTTTCAGCTCCTCAAAGTTCTTTTGACAATCCTCACTCCCGATAAACTTCACTCCCTTACGCGTCAAGCGAGTGAGGGGTGTGGAGAGCTTCGCAAAGCCTTCCACAAACCGACGGTAATACCCAGCTAAACCCATAAAGCTACATACCTCAGAAACCGTCGTTGGTCGGGGCCAATCCCGAACCGCCTCAATCTTTGCTGGGGTCCACTGCCACACCTGCGGCAGAAATCACATGGCCCAAGAAGACTACCTCCCGAAGCCAAACCTCGCACTTTGCCAGCTTGGCATACAACTTCTTTTCTCGCAGAAGTTGCAGCACAACCTTTAAGTGCTCCTCATGCTCAATATCACTTCGGGAGTAAATCAAGATATCATCAATGAATACTACTACGAATCGATCCAAGTATAGTCGGAAGATCCGGTTCATTAAATCCATGAATGCGGCAGGGGCATTAGTTAGCCCAAGAGGCATAACTGTAAATTCATAATGCCCATACCGTGATCAAAATGCCGTTTCGGAATATCTACGGCCTTCACCTTCAACTGGTGGTAACCGGACTGCAAATCTATCTTAGAGAAGACGCAAGACCCTTGCAGCTGATCAAAGAGATCATCGATGCGCGGCAAAGGGTACTAGTTCTTGATGGTCACTTTAATTCTCTATAATCCACACATAGTCGAAGTGACCCATCTTCTTTACGAATAGCACCGGCGCACCCCAAGGTGATACACTCGGCCTAATAAAATCCTTATCCATTAAATCCTGGAGTTGCGCCTTAAGCTCTCGCAGCTCAGCCGGTGTCATCCGGTATGGAGCCTTAGAGATTGGCGCAGTTCCTGGAACTACGTTAATCACGAACTCAATCTCCCTATCTGGCGGCATGCTAGACAGCTCAGGTGGGAAAACATCCGGGAACTCGCGGGCAATAGGGATATCCCCGAGTTCCGGCGCCGCCGTAGGCCCCTCAACAACACTAGCCAAAAAGGCTACACATCCTCGACGGATCATCAGCCTCGCTCGGGAAGTCGAAATCATAGAGGCAAAGAAAGCGCTCTGACATTCCCGATATACCAACATTTTCTGGTCTGGCTTTCTAAAAGTGACGGTCCTTGCGGCACAATCAATAGTCGCAAAATACCGAGCCAACCAGTCCATCCCGAGGACCACATCGAAGTCCTTCAGTTGACTCAGGTCCAATAGGTCAACTGGCATAATCCAGGACTCGATCTAAATCGGGCGGGGCTAACAGCACTCCTCCATGTGCAGAGTTCAATCGGGAATCTACACTTCCTGTGCACAAGGTGAGAGTCCTATTCCTAACCCTATGCAATGATGTACATTCTCTACAAATAAAAAAGATGCCCTATAAAAACGAGGTACGAGTCCTTATGCCAGAAAGTAAATCATACCTGCCTCCACTCGATCAGCCATAGCAGAATCCCTTGCCTGCGCTAAGCCATCTTGACTGCTCAACAACGGTTGTCTCTCTCCAGATGGGTGGGGGAATGAAACTTGATCTCCTTGAAGATCTGTCGGTGAAGCTCCCGGTCGTAGCTGGGAAGTGGCAGGGACAGATGTCGAAGTAGGTGCCACCGTTATCCCCGAAGAACACGTAACTCGCACGTGCCCGGGCTGTCCGCACTTGAAACAGCGGCCGAACCTCAAGTCACAAGCACCTGAAGTGTGCTGACCTTCGCAGAAAATGCACCTAACTATAGACTGAGGCTGCCTTACCTGCTGTTGCTGCTGCCTATGCCGCTGAGGCCTCTGTGACCTCTGCTGGGATGCGGTAGGGGCCAATGCTGAAGAAGGTGCTACTAAAATCCGAAAGGGGCACGTAGGTCGGATGTGGCCTGGCTGCCCACATCGGAAGCATCGACCCTCCCTCAAGCCACAGGTATTTGATGAATGCTGCCCCCTACAGAAAATGCATCGGACCGACGCCCGAGACTGTCGAGACTGCTGCTGCGGAGGCCTCTGCGATCTACCAGGTCCTCGTCGATCAAGACGCCCACGGCCCGTAGACTGGGGCCGCAGGGGTCGTGGTGGTCTCCCTGAACTGGCCTGTCCATCATTATCTGGGGCGGGGCGTTCCTTGTCTGGACGCTGCTCGAAAGTCCGGGCCCCTTCGTCAACCGCCAAGTCACCTCTCTGCGCCAGCAACTGCTCCAGGCGTTGGTCCTGTCGAAAGCTTCTTGCCACCAAATGGGTCACCAAGGCCCGTAGTTCTCCCAGCTCAGCAGATACCGCCTGCTCGGGCTTCTCAGAAGGGGTAGAAATATCCCCGACGGAAAAAATGACGACGGGGTGACATACTGTCACCAAAAGCCACAAATCAGCAAAATAAAATTCCACACGACCCAATCTAGCGAAAGTCAAAGACATTCCCCTATTTCTGTGACTTTATGTTGTCTGCAGCCAACATAACGGTTCACCAGAAATTAGGCATGTCGATCCCTCTTCTCTCACTGGAAGAGTCAATAAATCAACGACTTTCGCAAATATCACGTCTCTCGTACCCTATTATCCTAGGGTCTACCAAAAGCCTAGGGTTTCCTAAGTCCCAACTGACCAATCCCTAAGCTCTGATACCAACTTAATCTGTCACGCCCCGGAACCCGGGCTCGCCAACAGATCCGCCGTGCACATGGGATTTCCCGAGTACACGAAGCGCTGGTAACCTGCTCCGATATAATATAAACAATAAAAGAGCATAATACAGAGCTGAAGTGGAAGAACCACATAGTATCTCAGACTGGAACTACTAATAAGCTGTAATAAGTACAATAATCTCCCAGCTCACCAAAATAGTACATCCAGCTGGCGAAAGCCAGACCTAGAATAAAAGAAGAATACCACAGTCTGAGTAAAGGGTGCAGCATCTATCTAACATCTCTCAGTCTCCCAGGAGATCTATCTATTCAGCGATCCCCTTACCTCGATCAGCTGCCGATGGCCTAGCAGCTCCCGCAGACGACTCTGCAAAAATAAAGGAGAAGAAAGAAACAGAAAAGAATAATGGGGGTGAGAACTACCAGATAAACTAGTAGCCTCCCCTAGTGGGCAAAAACCTCAACTCTGACGCACCCACTAGGACTACTAGAGGCCAGAAAGGAATAAGTGGTAAAGCTGTAAACAGAACTGCTGAATAAAGGGAAACCACCACTAGTATGCCTCTAAATGTCATGTAGCATGAAATGACTGTATGCAACAATACCAAACATGCCTGCCTGAAATAACTCAGTCTTGTGTCACTGGTACTGCCTGCTGTGCCTTGCCAAATCGGGTATGCTGGCCAATGCATAACACCGATGGGGATAGTGTTTGCCAAATCGGGTATGCTGGCCAACGCATGACACCGATAGGGAATAGTGTTTGCCAAATTGGGTATGCTGGTCAACGCATAACACCGATAGGGGATAGGAGTCTCAAGGACTCAAAGTCTGTCTGTAACACACTCCGGAGTGGCACTCGAGGGGAGCGACCCACACGAGTAAATATCTCAGTAATAAGTATCAGAAGTGCCATAAAACAGCAGGACTGGATCATGACTATGATCAAAGTGGGAAAAACTATCCACTAAAGAAAACCCCGATCTGATGCCATAGTACTTAACAAGTGGGAAAACTATCCACTAAAGAAAACCCCGATCTGATGCCATAGTACTTAACAAGTGGGAAAACCACCCACTAGGATAACCCGATCCTCAGCTGGTGCAAACTAGACCAGACTCATCCCTAATCTGATGCAAGGATAAATATCTGATCGACCGCCTACTGTCCGCGGTCACCGCAACACCCCACAAGTTTATAATCTAACATAACCTTGGCTATACTATTCCAAACCCCTGCTCATACTCGAGCGACAAGCAACTGAAAGCAAAAGAGAGTAATAAAACATGTCAAGTCTTAATATGATAGTGTAGCAATAAATAGTGGCCCTACCTGATGTCCGGGCATGCATGCAACTGTCTTTATTTTAAAAGTTGTAAAATAGTGTCAAAGATTTAAAAAGATTGATTTACTGAATAAAAGTCATTTGCATGCGAGATTATAGCCTTTGTCTCAATCACAGTGTCCCAATATAAGTCATCATATCATCTGTGGGGTTATATTAATTTTAGGAGAGTTCGTCCCAGCGGTTCTCATCAATTGTCCTGTTAGTAGTCCTGTTAGTAGTCCTGTTAGTAGTCCCAATAGTACTCATCAATTTAGTTTGTCCCAATTTTTCTCATCAATTGTCATATTAGTTTGTCCCAATTGTTCTCATCAATTGTCATATTAGTTTGTCCCAATTGTTCTCATCAATTGTCATATTAAATTTTAGGGGAGTTCCAGTAATCCCAGTGAGCTTGTCAAAAATGAGGTAAGCAACAACCGCCCACCTCGAACAGCTCAAATCACACCCAGATAGTCTCCTGGCTGTCCACAGTCCCCTAGAACTGCTGTCTGCCGAGAACGGTGCCCTCTGTATAGTGCTCAGAAAAATCCAGAAAAATTACGGTTGCGTTCCTCGCGAAGAGTAGATCAAAATCGACTCTTTGAACGCCTCGATCTGATGCTCCTACGCCAAGATAAAAATCGGAGAAGTTGACACTCTTAGGAACGCGCTGTCGCAAAAATCGTCCAAAAATTCCTCCTGGTTAGCCCACAGGGAATTTTCGACGGAACTGCGACGGGAAATGGGCCGACAAAGAAAACCGTCGCAGTGCGCCGCGTCGCAGATAACTCACTAACTGTAACTCCAAAAATTCTGAGATTTGGAGGAGAGAGAGAAGAGAGAGAGAGGAAGAAATTTCGTAGAGGGCACTTTCTCTGGTTCTCTCTCTAAGGGCTCGAAAACCGAGGTGCAAAGAGAGGGGGGTGGGGGGCCCTATTTATAATGGGCTGAGGCTCCACACAGGATCGGATCCGAACAGGAAACACCGAAACGGGCCAACCAAAACGTGCCACGTGTCCACAAAACAGGGAACAGCCTGTGCAAGGGCCACTCAGAGGACGCCACGTGTCCACGTGGAGCACGGGCCCGGTCCCCGCGCCGGGTCTTCCGGAAGATGTCGGCCAATCCGGGTGTGCCACGTGTCACCCTCCCACGCGCTTCTAGAAGCCAGCGAACCAATGGGGAAGCGCCACGTGGAAAGGGGGTATTCGGTGCTCCCGGTGCACGCCAGGCCCATGGACCGCGCACCAGGGCCGCGCGCCTCCGCGCTCTGCCGCTGTGCCGCCGCTGCGCTGCTGCCCGCCGCCGTGCGCCGCCGCCCGCCGCCGCTCGCCGCTCGCCGCCGGCGGCCGGAACAGTAATTCCGGCCGGCGGTTACTGTTCCGGTGAACAGTACCAAGTGCCGAAAAAATAAAGCAAATATACCATTTCGATCGTTTTCGCGCGCTGAGTCCAAATCCGACGTCCATTTTGCCAAATTCCCATCCGAAATTTTGCCGAAAGCTCCCGGAAAATTCCATTTGCTCCGATTTTCGCGCAGAGTCTATATTAAATATCCAATTTCGATTCTACAAGCTCTGCTTCACCGGATAAGCTCCCTACAGTCACTGTTTAATGTTGCACAGTTCCTGCGGGAGTCCGGATCATCACAGTATCTGTTCATATTACTAAAAAAATTAATATTATAAATAAAAAAAATTATGCTGTAATTTTAATTTGCTGTTCGTGTGTATGCGATTCAGTTGAGGACTGAATCAAAATTTAAAAAAAAAACAAATATGATATAAGGAAAATTGTATTCATAGTACAAATTGTTGGAAATAGTAATCCAAACTTAATTTAAAAATTAGGTTGAGATAAAATTTATTCAAATTATATTTAATAGTTTATTTATAATTATTTAAATTTATGATCGGTTATGATTTGATAGTTATATATATCTAGACATGGTAATTAGATAAAGAAGGACCACAGTAAATATGGCCGCATAGGGTCAAAGATATCGTTGAGGATGTAATTGAATATTTCTTATTGATAAAGTATTAGTTCTTTTCTAATTAATGATTCTGAATTATATAATCGGTATCAGCGTGAATATCGTTTTCAACCATTCGTATGAAAGATTTTTCATACTTCCAACACAAATTTGAAAACATGTTTATCATTTTGGAATCATCTAAGATTTTGACAAAAAATTTTATGAGAAAATAATATCTTATCATATCTTAGAACCTAAAGTTATTTTATAATAAACACATGGTTCAAAATGCATAATAAATTGGTTCTCCCACTGATAAAACGTGTGAAATTTCTCGACCGAGTCAAACGCGTATCAAGTTAATTAATAATATAATTTATGAAATGTTGGGTGGGGTGGATACCCATTAAATAATATTATATTATGTTATTTATCGAGGTGTATCGTATATAGGGGTGAAAGTGGTTGGATCTATGGAATTCGATATTGCATTTGACATAATAGCGAATATGAATGCTAAAATTTAATATTTTATATATATTTATATTTATGTTTGAAAAAAAAAAGCGAATATGATTTTTTTTTAAATTCGATTTGATTTGATCATTTTTACCTCCAAAAGATAGGAGGAATATATATATATATATAATTGTATTTCTATATTTGTAAAAGCATAAAATTATTGATACTTAATATATGGTTAGAATAATTGTGATTTTTTAAAATTTAGTGGGTGATTGATGAAATAGTATGATCAAAAAAATAAAATTAATCAAAAGATTAGATCTAACAGTAAAAATCTTATAAGCATTAAGTGCTTAGTACTTTTAAAATCACCAAAGCCTGACTCATATATATATATATATATATATATATATATATATATATATATATATATATATATATATATATATATATATACAGAGAGAGAGAGTTCTGCTACTATGCTATAGATAGTACAAAACACTTGGTACTGCCAAGTTTTTCAACATTAGATCTGCCTTTTGAATAATTTCCACCATTTCGATCATACTATTTTTTCAACCACCTACTAAACGCAATAGCCTATTATCATCCTAACCACACATCTCCTCATCCAAGGGTAAAAACTTGATCAAAAGGATTGATCTAAGAGTAGAAAACTTGATAGCACAAATAACTTGGTACGTACTATTAATAGTATAGTAGCCGAACTCATATATAGTCCGACTGGAATACTATCGATAGCACCAAAAAATTGGTGCTACCAAGTTTCTAGCTCTTGGATGAAAAGATGTGCGGTTAGGTTTATAGTGATTCCCTAAAAGTTTTACTATTCAATCAACCATTCACTAAACTCTAGAAGACCACTATCATTCTAACCGCACATCCCTTAATTTAAGGGCTAATTAAAAAATTGATAGCACCAACGACTTAATGCTACCGATAGTGTTCCAACATATATATATATATATATATATATATATATAGTACGTCTCCGTTAGGTATGATCTACGCTATTAGAACTATTTAGAATCTAAATTTCATAATTTTTCGGCATCATTTACCAAGTGATCAAAAATCTCAAAAATTACTATTTTAACAGCCGATGTGGCACTTTTGTAAGTTTAACGGTGTAGAACAATCCAAATCAGATGAAACTTTAATAAAAAATTCTACTTAATATCAAAAATAAGCTCAATACTTCCGATTTGAAATTTGAATCTTTTATCACTATTTTTTATGCGATTTTTTATTTTCAACTGTTTATTTTGGGGCTACTCGTTGACAAGGCAAACGAAATAAAAAAATTATAAAATTTGGTTTCTAGATAGTTCCAACATTGTAGATCAAGTCTAACGAAACAGATCACCGAATCGGATGTCCCATCACTGACTTCCGTACTTTCGAAAGCGTAGGAGCCTAGCTCATATATATATATATATATATATATATATATATATATATATATATAGCGTAGGGTTACTATACTCTTATGAGTATAAACCCTTTTGTACTCATAACGTTTTCGTCCTTAGATAAAGGGATGTCCGGTTAGAATGATAGTAGTCCCCCTAGAGTTTAGTGGGTTGTTGGTGAAATAGTATAAATTCTAGAGAACTATTATAATCCTAACCACACATTTCTTTATCCAATGGCCGAAAACTTATGAGTACAAATAGATTTTACTGATAAAAATATAGTAGCCAGGCTCTCTCTCTCTCTCTCTCTCTCTCTCTCTCTCTCTCTCTCTATATATATATATATATATATATATATATATATATATATATATATATATATATATATAATATATATATATATATATATATATATATATATATATAAACTAAAAAGAGAAAAAGATAAAGTAAAGAGCACAAATCAAAATACAAATTCAATGGTAAAAAATTCACAAGCATGAATTATTTTGTACTTTTGAAAGCATATAAGCTCTACTCTATAAGCTCTATATATATATAGTAGAGCTTATATGCTTTCAAAAGTACGAGACAATTCATGTTTGTGAATTTTTTACTATTGGATTTATATTTGAATTTGTGCTTTTTATTTTATCTTTCTCTCTTTTTAGTTGACTTTACAAGAACACAAATTTCAATACAAATCCAATGATAAAAAATTTCACAAGTATAGATGGACTTTTAGTTTTAAAAGCATATAAGCACTACTATATATATATATATATATATATATATATATATATATATATATATATATATATATATATATATATATATATATATATAATAAAGCTTATATAGTTTTAAAAGTATAAGCTCATCCATACTTATAAATTTTTTACCGTAGAAATTGTATTAGGATCCGTGTTATTGTAAACACATTTAAGGAGGGAGAAAAAGTACAAATATACAAATCCCAATGCAAATTCTATGTTAAAAAATTTAAAAGTATGAATGAGCTTATATTTTTGAATGTATATAAGCTCTACTATATATATATATATATATATATATATATATATATATATATATATATATATATATATATATATATATATATATATATATATATATATATATATATATATATATATATATATATATATATATATATATATATATATATATATATATAGTCCGGCTATCACCAAGCACCAAGCGTATTTAGTGCTATCAAAATTTTCACTGTTAGATCTACCTCTTTGATTATTTTCATCTCTTAGATCATATTATTTTTTCAGCCACTCATAAAACCTACTATTATTCTAGACGCAGTCTCTTAATCTAAAGATCTAAAATCTAATAGCACCAATAGTTAATTGTATATAGAGTCTGACTATCATGCTAGCGAGATACACACGCGCGCGCGCGCGAGTAGAGCTTATATATTTTTAAAAGTACAATTCTAATTATATTTGTGAATATTTTATCATTCTAAAGATCTAAAATCTAATAGCACCAATAGTTAATTGTATATAGAGTCTGACTATCATGCTAGCGAGATACACACGCGCGCGCGCGAGTAGAGCTTATATATTTTTAAAAGTACAATTCTAATTATATTTGTGAATATTTTATCATTGAATTTATATTGAGATTTGTGTTATTATAAAGTCAATAAAAAAAAAAAAAGAAAAAAAGAGAAAGATTGCAATAGCATGAATTCCAATACAAATTTAATAGAAAAAAATTTATAAGTATAGTTGGACTTATATTTTTGAAGGTATATAAACTCTACTATATATATATATATATATATATATATATATATATATATATATATATATATATATATATATATATATATATATATATATATATATATATATATATATATATATATAAGATCTAGGTTTTATACATTGTTATTTATTTATTTTATTATAAATTTTATATGAAAATTGGAAAAAAAAAATGGACTGTTTGTTTGGCTTTTAGAATGAGTAATTTTCTAGAAAGATTTTTTTTTCTCCAACATTTTACAAAAAAAGTAGTGTTTTATTATTTAATTTTTTTATCTGAAAATAAAAACTATGAAAACAAATATATTCATAACTTTTTAAAAAAACATATTTTTTTTAGAGTTTTTTGAAAAACTAAACACCTCCTTAATATAGCATAAATCATAATCAATAAGCGGGCCCCAATTTTATACAATTCCAACAAAAATAAAAAAACTTTAATTTGTTCTTTTATCGTTTTACTCATTTTTATTTTATTATTATATGATTTAAAAAATTACACTCAACTATTCATAATTTAGCTCATTTTTACTTTACATTCTATAATTTAAAATATTACGCACAACTGTTCTGCCGCCATTTTTTTTGTTTTTTTTTTTTTGTTTTGCCATTTGATAGTAAGATTTTATACTAGGATAGAGATAAAACTATATAGTGTGGGGTGTTTGGTTTGGTTGCCCCCCACCAGCCCTCGCACTTCCTCCGAGGCCATCGTCTTCTTCCTGCTTGCGCTTCATCTCTTCCAACCGCTCTTTTCTTCTTGCTTCATCTGTCACGCCCCGGGGTCGAAACTGCGACCCGGGCTCGCCAACAGATCCGCCACCTATGCCAAACCCGCATAGGCGAAGCGTCCTACCTGCAAAAAGAGCTACAGCTAACAGATATCAGAGCTAAAAGATAAAACTGCTGTAGAATAAAATCAACCACTGTACAACTGAAGATAAAACAACAAGGTCCATCTCCCAAAAATGATAATCATACATTAACCTCGAGTACAAAACTCATAGCTCAACAGGGAGATATCTCAAATAAAACATCAGTGTACAAGCTCTCAATACATCATATCCTCACTACATCAGTCTCTCAAAAGAGAAAATAAATACCAATCTACCGACTATACTGAAGATCTCCTCCAAAGGGGGTACCGCTACTCTCCAAAGATGGGTCTGGATCTAGCTCGCTACTCCCTCACCACGCACAGCAACCACAGAACGGCAACACCCGCCAAGACTCTGCAAAACAAAGAGGAGAAAGGACAAAAGGGGGA
This sequence comes from Tillandsia leiboldiana, assembly GCA_029204045.2. NCBI lineage: Eukaryota > Viridiplantae > Streptophyta > Magnoliopsida > Poales > Bromeliaceae > Tillandsia > Tillandsia leiboldiana. The sequence continues at coordinate 2,802,999 of CM055069.1, read as the reverse complement.
AAACTCCCAACGGGCGTGAGAACTACGCAATAAGGGAGTTCTCAGTGGGTATCGCCACTAGGCCCGACGATCTGCCCACCAAGACTACTAGAGGCAAAAGATAACCGATGCAGTAAAACTGAAAGAAGAAGCTGGAAACACTCTACAGCTACCATGCCTCTATCCAAATGCTCAAATGGGGAAACTCTGATGAAGATATGCAACACTCGCACACGAGGTGCTCAATCGACCCAATCGAGCTGACTGCCACATCGGGTCCAGTCAAACCTGCGCCCACCTACAACCACCTCCCGCTGACGGACAGGAATTACGTAGGGCGTCCAAACGGACTAACTCGCTATCGAGTAGTGGCTCATGCAGGCTATAGTCAAATCCATGCCCTCTCTCTCTCAGAACGGAAAGACTCAAGATGCTCAACCTCTCACACAATGGTCAAAGAACTCACAACGACCACGGGACCACCGTCAAACCCCGAACGGTTCCCAACAATACTAGCACTGGTCTAACACAGCTACTAGACTCCACTCGGTCCCCCAGGCACGAGTGTAACAAAAGTATCTGCCTGAATAAACCCAATCGATAGACCAGTAATCACTGGTACTGCCTGCTCTGCTGTCGAACTCAAGAACCCCGCCTGGTGCCCGGCTCTCACACCGTGGAAAGCCTACTCCGGAGTGGCACTCGAGGGGAGCGACCCACACGAGTAAAGTATCACTGTATCAAGCATCACTGTATCGAGTATCTCTGTAACCACTGTCTCATAATAGCAGGACTGGATCAAGACTATGATCAAAGTGGGAAACTCCGTCCACTAACAAAACCCCGATCTGATGCAATAGTACTCAAAAAGTGGAAAACACCATCCACTAGAACAAATCTGATACCCAATCTGATGCAATAGTCAACATCCGGTCAACCGCCCCAAAGTCCGCGGTCACCGCAATAACCCACAACCCACAATTGGGTAAAATAATCAAGATCCGGTCAACCGCCTACTGTCCGCGGTTGCCGCAATAACCCACAACCCAACATCAAGCACACCCTGTCTCTGACCCGAAGGTCCCAGCTACACTATCCCAAACCTCTGCTCGAACCCGAGCAACATGACTCAAAAGTCTAAATAAAAAGGAGAAAGAAAGCAATCATGGTTTCTCCTAAGTCAAATTCCAATATGTAGTGCAGCAGTAAAAGATGGCCTAACTATATGTCCATACACATATGTCCATACAAGCATGCATTTGTCCTCAAGAAGAATAAAGAAAATAAACCTCATGCCAAAATTATCAATGACCATACCTGTCCATAATTCTCAATCCAGAATGGCTCCTCAGAGTAGAACCTGCACATAACTACATAATCCTATCCCAATGCATAAACCATCCTCATAAAAGGTTATGTGCTAATATGGCATGATAATTAATCATATAGGGTATCCTTGCCTTAGATAAGCTTCCACTAATCATCAACATGACTATTTGATTAATACCATTGTCATACTGTGAATAATTCACTTGCAATTTCCATAAAATCCTCATTGTTAAACTTACCGATCAATCCCAGTTATTGTACCATTCACCTGCATGCAATGCTAACATATGAAAATTTAGAGAACCGTCCACCGGTTCCGGGAATAAGGCACCCACCTGAAAAGCTGACTGTCCAAAGCCCAACAGCTGAAAACACCAAATAACTCTAATCCCTTGCTCCAATAAGTTCAGCACACCCGTAACTCTCCTGGCACAATACAAAGTCCACTAATTACACTAGGCTCCCAATTATAGCACTTAAAACCACATACAACCTCGAATTCTGAACTGTTAAATTATCACCTGCAGATAGTGCCCAGAAAATTCAAATATAAATATCACAGCAATCCTTGCGTCGATAGCTTCGAAACGGTACCTTGCACGCCCAAATCAGAGTTCGGTAAGTCAAGATAAAAATTCGGCAAGGGGGTACACTCATACAAAAATCTGTGTTAAAACTGTACACTGTTCACTGAGAAAACAGTAATTTTCACCTCTGATGAAATCTCAGAAAAATCCAAGAAAAATACGAGCGCGTTCCTTGCGATCAGTAGATGAAAAAGATGTACAAGATCGTTTCCGGCTGACGCTCGTACGCAAAGATATGGCCAAAATACCCCGCTGCTGTCAAGGAAGTCCACACAGAAAATGGGGTTACAGTTTGCCTCGGGATCCGTGCCAAAACCTCGAACGGGAAAGTGCGACCAAAACGAAAGATGAAGTCCTACCTCTTAGGAGTCTGCCGGCGCAAGAATCACAGCAAAATGATCTCGGGGTAGCCCAGGGGAGCTAAAACACTGTCGCTGCGCCGAAGAAGAACACTAGAAAGCAACATCGCGCCGCACCGTAAAATGGGGAACCTCGGGATGCGTGCTCCCAAAAATCCCAAAACTCTGCAGGAAGATCAAGGACTTGAAGATGAAAATCTTCCAAGAAGGGAGCTCAGGGAGATCTTGCAAGGGCTGAGAGAAAAAGAGCAGAAAAGAGGGCTCGGGCTGCCTATTTATAGGCTGAAGAAAACAATTGGGAAAATTCCCATCTTGTCCCAACTTCCGGGCGCCCGGTCCGGTCCGCCCGAATTCGAGCGCGCACAGTGCGGCCCGGCCCGCCAAGTTTCGGGCGCGCACAGTGCGGTCCGGTCCACCACACAGCCCAGTCCACTACTCCCCCGGGCCCCACTGCACCCGGTGCACCTGCGCCCGCAAATGGCGACGCGACACGTGGCCCGGCAACCCGTGCACCGCGCACGTCGCGCCGTGGACCGCGCACGTCGCGGCTGACCCGGGCCCGTACGGCCACCTGCCCCGCCGTACGGCCACCTGCCCCGGTCAACAACTCCACCGATTGCGTGGACCGGGAGCACAACACCGGACCAACTACCTCACGCCACGTGTCCACCCGGTCTACCGTGCACCACCGGCCTGCTCCGTGAACCCAGACCACAACACCGACCAGTAAGAACCTGCCACGTGTCCCTTCCTCGGGTGCACGACGGCCGCGTGGACCGCGCACCAGACCGCGCCCCCGCGCGCCTGCCCGCGCCCCTGTGCGCCTGCCCGTGACCGCGCGCCGCCTGCCCGAGCGCCTTCCGCCGCCTTCCGCCGCTGCCCGCCGCCGCCAGCCGCCGCCGGCGATCGCCGAAAACACTGTTCCGGCGATGAACAGTAAAATTACTGTAGCAAGCTCCGAAAAATACAAGTAAATAGCCAATCTTGACCGTTTTCGCGCGCTGATTCCAAATCCGGCGTCCATTTTGCCAAATTCCAATCCTATAATTTGCCGGAGGCTCCCGGAAAGGTATTTTTAATCCGAATTCCGCGCCGAGCCTAAATTTGATATCCACTCCTCGCGTAAACTCTTCTAAACATCCGATGGGGTCCCCCGATTACCTACGAGATCCATTTTAAGCCCCGAGTCCATCTCTTGTGTCCAAACTGGCGCGCGAACACCGCCGACATGCCACGTAGGCTTCCAGAAGCTGCTGGTCACACTGTAGAAGCCCTGCAAAGATCCGGGTCACCACATCCTCCCCCACTAGAAGAAATTTTCGTCCTCGAAACTAAGGCAACTCCCAAGGAGTCTCAGAAACCAGGGGTCAATATTCAACACCGCCGTCTCCAGCTCCCAAGTCACCTATCACTCCCCGTGATTACTCCTCAGCAACAACAACAGCAACAACCAGTACGGCATAGCCCGATTGCGCAATTCCCTCACCTCACGAGTCGGAATTCGCAACGGGCGTCCCTCGTACTCCAAACTCTCACAGACCCCAAAAGGAACGAGTCAAACACGGGCGAGGGGTCCAAAACATAACACTCCAGAGCTGAGACGCAGGAAAACCTCAAAAACTCCAACAAAAGGCGGGGGGAAAAGGAACAAATAGCCCGAGCAACACGCTCTAACATCACTCCTAAGAGCCAACGCAACTCAAGCGACCCGAAACACATCCACACAAACACCTGCACAGAAAAGGGGCCCTAACAAGCGGGGGTTCATACTCAGTCACCCTCAAAACTCAACCCAAGCGGATTGCTCAGCCGCAGCCTTTCATCAAAAGGGATCCTCAGGGACACAACTCAAACCCTGCACACAAGGATGGCCCCACACAGTGCCAGCTATGGAACCGTCAAACTCGACTCCCAAATAGCTCTTCTGCTCCAGGCATCCGCCACCACAGTGGCTCTGTCGGGGTGATACTGGATGCTCACAAAATCCAATGGTGGCTCTACAGCCACTACGGGAGGTATCACTATAACTCACAAATCCATCTCCCACCACTGACTAGGTTAGAATCGGCGCTGGTACCAATCTCATCACCCGGTCATCAAGCTCTGCTGGCACTATCCGGTCCAAAAACTCCTCACCCCAACAATGACCGTCGATCTCGGCCAGTCTTAAATAGCATCCACTTTGGCCGAATTTCCACCGCCGCCCCTTCGGCTAGAAGAAGTAATCCAGGAAGATATGCTCTCGAAGCTAAAACTTGCACCACAACGACTTGGCGAAAAGCTTCTTCCCCACAGACCTTGTCACACCATATACAAATGCTGCACAAGCTCTAAACACTCAGGGAGGGGGTAAAACCAAAATATTCCTGGAGGATGCCGCTATCAAACCGTTCAAGGCCAACTGAAACACAGAATTCCTCAATCTAGAGGCAACAGGGCATTAGTCAATCCATTGGCTTCACTGTACTCGTAATGCCCCTACTGTGTCCTGAACACCATCTAGACAATGCCCTCAGCTGAAATTCCAAATTGGCGCAGGCATCAAACAATAACTGCCGGAATATAGCTCCTTCAAAAGGTTCTAAATAATACCTGGACCTGCCCGGACTCCAATCCCAAAGGGCTCTCACCGTCGTGTATCAACGACGTGGCACTAGGTCAAACAGACCCTCTATCCAACAGATCCCTGCACCGGTGCGATCAACTCTCCCAGCTCTTACCGATAATCCAAGTGGTGCTATTGAGGTTGGCGCGGTTTCCAGAACCACGTCAACCGCAATCAAAATCTCCCTAACAGGCGGCATAATCATCAACTCGAGTGGACTCACACCCGGGATTTCGCAGCAATAGAAATATCCTTTGGTCCCGGCGCCACCATAAGCTCCTCTCACACAGTCGCTAAACCCTGTGTGCTCGAACAATCTCCCCATAACAAGCCTCCTTTGTCTGCCTCGCAAAAGTCACAATCAGCACCCTCTCTGCACTTAACCATCCAGTGGTGCCGTGCCAACCAATCCCAAGCACTGGGTCAAAACATCGAACTGCCACCCATATCAAGGGGTTTGCTGGTATAACTCATGGTCTCAACGACACTGAACAAAACCCACAAGCCTCCTTCACATGCATAACACCGATGGTATTCTGTACCTCTAGTGCACGTGGTAATAACTCTGCCTTTAGTCCATGCCGGAAAGCAAGGTGCACTAACTCCGACTGCTGTGATGAAATCACACCTGCAACAACCCGATCCACTGCCGTGGCGCCCTCCAACCAGGCGGCACAAGCTCATCCACACGATGCAAGCGGTTGTCGCTTAGTCCATCAGAAAATATCCCATCAATCACAAGGGAGCACGACCTCTGTCTCTGCTCACGCTGAGGCAACAGATACGATCCTCCGCAGACAACAAAACCACGCTACCGTTGCGCTACTCTGATATAGACACTGATACTGCCATCGGGGTCCGCCCGATCCCCAACATCTCAGAAGTCCATCATTGCAACCGTCATAAGACAAAACACCATTAATCCATGCAATTCCCTATACACTTATCCTTTCTAAGCTCACCCCTCAATCCCATATGATACAATCAAAATATGCAAGTTATAAATCACAAAGGGTAGAATTCCCTTGGGTAAGCTTTGCATTAACCATCCACAAGGATATCCACCACCCAGGAAAGCAAAACGAAAATGCTTCTGCCTGCCGATCTGTCCTCCATCACCTAGCTCCAAGCGCCTCCCTCCAGAACTCGCCTCTAGCGGCAGATCCCCATCCAAGGAACTGCAGTGTCCAGCTCCAAACACAATGCCTACTCCGATGAGGCATCCACAGTCCAAAACCCGAACATGAGGGACCGAAAAGAAACTAAAGAGTATCCTGGCGCAATCCACTCCCAATCTCACTTATCCTATGTGCCTCGTCCCTCGAAACCTGGAGCACCAGTTCAACAACTGCATAAACTCTCTAGCACAGGGAGGCTCTCAATTGATCACTCCATCACCCCCAACCACGACTCTGCCTCCAAAGGCTCCAAGCTCAATCTTACGATTCGGGGTGGTTCATCTGCCAGATCTGGCTCACTTAATCAAACATGCCCCACAGCTCCTCTGCTGTCAACCATCCACCCTATCTCAGTGCCTTGGCACTAAACATTGGCACGGAGGGGGCCACTCGCTCTATTGGCACTACAGAAATCCCTGCCGCTGAGGGTACTACATCCTGGTGGTCTCAGAAGAAAAGTACTGTCGGGCTGCCCACTGCTCTGACAACTGCGTCACCAAACTAGCTGCTCACTCTGCCGCTGATATGCCTCTGACAATCCTGTCATCTGGGTCCGGAGTTCTCTGACCTCAATCCGGGTATCCGGCCCAAAACCAACCGCTCAAGCTCAACTGCCATGACAGGATGCACAAGGGTCCCAAACCCAGCGTCGGGGAGACACCGCTCGCCACGACGAAACCACAAATTAGCACACAACAACGCTCGACCCAATCCAGCGAAAGTCTAGAGCATGTCACCCATTCCATAGCGTTATGTTGTCTGCAGCCAACACAACTTCTTAGGAGAATAAACATGCCAATCACTCATCCCGTCCCTCGGGAGAGGTGTAAAACTCAATCAGGACTCTCGCTACAAATCACGACTCTCACGAAGTCATCCTAGGGTCCAACCACAAGCCTAGGGTTTCTAAGTCCACCATGACCTACAACCTAGACTCTGATACCACCTAATCTGTCACGCCCCGGGGTCGAAACTGCGACCCGGGCTCGGCAACAGATCCGCCACCTATGCCAAACCCGCATAGGCGAAGCGTCCTACCTGCAAAAAGAGCTACAGCTAACAGATATCAGAGCTAAAAGATAAAACTGCTGTAGAATAAAATCAACCACTGTACAACTGAAGATAAAACAACAAGGTCCATCTCCCAAAAATGATAATCATACATTAACCTCGAGTACAAAACTCATAGCTCAACAGGGAGATATCTCAAATAAAACATCAGTGTACAAGCTCTCAATACATCATATCCTCACTACATCAGTCTCTCAAAAGAGGAAATAAATACCAATCTACCGACTATACTGAAGATCTCCTCCAAAGGGGGTACCGCTACTCTCCAAAGATGGGTCTGGATCTAGCTCGCTACTCCCTCACCACGCACAGCAACCACAGAACGGCAACACCCGCCAAGACTCTGCAAAACAAAGAGGAGAAAGGACAAAAGGGGGAAAACTCCCAACGGGCGTGAGAACTACGCAATAAGGGAGTTCTCAGTGGGTATCGCCACTAGGCCCGACGATCTGCCCACCAAGACTACTAGAGGCAAAAGATAACCGATGCAGTAAAACTGAAAGAAGAAGCTGGAAACACTCTACAGCTACCATGCCTCTATCCAAATGCTCAAATGGGGAAACTCTGATGAAGATATGCAACACTCGCACACGAGGTGCTCAATCGACCCAATCGAGCTGACTGCCACATCGGGTCCAGTCAAACCTGCGCCCACCTACAACCACCTCCCGCTGACGGACAGGAATTACGTAGGGCGTCCAAACGGACTAACTCGCTATCGAGTAGTGGCTCATGCAGGCTATAGTCAAATCCATGCCCTCTCTCTCTCAGAACGGAAAGACTCAAGATGCTCAACCTCTCACACAATGGTCAAAGAACTCACAACGACCACGGGACCACCGTCAAACCCCGAACGGTTCCCAACAATACTAGCACTGGTCTAACACAGCTACTAGACTCCACTCGGTCCCCCAGGCACGAGTGTAACAAAAGTATCTGCCTGAATAAACCCAATCGATAGACCAGTAATCACTGGTACTGCCTGCTCTGCTGTCGAACTCAAGAACCCCGCCTGGTGCCCGGCTCTCACACCGTGGAAAGCCTACTCCGGAGTGGCACTCGAGGGGAGCGACCCACACGAGTAAAGTATCACTGTATCAAGCATCACTGTATCGAGTATCTCTGTAACCACTGTCTCATAATAGCAGGACTGGATCAAGACTATGATCAAAGTGGGAAACTCCGTCCACTAACAAAACCCCGATCTGATGCAATAGTACTCAAAAAGTGGAAAACACCATCCACTAGAACAAATCTGATACCCAATCTGATGCAATAGTCAACATCCGGTCAACCGCCCCAAAGTCCGCGGTCACCGCAATAACCCACAACCCACAATTGGGTAAAATAATCAAGATCCGGTCAACCGCCTACTGTCCGCGGTTGCCGCAATAACCCACAACCCAACATCAAGCACACCCTGTCTCTGACCCGAAGGTCCCAGCTACACTATCCCAAACCTCTGCTCGAACCCGAGCAACATGACTCAAAAGTCTAAATAAAAAGGAGAAAGAAAGCAATCATGGTTTCTCCTAAGTCAAATTCCAATATGTAGTGCAGCAGTAAAAGATGGCCTAACTATATGTCCATACACATATGTCCATACAAGCATGCATTTGTCCTCAAGAAGAATAAAGAAAATAAACCTCATGCCAAAATTATCAATGACCATACCTGTCCATAATTCTCAATCCAGAATGGCTCCTCAGAGTAGAACCTGCACATAACTTGTGGTGACCCAGATCTCCGCAGGGCTTCTACAGTGCGATTAGCAGCTTCTGGAGGCCTATGTGGCATGTCGGCGGTGTTTCTGCACCAATTTGGACTCAAGTGATGGACTTCGGGTGTATAATGGATCACGTGAGTGATCGGAGGACCCCGTCGGATGTTTTGATGTGGTTTCGCGCGAAATGGTTATTAAAATTGGACTCAGCGCGAAATTTGAGTAAAGAACACTTCTCCGGGAATTTTCGGCAAATTTTAGAAGAGGAATTTGGCAAATCGGACTTCGGATTTGGATTCAGCGCGCGAAAACGGTCAAGATGGACTATTTATTTGTATTTTTCGGAGTCCGGATGCGAAAACACGCATTTCGAGGATTTTGGTACTGTTCCGGCCGCCGGAGGGGCGCCGGCGGCGGCGGCGGGCGGCGGAGCGCGGCGGTTGGCGGCGGCGGAGGCGCGCGGTCCACCGCGGGGGTCGTGCACCGGGCGGAGGACGCGTGGCGCCTTCTGGTTGGCCGGCGCAGCGGGCGCGGTCCACAGAAGAGGCGCGGGTGCACGGTGCACCGGGTGCGGACACGTGGCCGAGCGTGGTTGGCGGGTCCTGGTGCGCGCGGTCCACGCTGCGGCTGGAGCAGGTGGCCGTACGGCGGGGCGGTTGGGAGGCAACGTGGGGGCGCCACGTGGCGCCCCGCGATTGGCCGGGCGCAGCCACCCCACGCCCGCGTGTCGGCCACATGTCGCTCCGCGATTCGCGGGCGCGCGTACGCCGGGCGCGGGGAGTGTCGGTGGACGCGTGGCGGGCCTAGGGGCTTTCGGGCGTGAACAGTAACGGGCCCGGCCCGTTACTGTAGCAGCCCGGAAGTGCCAAGCGCCCGAAACTTTGGGCCAAAAATCCAAAATTCGGATTTTCGGGCTGGGCCTATAAATAGCTGTCTTGTGGGGGAGTTTTGCCCCCTTTCCCGAGCTCCCCTGCCCATGGCCCCTTTAGCAAAGTTGGAGATCTTCATCTTGCGCATCTTCTGGCAGAGGCCCGGATTTTTTGGAAGCCGCGGCGTCGACGACTTCGGCATCGGAGCGCAGTGTGGCGATTTTTCATCGGAGGCCCGTTATCGTCACAGTTTGATCTGAGAGGTCTACAGAGCTACTCCGTCAGTATTTTTGGACGATTTCTGCGGCGTTGGAATCATGAGAGGTACGTCTTCGATTTTCGTGTTGATCATCTTGCTGGATTCAGAGTTTATGACATGGTTTTCGAGGCATTTCTAAGCCGCTGTTTTCTGGTGGAGTTTTTGGACAGCGGCCCCTTGCCGGAATTTTATCTCCGCACCCGAGTGTCGGATCGAGACGAGCCTATACACTTTTTGGATCTACTCGTCGCAAGGATTATCATTGTATTTTTCCAGGATTTTTCTGAGGCTTTCCCGAAGGTATACTATTCCCCTTTTATCTGTGTTTGAGTTTACAGTTGTGTGGTTGTGAGTGTTTGCGCACCTGTACTGTGGAATTTGTAACTCGGCCTACGGGGCTCGGATTTGGGCGTGCAGGTACCCGTTTCGAAGGTCTCGACGAGACGCTCGCTGTGATATTTTTATTGGAATTTTTGGAGTTCGTTTTACAGGTGAAAATTTCGCATTAAGGGGACTGTTCCCAGCAGATTTGTGATGCTTGGATTTTATGGAATTAAGTGTAACTTTGGGTTGTGTTTTTGTACCCAGGAGGTATTGATCACTGTTCCTGTATTGTTGGATTGGTGGGTGTGTAGAGATATCTGTTTCTGGACTTTCTCAGCTGTGCGACTCCGGACAGTTAGCATTTTCAGGTGGGTGGCCTTGTCTCCAAGATTGACGGACTGTGCTTTAAATCTGCTATAGTAGAACTATGCATGATAGTGAAATGCTTGTGCAGCATGTTAGAATGTAGGAATTGCTATTCCTTGTATTATCTGATGGTATTGTCATCTCCTTGCTTTCTACCATCTGTAAATTATAGTTATTGGAACTTGACCTAGCACCCCGTCATATGTTGCATGTGTAACCAGACTAGTAGAAAACCCTCACTTGGGCTAGGGTTATTTCTGCTTTAGACATCCACACTTCTACTTTCCTGGACATAGTGTTCTTCCTCGCCCGGGTAGTGGGCCGAGTGGTCAGGAGTTATCTTTTAGTGTGGGATGCATGTTACACTCGTGCTTGGGAGCAGAGTGGAGTCTGGTAGATGTAGTTGGTTGTTCATCTGTAGCGGGAGCCGTTGGGTAGACGGCGGTCCCGAGATGTTTTATTTTTCTTGTTTTATCTGTCGCCACTGTGCTAGTGGCAGCGGTAGATCAGTGTTAGCAGGACCTTAAACCCAGAACCTTTTTGGACACACATATGATTTTTGTCAACCAAATATTTTCTTCCAAGCATCGTAGGGTCGCCTGAGTCTGTTCCTGTTTGATTGGACGAAGGCATTAGCTCTTCGAGGCTTAGATGTAAAACTTGGTTTCAACTGTTTTCCTAAAAAGAACTAAAAATCATTAAATATGGATTTCTTACAGATCAGATGGCTTCAGTAAGAAATGTCACCTTTTTCCTATAAATTAACCACCCGAGATGATTCGAGTGGTCTGGGTTCTAAGGTCTGCCTTTTTCTTGGGACGAGAACAACGAGAGGCTATGCCTAGAGCCTGTTCTTGTTTGATTTGGATTGTAGGTTCTAGTCTTTCGGGGTTCCCGGACCCTTCCTCGGGTCAGTGGATGCGATGTTGGCCTGTAGAGGCAGTTGTTCGCAGTGGATGCGACTTTGTGCTATGAGTTGGTAGAGTGTGATTTAGAGGTTGTTTCTCTGATTTAGTGGTGGAGATGGTTCTCCCACTTAGCTTTGAGGATCTTGGGGTTCTGGCAGATCGAGTCGTGGAGGTTTCCCGACTCAGCCATGGTCGTGCATTATCAGATTGAGTCGTTGAGGGTTCTCCGACTTAGCTGTTTGAGTCGAGGTTCTTTTTCCGACTGAGTTGTGTTTGAGCTTGGAGTTACCGATCTATTTGATCGTGGATCATAGCCTGCATGAGCCACATTTGGCTTGACAGAGATACTTTACAGAGATACTTTACAGAGATACTTGAGATGGGTTACTTTTTACTCGAGCGGGTCGCTCCCCTCGAGTGCCACTCCGGAGTAGGCGAGACCGGGTTGTGTACCGGCGTGAGATTGAGCTTTTCTATCGCGACTTGTCGTTGTATTTGTCCCTCTGGCTGTGCTGGTGTTGGCAGTCATGGACGTCCTACGTAAGTCCGCTCCTCCGGGACGTAACGGCAGTAGGTTGGCGCATGCTTGACTGGACCTGATGAGGCAGTCAGTTCAGATTGGGTGATCAGAGATGAGAGTTAGTTGTGGCATCATGTTCTTTCTGTTTCACTCCTTGAGCATCTAGGTAGAGGCATAGTAGCTGTAGAGTTTACTTTTCCAGCTTTCCTTACAGCATTGCTTTTGTTACTTTATGCCTCTAGTGGACTTAGTGGGCAGACCGTCGGGCTTGTTGGCGGCACCCACTGAGAACTACTTGGGACGTAGTTCTCACACCCGTCGTGGTGTCTTTTCCCACAGGAACTTCTACTCTGGTTCCTGTTGTTCCTGTTGCTGATTCTTCTGACCGAGCGAGGGAGTCGCGAGCTAGTTCCCTACCCGTCGTTGGAGTGTAGCGGTACCCCTTCAGAGGAGAGCTTCAGTAGATTAGTTATTTTATTTTCCTTCTTTGAGAGACTGTTGTAGTGAGGATTGTTGTATTGAGAGCCTGTACACTGATGTATTTATTGGAAATACCTCCCGGTTGAGTTCTGAGTTTGTATATGAGGATATTGTTTGATTATCTTTTTGGGAGTCGGACATTGTTGTATTATTTCCAGTTGTACAGTGATTGATTTAGTTATACAGCAGACTTTTTATTTTTAGCTCTGATATCTGTTTAGCTGTAGTACTTCTCTTGCAGGTAGGACGCTTCGCCTATGCGGGTTTGGCATAGGTGGCGGATCTGTTGGCGAGCCGGGTCGCAGTTTCGACCCCGGGGCGTGACATAACTACATAATCCTATCCCAATGCATAAACCATCCTCATAAAAGGCTATGTGCTAATATGGCATGATAATTAATCATATAGGGTATCCTTGCCTTAGATAAGCTTCCACTAATCATCAACATGACTATTTGATTAATACCATTGTCATACTGTGAATAATTCACTTGCAATTTTCATAAAATCCTCATTGTTAAACTTACCGATCAATCCCAGTTATTTTACCATTCACCTGCATGCAATGCTAACATATGAAAATTTAGAGAACCGTCCACCGGTTCCGGGAATAAGGCACCCACCTGAAAAGCTGACTGTCCAAAGCCCAACAGCTGAAAACACCAAATAACTCTAATCCCTTGCTCCAATAAGTTCAGCACACCCGTAACTCTCCTGGCACAATACAAAGTCCACTAATTACACTAGGCTCCCAATTATAGCACTTAAAACCACATACAACCTCGAATTCTGAACTGTTAAATTATCACCTGCAGATAGTGCCCAGAAAATTCCAATATAAATATCACAGCAATCCTTGCGTCTATAGCTTCGAAACGGTACCTTGCACGCCCAAATCGGAGTTCGGTAAGTCAAGATAAAAATTCGGCAAGGGGGTACACTCATACAAAAATCTGTGTTAAAACTGTACACTGTTCACTGAGAAAACAGTAATTTTCACCTCTGATGAAATCTCAGAAAAATCCAAGAAAAATACGAGCGCGTTCCTTGCGATCAGTAGATGAAAAAGTTGTATAAGCTCGTTTCCGGCTGACGCTCGTACGCAAAGATATGGCCAAAATACCCCGCTGCTGTCAAGGAAGTCCACACAGAAAATGAGGTTACAGTTTGCCTCGGGATCCGTGCCAAAACCTCGAACGGGAAAGTGCGACCAAAACGAAAGATGAAGTCCTACCTCTTAGGAGTCTGCCGGCGCAAGAATCACAGCAAAATGATCTCGGGGTAGCCCAGGGGAGCTAAAACACTGTCGCTGCGCCGAAGAAGAACACTAGAAAGCAACATCGCGCCGCACCGTAAAATGGGGAACCTCGGGATGCGTGCTCCCAAAAATCCCAAAACTCTGCAGGAAGATCAAGGACTTGAAGATGAAAATCTTCCAAGAAGGGAGCTCGGGGAGATCTTGCAAGGGCTGAGAGAAAAAGAGCAGAAAAGAGGGCTCGGGCTGCCTATTTATAGGCTGAAGAAAACAATTGGGAAAATTCCCATCTTGTCCCAACATCCGGGCGCCCGGTCCGGTCCGCCCGAATTCGGGCGCGCACAGTGCGGCCCGGCCCGCCAAGTTTCGGGCGCGCACAGTGCGGCCCGGTCCACCACACAGCCCAGTCCACTACTCCCCCGGGCCCCACTGCACCCGGTGCACCTGCGCCCGCAAATGGCGACGCGACACGTGGCCCGGCAACCCGTGCACCGCGCACGTCGCGCCGTGGACCGCGCACGTCGCGGCTGACCCGGGCCCGTACGGCCACCTGCCCCGCCGTACGGCCACCTGCCCCGGTCAACAACTCCACCGATTGCGTGGACCGGGAGCACAACACCGGACCAACTACCTCACGCCACGTGTCCACCCGGTCTACCGTGCACCACCGGCCTGCTCCGTGAACCCAGACCACAACACCGACCAGTAAGAACCTGCCACGTGTCCCTTCCTCGGGTGCACGACGGCCGCGTGGACCGCGCACCAGACCGCGCCCCCGCGCGCCTGCCCGCGCCCCTGTGCGCCTGCCCGCGGCCGCGCGCCGCCTGCCCGAGCGCCTTCCGCCGCCTTCCGCCGCCGCCAGCCGCCGCCGGCGATCGCCGGAAACACTGTTCCGGCGATGAACAGTAAAATTACTGTAGCAAGCTCCGAAAAATACAAGTAAATAGCCCATCTTGACCGTTTTCGCGCGCTGATTCCAAATCCGGCGTCCATTTTGCCAAATTCCAATCCTATAATTTGCCGGAGGCTCCCGGAAAGGTATTTTTAATCCGAATTCCGCGCCGAGCCTAAATTTGATATCCACTCCTCGCGTAAACTCTTCTAAACATCCGATGGGGTCCCCCGATTACCTACGAGATTCATTTTAAGCCCCGAGTCCATCTCTTGTGTCCAAACTGGCGCGCGAACACCGCCGACATGCCACGTAGGCTTCCAGAAGCTGCTGGTCACACTGTAGAAGCCCTGCAAAGATCCGGGTCACCACATCATCTCTACTCCCCCAAGCTCGATCCGAGCTCCGCTTCTTTCCCGAATCCCAAGCTCGTCGTCGTCGGCCTCGGTCGCCCGATATGCTCCATTTCGGTGTCATTTTTTTTATAAAATATAAGTTATAAAAAAATTAACTCATATTTTATATAGCATTTAATTTATTTTTTTATAAAAAAATTAACTGAAATTTTATATATCATTTAATTAATTAAATAGTATATATTATAATTATTATATTTAAAAAGTTATAATAAAATTTTTACCTATCAATTTTTAATACATAACAAAATGCAAAAATGTTTTCGTCATTTTACACAAAAGTCAACTCTCTATTCCTCTTATTCTTCAATTTCAACCAAACACTATTTTTCTTATATCTGGTACTAACCTAATACCCAACCAAACACTATTTCACATTAGTTTCAGCTTGTACTTAAATTTATACTTATCCCTAGTACTACTAATTTTTTTTAATATCCGAACCAAACTACGTCTAAATGTAAATTGAGCAATGCTACATGTACACCCCGAAGGGGTGTACATCATACACCTCCACCATTTTAATGGTGGCGATATTTTTTACGGATCACATCAAGTGACCCATCATCACACCCCCACCCTTAGATGGGTGGGGTGTATGATGTACACCCCGAAAGGGGTGTACACATAGCATTTTCCATGTAAATTTAATCAATTATGTTACTGATTTAAAATATTTAAATTTAATTAATTATTATTAGTAATGTAGTCTTAATCATGTCTTGATCATAGACTCTCATCGTCGGTGTCAGTCCGGCAGCACTATAATCCTTTTCTCGTCCTTGTCAGTCTATCACCGCGCGCAATCGTCTTTGTCAGCCGATCGATCTCCAGCCAGCCACCACCACAATCATGAACTGTCGTCCTCGTCCTTATATTTCAGTCCCCTGGTTAATTGATTCCTTAATCAATTAATTAGTTGGATCTAAACAAACAGATATAAAATATTTAATCTTAATTATTATTATTATTAAAATATTTTTTTTATATTTTAAATTATAATTTTTTTTTTTATTCAATCCAGAACTATTGGTTGGCGCAAATTTATTAAAAAGTTGCTCTA
Source organism: Tillandsia leiboldiana (assembly GCA_029204045.2). Classification (NCBI taxonomy): domain Eukaryota; kingdom Viridiplantae; phylum Streptophyta; class Magnoliopsida; order Poales; family Bromeliaceae; genus Tillandsia; species Tillandsia leiboldiana. Next base: position 2,786,816 of record CM055069.1, on the reverse strand, counting down.
CGTGCCACTGTTTTATTGTGTGTTTACATTGAAGGCCACATGTGGTGGTTGGTCTCGAATTAGAAATAAAATCATTTGTTACTGAAATGTTGCAATCCCATAAATCTAAAGATATTAAACAATTGTTAATTAGTCTTCTAGTAATTAATTATTGGGATAGCATAATAAAGCTTAATTTGATAATATGATAGTTAAAATATACTTTTACGTATTTGGTTCAGATATATGTTAGAAACAAGATAAATTTTACGTTTAGATAAAAATTGAGAAGAAAAATAATATTTGAATAGTTAGATTGAAATAGTAAGAATAAGAGTAATTATAATTTTAAAATAATAATATTTTATCTAATTAATTAATATAAAATATTAATTAAATAATAATTTAATTTTTTTGATTAACTATTGGTAAATAATTTAAAATATTAGCTGATAAAATAATTAAAAATAATGAGTATTATTAATAAATAATTTAATTAATTACAAATATTTTAATAAATTAATAAATAAATTAATTAATTATCTAATAATTAGTTAATAAAATAATTAAATTAGTCTAAATATTAGATTAATTAAAAAATTATATAATAATTAAAATTATAATTATTTTAATTAAACTTATTCTTAAGTAGAAACAAACTTGTTTCAAAATAAAAACTGGAACAACAATTTAGTTTGGTTATTTTCTAAAATTATTATCAACTCGCTAAATTGTATTGGCGTTTTGAATAGCCAAAATAAAATTTATTTATTCGGCAGATTTAGTGCACGCACCTATGAGACCTTTCTTTTTAGAACCACGACAGAATGCGATAATATATTTTGAAATATAATAAAAAAAATTATTTTGAATTTAAATTTTAAAATTTTGATTGAATTTGAATTTAAATTTAAATATAAAATTTTAAAATCTTTCATATTCAAATTTTAATTTTAATTTAAATTTTTTAAAAATTTATTTAGAATCCGACCAGTTGATGTCCCTATCTGAATTTATGTAGCAGGAAATTTGTAGAGAACGCCAGCAAAGATTTTTTAAAAAAAAATGATTTGATTTAGAGATACAAATCAGTGGCACGTTTTCATTGACTTTTATTAACGGGCGCGAACTCCACTACTTCTTCAAGTCCGCACGTGGCCCACATCATCTCAAACTCTCTTCCGTCCCGTTCTCATTGGACATTGAAAACGTAAATTCTTTTTATGTTTTCTTTAACTATATATATATATATATATGGGCAAGTGATAAAAAATTTGATGATTAATATTTAAAATTTCGAGTATAAAATTTAGTTGTTTTATATTTCTAGGTAAGTTTATTTCAAAATAAACGAAACAAATAACATACTATATTTTTTTATAAAAATAATAATAATAATTAGATTCATATTTATTTTAAAATTTGAGTTAGACTATTATATTTTTAAAAGTACGAAAGTTTTTATATTTTTTAAATTATTTTTAATGTTGAGATTTTCGAATCGACGGTTGATCTCGTTAGATTTAATCTAAAATATTTTAAATATTTAAAAAATAAATTTTATAACTTTTAATATTTTTTATTTAATGATTGAAAGGATCAACCACTGAAAATAAAATTATCATAAAATATAATTAAATGATATTAAAATTTTTTATCAAAAATATTAATTTTATTTTATATAGTATAAAAAAAATATAAAATTTTTATATAATTTAAATATTTTTATACTGTTAAATTTATAAACGACTCATTATGACTATTAAAATTATTAATTTTGAATTCTTTCAATAATATTAATTAAAAAATTAAAAATTTTATTTTCTAAATTTTTTAAACATTCTAAAGGAAGTCTAACAGAATTAAAGATGAATAGATAAGAAATTTACTATCACACAGTTTTAAAATTTCTCAAATTAATTTATAAAATATATATATATATATATATATATAGGAAAATGCTATGTGTACATCCCTTTCGGGGTGTACATCATACACCCCACCCATCTAAGGGTGGGGGTGTGATGATGGGTCACTTGATGTGACCCGTAAAAAGTATCGCCACCATTAAAATGGTGGAGGTGTATGATGTACACCCCTTCGGGGTGTACAGGTAGCATTGCTCTTATATATATATATATATATATATATATATATATATATATATATATATATATATATATATATATATATATATATATATATATATATTTGGATGGAATGCGTTGTAAGATTATTACTAATTGAAATTATTATATTTGGCGAGGAACCATTTTTATATTCTTCTATCAAATCTAAAAACATTATTAATTTTAAATAAAATTAATTAAATATTAAACAATAAATGTTAAATTACAATTTAGAGTAATATCAATTATGTTCCAAATTTTTTTTTATTTTTTATTTTCTCTTTTCTTTGGTAACTTTTTGAGTTTACCTCAGTAAAGTTGACATTATCTCTGTCCTTTTCACACACATCAAGGGGTGGGATAGATTACAATGAGAAACACCAACCCCTTCTCCTCTCTCTCTTTGGTAACTTTTTGAGTTTACCTCAGTAAAGTTGACATTATCTCTGTACTTTTCACACACATCAAGGGGTGGGATATATTACAATGAGAAACACCAGCCCCTTCTCCTCTCTCTCTCTCTCTACTCTCCTCTCGTTCTTCATCATGCCCATCTCTTCAACTCCTTCAAACTAGTTATAGTAGAACCATATCAAAAGAGAGAAGAAAAAAAGTTAACAAAAAAAGAGAGAAAGGAGTAGGATATATATATATATATATATATATATATATATATATAGAGAGAGAGAGAGAGAGAGAGAGAGAGAGAGAGAGAGAGAGAGGAGATAATGGGGAATTGCTTGAGATCACCTGCATCTGTTAAAGTTGTGAACCAACCAAGTACTGCACTTCCCAGCCCAGGTACATGATCATTCTGTGCTAATAAAAGAGGAAACTTTGCCTTTTCCTTTCTTTTCTTTTTTTTCTTTTTTTTTTTTGGCTATTTATTTTGTATTTTTCTTGCTTATTTTGAACTTAGAATAAAATCTCCTATTTCCTTTTTTTTTTTTTTTTTTTTTTTGATCCCATAAAAAAAAAAAAGAAAAAAGGCGAGATCTTTGATCTCCTGGGTCAATCAATCAAGTGGGTCATTCCATTCCTCTTAATTTGGTTGGTACTTTTTTTGGATAGAGATGTAGTTCTAATATCATGTTATCTAAAAGATGGATCTTATTATTGTGACTGAATCTCCTGTTTGATTCTACCCTGTTGTTCATATCCGATTACTGGAGTTTTATCCTGCAATTACAGTCAGAGCGCCGTCGTCGATGGCCCCGAGCAGCGGCGGCAGCGGCGGCAGCGGGTACGGCAGCCGAACAAGGGCCGAGGAGGCGTATCCCGACGGCCGGATTCTGGAGGTGCCCAACCTCAGAATTTTCACCTTCCCGGATCTGCGGGCCGCCACCCGGAACTTCAAATCCGACTACGTCCTCGGCGAGGGCGGGTTCGGCCGGGTGTATAAAGGATGGGTCGACGAGAAGACTCTCAATCCGTCGAAGAGCGGCGCCGGAATGATCGTCGCCGTCAAGAAGATGAATCCGGAGAGCCTGCAGGGGTTGCAGGAATGGCAGGTGAGAGATTGATTTATTTCTGTCCATCATTGTGATCCGCTGTTTTACTATGATCAAATATGTAGTTTATCAGAACAACACAGAAATGGAAATCTCATCAGGATTTGATAATTGGACTCAATCAGTTTTCGACCTCAAATCTGCGTGTTGGCGATGAATCGATCGTGCGCGCATGTCTCAACTAATAGTTTTTTTTTTGCAGTCTGAGGTGAATTTCTTGGGGAGACTTTCGCACCCGAACCTCGTCAAACTCTTCGGGTATTGCTTGGAGGATAAGGAGCTCCTCCTTGTCTACGAGTTCATGCCGAAAGGGAGCTTAGAGAATCACCTCTTCAGGAGTAAGTCGATCGGCAATTTATATTTTTGTATCTGTCAACCCAAATCTGAGCATTATCTGCAGAATATTGTATCAAATTTTGATAGCATCGATATATAATGCTTTGACTTTGTCTTTGATGATGATAATTTCAATGTTTATAGTAATGGAGGATCAAATGATGATACAATTAAGAATTTGATTTATCTATAATCGATTCCTGAATGTACAACTGCGTGCTTGGTTAGAACTGAAGAGGCGATTTTCATTGCGAAGAAAGTAATGGAGAGGACCAAGATCTTTCATTGGGAATTGATTGCCAAGTTCATAAATTAGATTATGAATAGAAGTGGAATTACTGCCGGTAATAATAATGTCATCCACATATATAAGAAGAATAAGAACTCCATTATGAGAAGTATGGATGAAGAGAGAAGTGTCAGCATCGGCACCATAAAATCCCAACGCAAAAAGATATGTTGTAAAGCGTTCAAACCAAGCACGCGGTGCTTGCGTTCAAACCAAGCACGCGTCCTTAAGAATTTTCTTACTTTCTTTCGGTCGTTTAATGTACAACTGCCATTGATAATAGAGAAGCTTCAATGATCAGGGGGTGCAGGGTTCCAGCCACTGTCATGGAGCCTAAGGCTCAAGATAGCCATCGGTGCCGCCCGCGGACTCGCCTTCTTACATACTTCAGAGAAACAAGTCATCTATAGGGATTTCAAAGCCTCCAACATCCTTCTCGACTCCGTAAGTTGTATATCTTTCGAGATCACTTTAAACTTTTAACCATTCCCTGTCGATATGAATACGAACTAACAACCGGATTATGTTTTCGTGTTTAGAACTTCAATGCAAAGCTTTCTGATTTTGGGCTGGCGAAGAATGGACCGACTGGTAACAACACGCACGTCACGACGAGGATCATGGGCACTTACGGATACGCTGCACCGGAGTACGTGGCGACCGGTATGTATCATTTTGGCTCCAGTTGTTGATACTCCTCATCTCTCTAGTAGATATGTGATAGTACTATGAATGCATGTTGATTAAAACATTCAGTTAGATTGAAAATTTAACATCTTGATAGTTTACAAGTCGAATAATGGTAGTCACTGAATTGATCAAACAGGTCATCTATACATTAAGAGTGATGTCTATGGCTTCGGAGTAGTCCTTCTCGAAATGCTCACAGGTTTGCGGGCCCTCGACACGAACCGTCCGAGCGGGCAACACAACTTGGTCGACTGGACCAAACCGGTTCTCGCCGACCGCCACAAGCTGACCCGCTTGATGGACCCGCGGCTCGAGGGGCAGTACCCGTCCAAAGGCGCTCAGCAGGCAGCTCAGCTCACTCTGAAGTGTCTCGCCGGCGATCCTAAGAGCAGGCCGTCGATGAAAGAAGTCGTGGCCACTCTCGAGGAGATCGAATCCATGAAGTCGAGGCCGAACGAGCCCAGAGAATTGTCACCGCGCCCCGTGGCTCGTGGCCATGGTTCGGTCCGCCCGCACCGTCGTTCAACTTATACTCGAGGCATGACGGGTTGAGATCGGCCTGCCGGTTCAGTCACCCCTCTCCGAGGCTGAGATGACTCTGATCAAGTCCATAATTTTTTGTGTACTTAACCTCAAATTCCTTCTTCAATTGTTCTTTTTTTTTTTTTTTCTCTTTTTGTCTTGCCTCACAAAGCTAGTTTGTTGTATGAGTATGTATACAAGGTTGTGAAATAGTCTGTATTGTTGTCATGAATATAATTTGATTTCAAGGTGAAAGAGTCCACATTTTTGTAATGAGATGTGTTTATAGTTTGAAGTTCTATATCATACTTGTTTAGTGATCCAAACGCCATGCGTAAATATTATTATAATTAAATTTATATCCAATCTCTCTTAGTAATACAAACAAATTGTTCTCATATATCTCGAATCGATTAATTCAATATCAAATCACGAAAAGAGATTATATATTCTACGACGGATTTGGGATACTCACCGGGATCTCACTCTTTCGAATGAGGTTGAAGATGAGCATAAAAAATTAATAAGATTTCTTGGTGGGAGAAGAACTTAAAAGGTGAAGTATCAAAATATTGCCATGCGTATGATCCCGCCACGGTTTGCCAAAAGCTGCCTTGCGCCGCTCTTCCTGGCCTCCTCACCCTTGGTGGTGATGGTCGTGACTTCCACCACCGTGGTGGTCACCTCTGCCGCTGTGCTCCTTGTCATTTTCTACAAAAATCTATAAAAAATCGAAACCTATTTATATTTCTGTGCTCCTTGTCATTTTCTACAAAAATCTATAAAAAACCGAAACCTATTTATATTTCAAAGGTTCGAATTCGTTGATTTTTATGAAAGATTTAAATCTCGAGAGTGCAGTAGAAAGAATATGTCGGTGGGAGAGAGATAGAGAGCGAGAGAAGGGAAATGGGAGGATGCATTGGGAACAGGTTCGAAAAAGAAAGAACGAGGAAAACAAAATAAAGAGACGTCAAAGTAAAAAAATAATATTTGATAAGAAAGTAAAAAGATAACATATAATAATAATATATATATATATATTTTGCCACATAAGTATATTTATTAGAAATTAATATAAAGTTAATAGATTAATAGATAGTAATTTTTTTTTAAAAAAAAAATTGAAATACACCTAATTGTTATGTCTCCATTGACCATTACGAAGACACTGGATGGCCAGTAGTGTGGTGCATAATTGACCATTTCTTCTGCTTGCAAAATGTCGGCAACAGAAAGTTCTATAACTTGTGAAAAAAAGGGGCGGTGGATGTCCGAATAAGTTATCTGCTGCTGGTGAATGTTTTCGGAGGATGTGAGATTCTAGAAATGACTATTACATGTTCCAGAGATGACTTTCATCAAATTCATAATTGTGACTTGTGACGATCCGATCTGTTGTTAATAATAATTTGCTAGGCTTAAATCACCGACACAAAATAATTAAATTCAGTTATTATTATTAGCGTGTATAACGTCATATATTTTCAAATCATAATTTTTTTTTTTATTTAATATAAGACTATTGGAGCGTTATAATTGAAACGTAAAATAATTATTAATCTTGATTTGTTAGAAATAATGTATTTTATCATTGAAAATCTTCATTTCTTAATTAACACTTTTTTTTTTTGTAGAAACTTATTAGAAATAATGCATTTGCTAGAAATTTTAAACAATTTTTTTGGTAAGCAAAATGGGTTCATATTAGTACATTAGATTGATTAAATTTATAAAAAATGAGCAGTGAAGGGTAATGTTTGACTTAACTTTCATGCTTCTGTCATTTTTTCTTTTTAATAAATGAACTAAGTTGGAAATGTGATGTAACTAGATTTTAAATTTAAAATTTTATGTACGTATTTAATCTTTTGCCACTTGCAATAGAAACAGCCAGTTTCATGTAGGGGTGGCAATCTATTCCGCTATTCGCAAGCCAGTCGTGTTCGGCTCAAATTGAGCCCGAGATTGATTGGCTCGTTTATTAAACGAGTTGAATAAGAGTTAAATTTTTTAGCTCGAAATCTTAACGAGTTGAATATGAACTGGATGAGCTTACAGTGTTCGACTCGATATAGTTTGAATATATATATATATATATATATATATATATATATATATATATATATATATATATATATATATATATATATAATTCGGCTACTGTGCTTGTACAAGCACCAAGCAATTGGTACTTGTAAGTTTTCTACTATTAGATCTAACTTTTTGATTAATTCTACTCCTTATATCATACTATTCTATCAATCATCCACCATCATCCTAACCGCACATTCCTACATCCAAGGATAAAAAACTCACAAGCACAAATACTATATTTTTTTAAAAAAAAAAAAATTAACTCGGCAGTAAGGCTGACATTCTAATTGACTGTTCGCGAGTATGTTCGTGTCCGTCTCATTAATAAATAACCCGAGCACTAGTTTCATGTCAATTGAATGATGAAAATTGTTTCACTACATAATAGACCTATAGATGGGCCGTTGAAGGACAAAAATTGCTCGCAGCGTGGAACTTCCCAACAAAAAATTGTGCGGGAGTTGTTGAATAGATATAGACCCATTTTGTAAGTTGGGCTGAGGCCATGGGCTTTAAGATAATACAAACATGTACACATAGGGGCCCAATCAGGTGGGGCCCACAACGGACGGCTAACAATCGGTCTTAAATCTCGACCGTCCATCACGTAGTGGAGCTCGTCCCGCCAGTGACAATTCCCTCCAACAGTACCTTTTTTACATGGACCAGGTGTATCCGTACATCCGTGAACCTCAGTGCGGTTCATATCAGTGAAATCTCCATTTCTAGTCTATACCTCACAATTCATTTATATAATAATAATAATAATAATTTAAAAATATTAAATATATAACGACATATTGAGAGAAAGGGATGAAGTGGAAGTGAAATGGTTGGGCGGTGCACAAATTTACTTATGCACCGGGTGCATGAAAGGTTTTCGTAAATGGCCACTGTGAGAGAGTTGAAGTAGAGAGGAGGGCTATAAATAACCCCGGCACCGACCTCGGCCCCTTCGCCATTGCTCACGCGATCGCGTCCTCTTCGTCTTCTTCCTCTCTCTGTCTCTCTCTCTCTTTCTCTCTCTCTCTCTCTCACCTCCGTATTCTACGCGCTCTTTCTCTCTCTTTGAACTCTCTCGAAGGACAATGGCGTGCGGTTCCAGAAGGTTCTCCGAATGCAGCGTCCTACTGCTACTCGTTCTCTCCTATCAGGCAAGAACTCGTTCCTCTGCTCCACTTCTTTCGATCTCACTTCGATTCTCGATCCTCGATCCTATTCTTGCGTTATTTCGATCTTTTTGCCCCAAGATTCTTCGCGAAATGATCTCCTGTTTCGTTCTTTTTGGTTCATGTTCACTCGGATGAGAGTGGATAGCCAGGAGATGAGTCGATCTTATACCGTGATCGGTGATTGGGTTCGTTATCTTGTGTTGGAGTCATTGTAGTGTTAGGGTCTATGAATATTTGAATCTTGGAGTTTTAACAGGATCGACGATTTTTTGTTCTTGATCGCTTTGGATTTTCGGAAATCGATTCCTATAGATCATCACAAGTAATACTTATGATCATAATATGATTTAATAATTCATATCTTGTACAAATGGTGATCTTGAAATTGACATCAGTTATTTGATTCCGATAGATGCTCTGTTCTAGCCGACTGTTCTATTTTGTTCTTTATATTTCTTTTACGATTTCTCAAAATCCATGTGTTTTTTCCAGTTATTTTGCTTTTAAACATATATTTTTACACTGCTCACTTCTTTAAATAGATGATTAAACTACAAATTCCGTTGACATGAGAATATTGCCATACTAAATCCTAATCCTATGCAGAAGAATCTGAAGATACATATTCAAATCCGCTTTTCCTTTCCTTACATGTAGACGGATAGAGAAACTGAAATGATTACCAAAGTTTGAATCCATATTTTACACTGTGCTGACGCATCTCATTATTGACTTATATATGTGCAGTTCTGGACCCCTGCCTGTTCTGTTGGACCAGAAAGATCAAATACAGCATCAGAAAATGTTGTGCTTAGTAATCCAACAAGGTAAAACTCTCCACTAGTACTAATTTTTACCTCTCTTTATAACTTTCCATGAGAATTACTAGCTAAACTTTTTCTTCCTTGACTTTTTCCTCTGCTCTGGAGATTTTGAGTGAATACAGAAATTTTTTTGATTCTCACCAGAATTTTCTGCTGCAAAATTACACTTGCCACAATCTTGTTCACCGTCAGTTAGTCAAGATTCTACTCCCAAGCTTCACTAACCTGTTTGCAGCACCTACAATTATTTTGTCCTGGCAATCCATTAGCAGCTGAATTAAGTGCCTTATCTAGTGTTACAGCAGTATATGTCCTTAGCTATCAATAAGCTATCTAGTGTGTTGATCTGATGATATCTTAGTTTAAATGAGGTTGGTTATGTACACTACTTCAGTGTGCCCTTGATCTCGTAAGTTGTGGTATAGAATACCTGGCACACACCTAGTTATATAGTTGTGCAGAAAAGCTTTTATATCTTAGCGTATATGACATAATATCTCTTACAGACAGGAAGATAGCAAAGTTGACGAGCAGATGCTAAATTGCCCGCACTGCAGTGGTGGAAAGGTACCAAACTTTTTTAGTTATAATGCTTCCACATGTATATTGAATTATGATTTTATGTTTTACTTCCTTTGCCTCAAGCTTTCTCTTTACTCTTTGTAGACTTTCACTTTGATTTTTGATTGGTTAACTAGTAGTTGTCGCGCTGCCTGTACTTTGATTTTTTAATTTGATATACCAACCATAGCCTGTGGAACCAGATATATTTTGCAGTGCTTTGATCACTTTTTGCCCTTATTTTCTTTCATCTTCTCTTTTTGTTCTTTTGCCCTTCATCTTATGAAGATAACAACTGTAACCGTAGAATCTTTGAGAAGAAGAAAATTCATGTTGGCCAAATTCTGGCGGCTATTCGATTTTACAGAACCCTCTGGTCCACTCTGTGTACCTAGTTTTTTTTTTTTTTTTTTTTTTTGTTTTTTTTCCGAAGCCCCAGTTATTTCAGTCTGTGCCCTAATTCAATTTCTACTTGAATGAAGTGGTAGCATGCTACTTTCTCTCAAAAAAAAAAAACTGTAGCCTGAAACTATAAGGGGCCGTTTGATTCACGTTATGTATGGTTCCTAAGTAATGAAAGATTAGGGGGAATTATATGCATAGCACGGCCATTTTAGACAATAATTTTTTTTTTAAAAAAAAAGAGAGGGATGGAGAGAATAATGAAGAAAAAAAATAAAAAAGAAGAGATACCTATTGTGGATGGAGAGAGAGAGAGAGAGAGAGAGAGAGAGAGAGAGAGAGAGAGAGAGAATGAGAAAACATGGAGAATGAAAGTGAAAAGAGGGTTTGGAGGTTCCAAGGGCAATTTGAAAATTCTGATTTTTTTTTACATTCTCTGCAATTGGGAATAAATATACCCGCCTCCCTCAACGTTCATAAGATTTTCTTTTTTGGAGAGAATTCTATTCCTTTCAGAATGAAATATTTCGAACCGGATTACTTAGCTACATTACCCAAACGCAGTAATCTCCCATGGATTCCTAGTAATCTTTGGCGGATTACGTGAACCAAACACCCCCTAATGAGATAAAAGTCCCTATGGTCTGCTAAAGATTTGATGAAGAAATAGTGTTAAAGTTTTTTTTTTTTTAAGAGATTGGCAGCATGCTATCCGCTTCGTTTATTTTTTAAATAAACTTAGCTAGAAATGTGAAGCAACTAGGCTTCGAACTCGGGTCTCGGATATCAACCACCAAGCCCTTTGTCACTTGCACTAGGCACGGTTGATGAAATAGTGTTAAAGTTAAGGTGTGAGAGCGATGGTATATGACTGTTTTGTGGAGCTGATGGACCCACATAGCCATCCTTTGAAAAAAAGAAGGAAAGAATAAGATAGGCCCACATAGCATGCCAGTTTGCAGGAGGTCACAAAGAAAATTACAGACTTGTCAGGGGATTCGATCCTAGTGGTGAATCACAGGGGTGTTAATTATGAATAATGCTCATCTTTGTGGCTCTTGTCCATGACTATTGATATTGGAAAAAGGGATGTTGGTTTCCCTGTTTGCTAGGCATGTGTGATCCCAAATTAAGGTTCATACATCACATTAAAGACGATGTGCTACCAAGTCTTATAAAACTAAAGTGCACATTAGTATATTGCTCAGCTGGATAAATTAACTTAAAAAACTAGAGTTGTATTGTTTGAGTTGAAATAGGATACTGTAGTTTTATTCCTCGCATGACTCTACTTGCAGAACATTAAAAACAGAAACATAATGAGATGCCTCTATCAATACAAGAGAAGAAACTTATCTTCATTAAATAGTACTCTGATAATTATAATGTAGGTTTGTAATTTATAAATAGAACTTCTGAAGTAGCGGAAACTCATGAATAGTCACAGGCTTTGATGATACTAGCTTTGATTAAGAAAATCTGGTCTGTTGGCATCTTTCAATTTGCCTAAGCTATTCTAATTCTTTCTACTAGGACCATTACAATATTTTCGGGAGGCAATTTTATTTTACTGTTACAAATAATGCTTTCATTTGCATTGATTTTCGGAGTCAGGGTGATATATTGAAACCGGTCATCAAATTGCAAAATTCGACTGGCCAAGAGGAGCTTGAACATCTGGTAATTCTTTTCTAGCTGTCTCTTATATTGTCCTCTAGTTGGATTCATTGTAATACAATTATTATTCTATTGCATGAAAACTGCAGCAGACAAGGAAGGAAGAGAGAACTGCAAAGTTGATCCAAATGAGTGAAGAAGATGAAATTCAGATGCGACAAACAGCTATTGAACGCTCGAATAATTTCGACAATAGCATATGGATGATGGGACGTCAAAACTCCAAAAAAGAAAACACTTTGTTGAAAATCATGAACAATCAGATTGTAATGGCCAAAGTATATGCTAGCATTGCTCGCTCCAGGGACATGACTGCTCTTTATGATAGCCTAACGAAACGTATCAAGGAAAGTCAACATGTTATGCAGGGAGCACGTTCTGATGCTGAACTACAAGCAGGGTACACATCATTAGTTTCCTCAAGTAACATTCCTCAGTTATGATATTCCTTTTAGTGATGCTGAAATTATCACCTTGTTATCCAGCGCACGTCAATATGCAAAAGCCATGGGCGAAGTTTTATCCGTGGCAAAATACCACCTGTATGATTGTGCCGTAGTAACAAGAAAGTTAAAGGCTGTTGTTCAATCTGCTGAAGAAACTTTAACTGCACAGATGAAGAAAAACTTTTTCTTGATGCAATATGGCTTGCAGGCAACTCCGAATCCATTACACTGCCTTGCTTTACAGCTCACAAATGATTATTTCTTTCTTAATGACAGCAGCAAGACATTAGGAAATAAGGAAAAACTTGAAGATCCGTCTCTCTACCACTATGCAATATTTTCTGACAATGTAGTTGCGACATCAGTAGTAGTCAACTCTACAGTCACAAATGCCAAGAATCCAGAGAAACATGTGTTTCACATTGTCACAGACACACTGAACTTTGCAGCAATGAAGATGTGGTTCATCTCTCATCCTCCACTTCCTGCGACTGTCCATGTAGAGAATTATGATGATTTCAAGTGGCTGAATCCTTCGTACTGTCCAGTTCTTCGCCAACTTGAATCAGCCAGTCTCAGAGAGTATTACTTTGCCGTGAATCGTCCATCTACTATTTCTGTGGGTGATGAGAATCTCAAGTATAAGAATCCCAAATACCTGTCTATGCTAAATCATCTAAGGTTCTACATGCCAGAACTGTACCCAAAGCTGGATAAGATACTTTTTCTTGATGACGATGTTGTTGTTCAACAAGATTTGTCACCACTATGGTCTATAAACATGTATGGGATGGTGAATGGAGCAGTAGAGACCTGTACAAAGAGCTCAAAGCGGCTCAGTTCATATCTAAACTTCACACATCCGTTAATATCTAAGAACTTCAATCCCCACAGTTGTGCATGGGCATTTGGGATGAATCTCTTTGATTTGAAGAAGTGGAAGCAGAAAAACATCACTGCAATATATCATTACTGGCAAGAGCAGGTAAAATGAATTGTAACTACAATTTTATACCATTTCTGGCTTCATTTGATTGACATTATGGTTGCTTTCACTTTTCTAAGAACTACTTTCATTTGACAAAATGCTGGTTAATTTCTCATGAGGAAAGTTAACCATAATCTTTTTAAAGAACTATATTTGTCTGATTACAGATAGGTTTTTTGAAAACATGAACATCCTACTTCGGACCAAATATAAATGCATGTTATTGGTTTTGGAGGTTTAAGACTGATTTTCTAAAAATGTCTTAGCTACAAAAGTAATCTTTTGCTGCTAAATTTAAATTTCCACCCTTAGGGGCATCAACCCTCTACAAGGTCCTTCTATTCGTTCTTCTAGGGTATTAAATCTTGAAGGGAAGTTCATTTACTTCAGCATAAGAAAGTCACCAACACTTTCAAAACCAACGTGAGGATTGCTTTTTGGAAAAAATAAAAAATATCATTATTTTGTGTGTCTTTATATTTCGGAATTAGCAAAGACGTGCTTATTTGACATAATTCTCAGCCTCACAAGCTTTTCTGCTCATTCTGATAATAAATAATTTTGTCCTTTAACTTGACGCGTTGGTTGGGCCATGTAGTATGTGCTTTTCCTAATCGTGTTCTTTGTAAAACTATGCACAGATATATTCTCAGCTTGCTTTTTATTTTGCTGCAACTAATATTTGCATGCTAATATTGATGGTCGTATTCACATATCAAGATGATAAAACAAGCTTTAAGTTTGTTGTGCATTGACTAGTGCCTATCCAGTTTGCAGTACGTAACTTTTTCCCCACTCAGCTGGAGTTTTCTCTCTGTGCAGAACAAAGATCGAAAGCTTTGGCAGCTCGGGACGATGCCTGCAGGATTGACGGCGTTTTACAATCAGACTTACCTACTACACACAAACTGGCATATTCTGGCCTTAGGCTACAATCCCCAAGTAAAACATGAGGAGATCAACAGGGCTGCTGTGCTTCATTACAATGGGAATTACAAGCCCTGGTTGGACCTAGCTATCACACAATTCAAGCAGTATTGGTCCAAGTATGTTATGCATAACAGCTCTTATTTCCATAATTGCAACTTGCACCTATGAAATTTGCACTTGCAGAAAACAAGAATCGCATTTGACCAATCATCGCATCCTTTACACCATAACCGGGCCTAGCACTTCAATCTGAAAGTTGGTATAGGGATCAATCGCTTAGGTATTAAATTGGCATTTGAATAACTCGGAACTCCGATAGATATCGGAACTCCAATCTGCTGGATGCTATAATTTCATAACCCTGCCATCCTTTGTATATACCATTGAGTAGCAGGATATATTTCTTTCATTCCTTTCCTTCTTTTCTATGGAAAAAAATGCCATGACATTGTTAGAAAAGATATGCTAAAATTCGACTCTGATTGATATCTAACTGATTTCTTGATAAAATAAAATAAAAACTTACAGATAACGCAAATAATCTAAAATTTTTAATTGATCCGGAAGCGTGCGTAGCACTGCCCTAAGTGTGTACGACCGGAATTCCTCCTCCTGCGAGCACGATCGTGGCGGAGGTTGACGAAAATTTTTTCAACACCCAATTGAGAAAGAGATGAAAATATAAAAAATAATATGGTTAATATGATTTTTCTGTTTCTTCCTCTTTTTCTTATCCTGTAAGAACAGAGGAGAAACATATATATAAATATACAAAGAAAACCTAATGTTGGGAATCGAACGTTGAGCAACGTTCGACCCACGTAACATTCAGTTAGGTGTAAGAAATGAAAACCGACGTTCCGCCCGTTGGGTTTTCTTCCGCGCTAAGTTAAATAAATAAAAAAATAAATAATAATAATAATAATAAATAAATAAATAAATAAATAAATAAAATTAATAAATAATGGGGATTTTGAATTTTACCCCAACAGACATTTGTAACATATTCTAGTTGAACCATTCTATTCTTTGAAATCTAGTAAATGTATTGATGCAGATTTTGATTTTGATTTTTTTTTTTTTTTTTTAAATATGTGAACAAAAATGATCTGTGGCCATGTTTTTCTTTACTTTTCTCCCCCTGTAAAATCTGATGAACACATCCACTTATTTTGTCCCTTTTTAGCCTAGATTTGGCACTACTGAACTGATTAGATCAATTGGGAGCTTCAGTGGCTTGCTTAGATGCCCTAATAGAAGAGCTATGAAAACATGCATAGGCGGCTGTAAAATTTGATCGTATAAACATGCACAGCAACAGGAGCTAAAACAATATGTGTCTAATTTCATAAAACACCAACAGGTATACAGAACAAGAGAAAAAAAAAAAAAAAAAAAAAAAAAAAAAAATCTGCAGAACAAGCCTGGAAAATATCACATTCAAAAACCAATGTAGTAGCTTTACAGACTTGAGATGCAATTGCCAACTAGCAAAATTTACGATCTTGCTGGAGTAACCATAATATGCCTTTTTGTTCATGTGGGCATGCCAAAAGCGATGGTCGGTTTCACCAGCTGTGACCTCCATGGTTTCACCTGCCTGCGATAGGAGGTAGAAATGAGATTGCTATTACCTCACACATACTCACAGATGTTAATGAAGCAGATAATTTCACTAATACTTACAGTCATTTCTGAGCATTTTGGACATCAGTGTGGTGTTGTTATTGACAACACCAATGCTATTGTACACACCAATTTACATTCCCCTCTTATAAGTGTATCACCTCTTTTGAAGATCAATTTGTGCTACATAAGCCAAGAGATTGCATTACAGTAAGTCTTATCATCTACAATGTTGCAAATATTGGACAGCCTAACCCTTAACCACCTTCATTAAGGGTACTGCACCTGGTTTTGAAACTCCACAAAGCATCTGCACCCTCCATAAACTGAAACACTTTTTTTGCAATTGCACTAGCTTCCACTTCAGATTACTAAAACATGAAGCGCTTGCGAATACAACAGCTCAATGCCAATAATTTTTACAGAATTGGGTTTACACACGCATTCAATGTACAGGTCCTTATTAGAGATACCGGCATCACCATTGTATATTACTCTATGTGATAACCATATGTACAGATAAACCATGCCCAAGTAATCAGATACCTAGCCTTGCTGGTAAATACCTCTATAATCATCTCATGTATGCACTTTGAGCCTTCATAAGTGATCTCAACTTTCTAGACTAATTTCTATTTTTGGACAGTTGTAAAATTTAAGAAAAGTTTATGCGGTCGCCCTTCAAAGCTGTTAAGCTTAGAGCAGTGTCCTGAATGATATAAAATCTCAATCATGAGAGTCCTGTGCGACCAAAGTAAGCTCTGATGTTTGGCTGAGCTGCATGACTCACAGAAATTTTTATTGTATGAGTGCTCAATGATTTACATACATCAACACACTCCTTCAGATCTGCATCACATGTTAACAGGACCCACTCGGATTCATCATCCAAATACTTAAGATTCACTGGAACTGTGCCAGGAATATTAAACCGCTTCAAAATCTCATGTTTTAAATCATAAAACCCCCAACTAGGCTGCAATTTGAATATAACTTTCTCTTCCCCATAAATCGCTTTTACTTTAAGAGAATCATGTCTATTTTTTGGCAAAGTGGACCGATTCTCTGCAGGTTGATGCTCACTGGGGAACTGATTAGTTTGGGATTTCGAAATAGATACTGGAATTTCTTCTGTCGGCACTTGTAATTCCACCTGGTTCAGAGCTTGCTTAGACAAGTTCTCCACCTCATTTTCTTGTTTGATTGCAAACTGAGGTGCACTACTGTACTGCTTTGTCCCGCTGGAACAGCCAAGACTAGAGCTCGAGCTTTGATTGCATGAAGAAGAGGAAAGAGAATTTGGTTCAGAAGTATGTGAAGTGAAAATTCCTTCTTGTAGTTGATTCATTTTTGAAGACTCCGGCTGATCCTTCAATGTTGGAAATGAGGTATTGCCCTGTAAATCCTTATCTGACCATCCACATTTCGTGAAACCTTCATACAGGGAGCTGAGCTGGAAGGTTCCTTCAGGACCATGAACAGAATCGAGAACAACTTGCAATTTCTTTAAGGAGTGACCAACTTTCTTGATCTTTCGTGAAGGCCATCGAGTGATCCCATGCTGCCTGCATATCTTCTTGAGAGTCGTTGGGCACACTGAAATTGTTGGTGTCAAAAGAGCATTATCGCCAATTCCAACAACGGTATGATATCTTTTATGTATAACAAATCAACGAGAAATGCACTAAGCTATTTCAGTCGATTACCAAGAACCAAATTGAAAATTGCGACCGAAAATGCTTATCTTGTATTTCTATTACTTCTTCCTTTCGTCTATTGAGTCTCAATAAACCTTTTTAATTTTTTATAAATATCTTGGATATTTCTAATGAGCTTCTTTATGATAAAAGAAAAAAAAAAAAAAAAAAAACCTTAACTTGGACAATATAAGGGCAATATGAATTTAAGTTTGTGATGGTTGAAGCCCATTAGTTGTCTACAGTTACCCTGATTAAATTGTGATCATAAGGCTTAAAAGAGGGACATAAATTACTTGAGAATAAAAGACTCACAAGAAGGTTAAGCTTACCTCCAAGATTCATTGCTGCATCTTTTAGGCTGCCAGCAAAGTGCTTTCTAAGCTCTTGGAGGCTGACGGTCTTTTCTGTCTTAGTACGTCGCTTCTCCGCTGCTTTTTCAGAAGACAAATGGCTATTTTTGCTGGGGAAAGCAGTACTACAATCGGTTGCATCTTTAAATGGATCATCCTGGTTCTGCTCGAACCCTGATAAGATATTCCCACCAGGCAATACCTCCTCCGAGGGACCCCATCGAGTTGTTATACTGAATCCTTCATTATCCTGGTTATTAAATTCCACAGGCATACGGGAAGAAACCACAGTTTGTACTCTCTTCTGTTGAGTCTCCATAATACTTGTTATCCATGATGATACATCATCAGAAACTCCTACTGTCTCTTTGCCACTAGGGACAGCTTTATCATAAACAAAATCTTGGCATCTTAGTTCATTAGCTTCCAACAAAGCCTCATCCCCCATTTCTTTGTCAGAAACAACTCTTAAGCTTTTACATGCCTGTTGTATAGTTATAGATAATGAATTAAGCATTAGTTTCTGTTCCTCGCTGTCTATGCAATCAATCGGTAAGAAGAACTCGAGCACAAAATCTACATTTTCTGTATAAACACTCCGTAGTCTAATAGCCACAGCGGCCTTCAAATTGAACAGTTTGGCATGGTGGGAGAGCGGATATTCCGTCTTCTTGAAATCAGTTATATCTGAATAGAAACATGGTCGGTTCGTCATAAATGCATTCCCTGCCACACCTTGACCTCTTAACAAATGGTGCTCGGAGCATGCTTGGTGAAACTCTGACATGGGGAGATCTCGAATGTAGCAAGCTGTGTCGACGGTGGATATGCAATCCTTATAGTTTTCTTCGGAATGGCGACTTCCCCTTTTGCTTTGTTGGATGCATGAAACCCAAGTTTGTGCTAATGGTAATTTATGGGTGTCGCAAACAGTTTTTAAAACTCCTTGGATCTCTGGAACTGCAGCTAAATAAAAATTGCTATTCACCTGACAAAGGAGAATAAGTATTAGGTACAAAGAGAAAATTTTGAGTGGAATACTACAATATTTTTGGTCAGGGTCTGCTCACTTTTACTTGGGCAACACTTGTAGTTTCGGAGCTTGCAAGATCAACTGCCTGCAATTAAGAAAGGTCAACTTCTGGGGAAAATGTAAGATTGTTGTCACTAGCTTAATTCAGTTCTATCCAATGAGATCAATCACAAAAACAGGGAAAATTATTGCTTCCTTATATTGTTTGATGGAAAGCAAACAAAATGTTCAGCATACAAATATAAGAAAGCTTCATCCAATAAATATGATGGTAAAAAGAGGTTGTATGTTATCAGAAGCAAGGATTTAAGTGTCTATCGGCACGAGTTGTATCTACCGTGCCGTATTGTATATAGACTCCGTGCCGATGGCTCAACTTAAAACTCTTTTTTCTTTTAATTAATAAGTAATTTTTTCAATAAAGTTCAAAATATTTGATAAAGCTACATAATAAATAATTAGAATATTTTGTTGCTAAAGAAAGTAAAAAGTTCGTATCATTATGTATCGGCACATATGTATTTTTTTTTACTGGCACACATCATATCGTACCGTGCTAGCAAGTTTTCGGCACGACCCTGTGCCACGACACTTAAATCCTTGATCAGAAGATAGGTAATCTATTGCATGTCGATTATAGCTTGAATATATATATATATATGATGATGATGATTAAGACGCAAAAGGAAGGTCCTAAGTTGACATCTGATGACAAAATTTACACTTACAATTGTACATTCACAGATGTAGTAGAGCTCATACCTGAAGAGCACTACATATGATCTCAAGCTCATGGCTATAATTGAGCTTCTGAGTGGTCATTACCAGCTCCACAACCCCTAAGCAGGACCTGCTATCCCTCTCGAATATAGGAAGCGCGACAGTGCCGCGGATATCATAATACAGAGCATGAATAACCCTGGGATACTCATGCGAATCGAAGTATCGAACATCTGGCGTCCATTCCGGCACCTTCCCAAGAAAAACCCGACCTGGCAAGCCCAATGCTTCATTGGAATTCTCGTCGGCCGAGAATTGGTATCTCATTGACACCGACCTATAGTTCATGAGCCGGTTGCTGTTCACGTCGAACGCAAAAGGCTGCCCACAGGTAGTAAGAACTTGTCGGTCTCCAATCCAGGTAGGAACCCATACCTGAACAAGGAAATCTCCATCTCTTCTCGAACGCTTGATATAATCGAGGGCGCGACTTAATCGTTCTGTCACCGAGGCAATTGGATCACCGGGCTGAAACCACCAGCTCATACTCAGGTCTGACTGGGGGCTCTTCAAGACCAATTCATTTGCTTGTGCTGGTGTAATGACTGGGATCTGGTTCTCATCTGTTGAGGCTGTTCTTGTGGAGGGAGCTGACTTCTCTGACTCTTCTTCTTGGTGGTCACTTTGTGGCAAAATTGGGTTTGGGCTGCCATTGCTCATCTCAAAAGCTGAAGAATTGAAGTGGCTGGCTGAAGTGGAGGAATCAGGCTGCAGGAGAAAGCCTGGTGCTAGCAGCAGCTCATCTATGAGATCCAAATCTTCAACAGTTTCTGAAACTGAATGCCCCAATAAGCTGTTGGTGTGCAGAGCAGTATCTTCCATCACCAAATATCTCTATCTTCAGAATCCCATCAACCAACCCCAACTGCAAACCCTAATCAAGTAAACTGTGACATGAACATGTCAGACAAGAATTGACATGGAATGGAGGTATATTTGTTCTTTTAAGAGAGAGAGAGAGAGCAATGAATTAGGATCACTAATTTTCATGAGAAACAACAACAAGAAAGCAATATTCAAAGGCCCAGAAATACAATGAATTCACAGGGAAAATTTTTTTAAGACCCAAATAGAACTACAAACCAAACAGAACTTTGCAGGAAAGAGAACAATAAAAACAGCCTCAACTCTCAAAGGATTATTCCACAATGAATTTTCTTTTTTCTTTTTTTTCTTCATCTTTTTTCCCACAGTTGCATCAGATTCCACAACCAACATCAAAAGGGTTCATTAAGAGGAGACCCCAACAGAGATCCAAAAGAGAGAGAGAGAGAGAGAGAGAGCAGGAACAGTAGCTCAATAGAACAGTGCTTTGTCTCTCACCTGCTATGCCCTAATTTTCCTTTGAAGCACCTCCCAAGGATTTTTCAACTGTTGATGAGATCCCTGCTGCCCACAGAAAACCAGCACAGCTGAATCCTGTACAGTATAGATTAGGAGAAAATGCTTCTCATGTGGCTTGTTTACTATTTTTTTTTTTTTTTTTTTTTTGTTAATTGTGGAATCTGTCTCCTACCCCTAACTAATAAATGGGTCTCACCTTCCTGGGTGAATTTCCCATTATGCCCCTCTTCATTACCAAAGTTAGTGAATTTGAAAGTGCATACTGACTGGGGAATCTCTTGCAGAGGGTAAAATGTCTGCCATCACCAAGAAAGCAATGGGCTGCTGCTGTTGTCTTGGAAAATTGGAGATTATCTATCTGCAAATTAATATTCTAGCCTGGGATCTTGTAAGGTCCCTTAATTAAGACTTAGTTTAAGGGCCCACACTATAAAAAGTAGTGAAGCTAGTTGTACATCCAAAAAAAAAAAAAAGAAAAAAAAAAAAGTATGAGATAGATCTCAAATCATGAGGCTCGTGATATTTTGATTTTCAAATTTTAAGTTATTATAAGTTTTATATTGAATTTTTAAAATTATTGTAATCAGAATTTCATAACACAATTTAGTCAATAAATATCGACACATTATTAATATAAAAGTAATTATTTTTTGACGCATCATCAATCACAATATTATTATATTATTTCTATATTAACAGTATATAAATATTTAATCAACTAAATTGAATTTGAGTACAATAATTCTAAAAATTCGAGCCAGAGGTTATAGCAAATTAAAGTTTAAGAATCAAATGTCACGGCCTCGTAACTTGATGACCAAACTTGCAATTTATCCATGACTATAAATTTTACTACCTCTTCATCCAAGGACTAATATTTTACACTTGTTTTATCATTTTTTTAAAAAATATTAAAAACTCAATATTTTTGTGATCAGATGCATGAAGATTGGATAGAAGTGGTTGTGGGAATTTTTGTGGTCACATTGGCCAGCCAACTCTGAGACAGCTCTGTGACAAATGCTGATTGGTGCAATTAAACTGCCAAAACAAAGTACAAAATGGTAAACTAAACAAAAGTCTTCAGATGAACACTTATACTATTTAAAATTAAAAGATCCCAAATTAAGAACAGTAACCTGGGGCTTTGGGCTCCTTAGAATGTACCCCAAGTTCCAGTTATAAATTAGGGTTTATGGGTATATATATATATTGCACTACTAAATTTGTTTCTGAACTTTCATTCGAGTTCCATTTTGATTTCAATCTCTTGATTTCGACATTCGAGATTCTAAACTTTTAATTATATTCTACTTTCGTCTCTAAACTTTTACCATTGTCTTATTTTCGCTTTTTATCTTACGTATAATTTTAGTTGCCATCTGGCTCATCAATTTGTTCATACACCGCGAATTTATTGTTCCTTCGTTCAACTCATATTTAATTTAAAATTTTTACTTTTTATATATAAAAAAAAGTATTGCTGTACCGATAATAAAATTAAAATATGTGATGAAAAGGATAGTTACTACATAATACTATAGATATATATAGATGCACTAGCTTTAAAAATTCAAAAAATACATCTCAATTTTTTGTAGCAGCAAAAGGCTTATATTTTTCTCATTTGCCAAATATTTTACTAGAGATTACTATTGCTTAATCACAAATAGAAGCTCAATAATCCTAATCATTTGTGTTTTATGCATATTGTTCTCTATCGACTTAAGTTTTTAAAATACAACGATTTATTTCATATAATTTTATATAGTATAAGAGCAGAAGAGTTTTATTTATTAAAATTTTTCAAATTCAGACGTGATAGAAAATTTTGAATATAAAATATATAAATATTTTATTAGTATATATTTTTGGAGAATAACGATTGTTTCATATAATTTCACTTGATATCATAATAGGTGGTTTTGAATTTGAATCTCGTCAGACTTCTATGATTATTTAACTTCCTCCCATTTAATTAAGCACTAGTTTTGAATCCGTTAAACCAAGACGTGAAAAAAAATATTAAACATAAAATATATAAATATCGTTCTCTAATTATTTAAATTTTTAGAATACAACCGCTATTTCATATAAACTAAGTATAAATTTTCCATTGATTAGATGCAACCACGTCACCACAATGCTAGTTTTTGAGTTTGATAAGTTACCAACAAAACCAATGTATTATTTAATTACTTTTAGGTGTAACAGGTAACGCTACGTGCATTGATTGAGATTCCTTGGGAATCAGTTGATAGATCCTTGAGTTCCCACTTACCACACACACAAAAAAAAAAAAAAAAAAAAACTATTGAATAATCAGAATTAATGCACCAGTTACCACTTACCAGTTATATTGAACAAACGTTATGCTATTCTTTTGCATTAAATTATTTTTTTTGAATTAGAATTACATTATTTTAGATTTTTTATATTTCTATTTAAATGCGCGTGGAGAATTTTCTTTTCTTACCATTTATGTGCTATTAATGCGAATAGTACGGATTATATAATGATATTTTTATAAAACTAATATTTTATACCTAATAAATATATATTATTATATTAAAAATATTATATTATATTTATGTTTTTATTAGCTTTTTTTGAAGTTTTGAACTCGCGGTATTCGAATCATGTTACAATAAAATAAATTTTGCATTGTAAATTTTAATTTGCTGAAACCTTTTCTTGAAAAAGTTCCAAAGAAAAGGTTGATGATGGTGATTTTTTTTTTCTTTTCTTTTTGATGGAAACTTAAAATTTTTACTTTTTAAACTTTTTTATGTGACTAAAAGTATATCAAATATTTGGAAAAGTATAAAATATTATCAATTGTTTCTAGTGTAAGTGGCAAAGAATTTGATGATTGATATTCGTGATCTGAGTTCGAAGTCTAATATTGACTTCACATTTTCAACTATGTTTATTTAAAAAAATATATAAACGAATCACCTACGTCTTTTATGGATTGTTCTTTTTTCTTATTGATATGAATTTCTTATTGTTATTTCATATCACTAGAATTGTTCTCTTTTCTTATTGTTATTTTATATTACTAGGTTCTCTTTTCTTATTGTTATTTTATATTACTAGGATTGTTCTCTTTTCTTATTGTTATTTCATATCACTAGAACCCAAAAAGATAAACGTTTCATATCACTAGAATTGTTCTCTTTTCTTATTATTATTTCATATCACTAGAACACAAAAAGATAAACGAATCACCTACGTCTCTATGGATTGTTCTCTATCACCAGAACACAAAGAATACGTTTAAGTTACGTCTCTATGGATTGTTCTCTATCACCAGAACACAAAGAATACGTTTAAGTTTATAGATACGCTGATGTAATAAAATAAAAATATTTATTTATTTCTTATTAAAAAAATAAAATTTTTATATAAAAAATGTACGGACAAATTTCATATTTAGAAATTTCATCAAATTTAGTGGTGACTTCACCGAATTTAATAACATAATAACTTTTTACAAAATAAAATAAGATAAATTAACAGTTAACTAATAGAAATTATTAATTTAATAAATTTTTTGATTTGACTAAATATAAAAACTCTAATAAAAAATAATAAGTTGCGGGGGTCCCTATACATCTTTATTAGTTTGATATGGAGGTAAATAATTCTTAGTTGACTTTGTTGATTTGGTGTAATAATAATGAAATTAAATTGCTTGGTAATTAATATAAGTTGCCTTTTTAATTAAGCATCTTACAATTACGTCACTTGCAAATTTAATAAAGTCTAAAGTTTCTTTATAAAAACTAAGAAAAGTAAAGCATGTTAATTAAACTTAATAATAATAATATATTAGATTAAATATGCAATTAATTTGTGCTACACGCTACAAATAAATTTATTACTCTCTCATCATATAAACTCACACAGATTTACATTTTTTTCAAAAATAATCAATATATCCTCTATTAATTTAAGCAGTTCTTAAGCTTACAATATTATTCAATTATTTGTTTATATGTATATGTAATTCTAAAAGTTTATTTTGAACACTCATATATGTCCATATATATTTAAACTCAGGGGTTTTTTTTGTTTTGTTTTTTTTTTCCTGTGAGGTTCGTTTTATTCCGTACTCTTTTTTTAAAAAAAAATTGATCAATTTAAAATGTATTGAGAAAAAACTTATATATATATATATATATATATATATATATATATATATATATATAGAGAGAGAGAGAGAGAGAGAGAGAGAGAGAGAGAGTAGAACTTGTGTGTTTTTAGTAGGTTTCCGTGCTTCCAAATTATTTTCAATATTGGGACTTTTGAATTGACGATCGGCTCCGTTAAACTTGATTTATAATATTTAAAGTACGTAGAAAATAAATTTCATAATTTTTTAATATTATTTACTAATAATCGAAGGGGCTCAAAATCAACGGCTAAAAATAAAAATTTTATAAAATGTGATGATATGATACTAAAATTTTAGATCAAAGATATTGATCTGGTTTTATATAGTATAACAAAATTTCTATCAAAACTTTACATGATTTGAATATTTCTACACCGTTAAACTTGTAAACAGCTCACCACAACCATTAAAATTATTAATTTTAAGCCCATTTGTTCACTAGGGAAATGATATAAAAAAATTACGAAATTTATTTTTTAGGCCTTTTAAATACTCTAGAACAATTTTAACGGAGCCGATCGTCCATTCCGAAGTTCAACATTGAAAACAACTTGGGAGCACTGAGGCCTTCGTATTTCTAAAAGCATACAAATATTTGGTGCTACCAAATTTTTTTACTATTAGATCTACCCCTTTGATCATTTCCGTCCCTTAGATTATACTATTTTTCCAACCACCCACTAAACTCAAGGGGTCCACTATCATTCTAACCACATATTTCTTAATCTAATGGTCAAAAACTTAATAGCACCAATGACTTTGTGCTATCGATAGCATAGTAGCCGGGGAGCCTCGCTCTACCCGCTATATAACCCTGGCTCAGCCGAGACTCATCTCACATTTCCGGCTGGTGAATGGCTCTGATACCAACTGTGACGCTCCACTTCCCAGGGGGTCACCCATCCTAGAACTACTCTAGCTCTAGCACGCTTAACTCTCATAACCTCTTGGATCTTGCTACCATCCAAAATGCTATAGCCGGGTTAAGAGATTTAGTCCTATTATATCATTTATATATAGGACTAATCCAAATTCCGGGGGTGTCACATTCTTTCCCCCTTTAAGCCCTGACGTCCACGTCAGGCTCAAGCACACTCACAAGCACCAGGCGATGTGAGACTCGTCTCGGTAGCCTTAGCCGACCTTGTGAGGAGCTACACTCCACCCACAACGGTCATTAGCCGGGGAGCCTCGCTCTACCCGCTATATAACCCTGGCTCAGCCAAGACTCATCTCACATTTCCGGCTGGTGAATGTCTCTGATATCAACTGTGACGCCCCACTTCCCAGGGGGTCACCCATCCTAGAACTACTCTAGCTCTAGCACGCTTAACTCTCATAACCTCTTGGATCTTGCTACCATCCAAAATGCTATAGCCGGGTTAAGAGATTTAGTCCTATTATATCATTTATATATAGGACTAATCCAAATTCCGGGGGTGTCACAATAACTCATCATTCCTGTTGATTGTGCTGGAATTGTGCTATACTTGTGCTGGAATTGTGTTGGAATTTGCTTCAATGTGCTCGAATTGCTTTACTGTGATGAAATTGTGCTGGAAATGCTTTGAGAGGCAGTTGGGAGGCAATGATGAGCAATAAAGATTCAGGGTTGAATGGTTTGGGAGGTAGTAGGGAAGCTATTGCATCCACCATTTTATCCTTGGGGCCTTTATTACCTGAGCCAACACATGTATCAAATCTGTATTATCTGAGCCAACACAGTTTTGGGCCCTATGCACTTGTGCTGTTACAGATTTACAGATTTATCTGAGCCATGTTTCTAAAGTTAACCTAAAGTTCTCTTTGTGCTGTTACTTATTGTGACTTCTTATCTATAAATTTTTTTAATTAATTATCTGCTGTGTTTTTATTGTAATATATATATATATATATATATTATGATTGTTGTTGGCAATCACTGTTCACTCTTGCTTTTCTCTGTGGTACATCTCAACTGTTTTTTCCAAGTTCTTTCAATGTGAACTGCAGCTATTGTGCAAATAATCTATTTATAAGCTACTTTAATTAGTAAGCAGAAAATGGCAAGATTACATATATAAGTTGTAAAGGTGTGATCAAGTTGCATTTTTCTTGGTAAAATATATACATGGTCCAATTTTAACTGAAGATTACATCTATTATGTATCAAACCTGTACTTGATAAGCTGTTTTGTTATGCAGTTTTGATTTACAGTTATGCAGTATTGTCTTATTATGCAGTTTTGATTTATAGTTAAACTGCAGATTTGCAGTTATGCAGTCTTGTTATTTTGCAGTTTTTAATATACAGTTATACTTATTCAGTTCTTTCTATGCTCATGATTCTTGCTTCCCTGCATAGTCTCCTACATGACAAATAAGCCTATTTACCCTGGAATTATGCTGGAATTGTGGTAGAATTGTGCTGTAATTATGCTGGAATTGTGCTGATTGGCAGTGATGAGCATTAGAGATTCAGGGGTGAATGGTTTGGGAGGCAGTAGGGAAGCTCTATTGCAGCCACCATTTATACCTGGGGCCTTTATTACCTGAGCCAACACATGTATCAAACATGTACTTAATCTACAGTTTTGTGCTGGAATTGTGCTGTAATTATACTGGAAGTGCCTTATTATGCTGGAATTGTGCTGATTGGCAGTGATGAGCAATATAGATTCAGGGGTGAATGGTTTGGGAGGCAGTAGGGAAGCTCTATTGCAGCCACCATTTTTTGTTCTTAAGACCAAGTTCATGCCATACTACTTGAGTCAATAGAGATCAACCTTTTGATATAATTGGATTATAAAAGTTGCATTTGGACTATGTGCAGTCATGGCTGGGGCAATCAATCATCGGCTTTTTTCTTCAAAACTCGTTGCCGATCTCATGACATTCTTAGGCGAGGAAGAAGACTATTGGGAAGAAGTGCATGCATTGCTTATTAAAAATGAAGACTTCTCATTCCACAGCACCATAGTTAATCGGCCTTATCGAACACGACCATTCACTGATCATCAGCTAATTCATGACATATTAAGTGGGCATCCTGATAGGGGATGCCAACATTTTAGGATGACCACCACTATGTTTATAAGGCTTCGAGATAAACTAGTTGGAAATGGTTTTATATAAAGCACTAGGCATTTAACTGCTGACGAGCAACTTGGAATATTTCTGTTTGGGGTAGGTCATGGTGTGGCGAATAGAGTTTTAGCTGAAACATTTCAACATTCAGGAGAAACGATTAGTAGGCATTTTAATAATGTGCTGCGAGGTGTCGTGGAACTTAGACATGATTACATCTAACTGTCGCCTTCTAATGTGGGAATACATCCAAGAATTTCAGAAAATCCGATGTTCCATCCATTCAAGGTGAGTATATTACTAATTGTTATAACTTTATGAAATAATTTTTTTACTCTTTGTAAGTTATGAAATCTTTGATGTTAACTATTTATGTAACTATTGACTTGCATAATGCAATTGGTGCAGTAGATGAGACATACATACCGGCGGTTGTACAGAAGACTAAGCAACCAAGATATCGATGTCGAAAAAGGTTTACATCTCAGAACATGATGGCGGCATGTTCATTCGACCACCAATTTCTATTTGTGTGCGCCGGATGGGAGGGTTCTGCAGCTGATATGAGGGTACTACGATGGTGTAGTGAGAGTGACGGCTTCACGGCACCAGAAGGTAACTAATATTATGCAACAGTAAGATATAGCTTTCATTGTCGAAATCTTGATAAAGCTTTCTAATTTTTTGGTAGGAAAATTTTATCTAGTCGATTCGGAATATGCGAACACTGATCGCTTCCTCGCCCCCGATCGAGGGGAGCGATATCACTTGAGCCAATTCGATGTAAATGCACATGCACGAAGGCATCGGGGACCTCGAGATTTATATAATCATCGTCATGCTCAATTGAGAAATGTTGTTGAGAAAGCTTTTGGA
The DNA here is from genome assembly GCA_029204045.2 of Tillandsia leiboldiana. Lineage (NCBI taxonomy): Eukaryota > Viridiplantae > Streptophyta > Magnoliopsida > Poales > Bromeliaceae > Tillandsia > Tillandsia leiboldiana. The sequence continues at coordinate 2,757,308 of CM055069.1, read as the reverse complement.
ATTCTCAAAAGGCGATTCAAGATGCTTCGACAAGCAACACCGTATCCATATAAAGTGCAGTGTCGCATTGCACTCGCATGTTGTGTGATACGCAATTTCATCAAGAGGCACCAAGGAACCGATAGGTACTTCAACATGCAAATGGACCCATTGCCCACGGACGACCACGAAAATGAATCAACACCTCCTTTTGGCCCAGATGAGTCTCGGCGAGGTGATGCCCTTCGCACAATGATCACAGACCAATTGCGGAACAATAGATAGGAGAAAATATGTAAATAATGCAAATTTTAGATTTTAACTTATTTCTCTACATGTTGAACTAATTTATCATTTCTTCGCATGTTGTATCAAGCTATTTCTCTTATCTTCGCACTCTTTGTGTCAACTTGTTTCTCTTCTCTTCATGTTGAATTAAATTTGTGCCGTTGTTTGCTATTTGCAATTGGAGTATTTCTGTAATATTAGAATTGCTACATTCATTCATTACTATTGATGAGTTGTTCAAAGTTAATTCAATTTAAAAACTTTGTTTCATTTCAATGTTGAGTTAGATTGTTGCATATTTTCAATATAATGTATGTTATTTATGTTGTATTACAACCTACAAGTATATAGTAATTTTTAATTAGTATTGTTTTTGTTATAATATTTAATTGTGTGTAAATAAAGAATTCATTATAAATTTTAAAAAACTTGGACTCATTTAAATATTCTTTTGTGTGTGCTGAAATAATTGAGTTTAATTATGAAGTCTTCAAATGTTCCTAAACTCATAGTTTTATTAATGAGTATTAAATTAGCATAAAATTTAAATCAACAAAAAATTTTATTCATGAGTTCACTCATGAAAAAATGTTAAGGGCAAAATTGGTATTATAAATTTTTAACTACCATATATTTTTACTATTTTTGCTTATTCCAATTTTTATTAATGAGTATTAAATTAGCATAAAATTTAAACCAACAAAAAATTTTATTCATGAGTTCACTCATCAAAAAATGCTAAGGGCAAAATTGGTATTATAAATTTTTAACTACCATATATTTTTACTATTTTTGCTTATTCCAAGAAATGAACCAAACACAATTTCAGCTATTCCTAAGAATAACAACTTTACAAACCAAACACTATTTTTCTTTTATCTCTGACTATTCCGAAATAACAAGCTATCCCAAGGATAAAAAAATTTATCCCCAAACTCATAATCCCCAATCATACCTTAGTGAATATTCTACATGCAATTTTCCAAACTACTTAAGCTTTTTTTTTTTTTTAAAAAAAAAGAAATTAATTAGATCTTCTACCTTTTTAAGTTGTAACTGAGAGTTACATATAAATATCGCGGTGGACTCGTCTGGTCCTATTCGGATTTTGCGATGGAGAACATCGGAGTTCTTCGGGAGTGGTTCGACCGCGTCGACTCCGATCACACGAGCAACGTCACCGCCCCGCAGCTCCAGGTCCTTCTCCTCCCCCAAAACCCTAATTCCTCTCCCTCTTTGGGGGCCCTAACCCTAAAATCTCTCGTCTCCTTGTTCCCCTCCGAGATCGTCGCAGAGGGCTCTCGCCGTGGGAAACCTCAATTTCTCTCTCTCCGTTGTCCAGCAGATGATAAGGTTTCTCTTCTCGTTGCCCTAGTTGGTACCGATTGATTCTTGGTTTCTTCTTGATGTGAGATATTTGGGGGTTTGTGTAATTATGTTGTTGCCTGATGATTTGTAGGATGTACGACTTTGATAGGAACGGCACGATGAACTTCGAAGGTGGGTTTTATCGCCGTTCTCGATTGTGGGTATACGATTGTGTTGTGATTGCATGTTTGAATTGGAAATCGGAGGGCTTGTATTGTAATGTGTTCTTGCCGTAAGGTTTTATAGGCTCATTTGAGTGCCCCAAGATTTGAGCTTCTTTGATCTCATTTTTGTGCGAATTATGTTATTTTCTTTGGTGAAATAACAACTTTGGAGCTTCATAATTAATTTAATTTAATTAGCAAATAGCTAGATGCATGGTCATAGTAACTTATAAGAGATTTTATACTCTATGTAGTTGCATGCATATATCATGATTCTTTTCTACAGGCTTAGTAACTTGGGCATTTACTATGGCCGATCTTAGTGGTACAAACCTTTTATGATTTTATTTGTAATTATGTATGTATAAGCGACAACTGCCATATGGGTTCATTGCCGGCCACCCTTCTGTACGGTGTACGGCATACAGGATGATTTTGGATAACCTCTATAATTTATGATTTTTCAGCGTGCTATTTGCAATGAACTGTTCTGAAAGATTAAGACAAACAAACGTAGTGAGTCATTATGGAGATAACTATGTAGTCCTTTTTAAAATCCTTCCGGAAGTTCGTATACCTTTGATTTGTAATAATATCAGTTTTTCTTGATTTTTTTTTTCTTTTCTAACTATATGGTTTTTTCCTATGCAGAATTTGTAGCTCTTAACAAGTTTCTGCTCAAGGTTCGTATTCCAGATGTGAATTTGCTACTAATTTATGTTGTATATTGTATATTGAAGTGATAATGGAACTTTATGATGAAATTCAAAGTTATACGTGCCCATCACATTATTGCCAAGGGTTAAACTTTTAATTTGTACTTACATGCTTCTATGCGACTTTTCTCAAACTCTGCCATATCCTACCAAACATAGATGGATTTTAACTCCGCTGGAACTTATTGGACCAATTAGCTCTTCTCTTTCTTTAGTAGAACTCTCTGATCTATTATGCATAATATTTTCTATCTTCAGTGTCTCTTGGTTATTGGTATTTGGTTTTAGTTGGATACTTTGTACAAAAGAACTTGGTTTTACTTAAATGTAGCATCAGAAACACATAAGTTGTCTCTTTCTAAGAAATGTGTGGATGTTATTTGAACGTAGAACTAATGCCTATCTCCTTTTTTGCTTGATTAGATCTGTTTTTCATATTGCAATTTCTTATTTTATTTCCGAGGCTAACATTCACATACTCTTTTCTGCTATGCGATATCTTCTTTTGTCTTTTAAAGGATGCTGTAATCTGTCAATGCTACCATACTATTTTTTTCACTGAACAGTTGTTTCTGGTTCACATATCAACTAATTTGTCGCAATCTTTGCAGGTTCAAAATGTCTTCTCAGCCTTACAAAGGTCTTCTTTTCTATTCATAATCTCATCAATTATTTGTTGCGAAGGAATCTTTGTATTTTAGCTGAAGATTACAAAAACGAAAATAGAGAGTACTTTTTTTAGTTGTAGTATTAAGTTATTACAACCAAAACCTTATTTGAGTAAGTTTTCAGTGCAACTTCATATTGGACATGCTGTTACTCTTTTGGTTGCTTTTCACCTTTGCTTTCGTCTTAATCAAGATATGTTATTAGTAAGCCATAAAGAAGCCAATATAGTTTTTCGCCAAAATAAGGCTACTTCAAGGGTTTTTTATAACTCCAGAGTGTTGATAATAAGAAAAGAATAAGTTGTCTAGACGAAGTTTGCATTAGAATTTTGTAATCACGCAGAGTTGTTTTAGTCCAACTAATAAATACAATAAGTATTCAGGTATATACAACTAGTTCTTGCTTTTTTCATGTCTGACTTTAATCAATAATGAAGTGTAATTATGCTATAGACTTACTGAAGAAAATATATAATTTGTTTAGTGGTATAAAATGAAGGGTTGTGTAGGTGTGCTCTTTAGTTAGTATGATATGTTTCTTTGGCTGCTTATGTATATAAATATATTACTGTATGTTGTAGCATTCATTCTATTTTAGCTTTCATAGGCCCAATTTAGCTTTACACTTTACTTTTGTTTTATTTTTTAAGATATAGATTGAAGTATTGCTCTAACTCTGCTTAGATCCTTTTGTTTTTCTCTCTAGGGGTCGTGGATTTCTAAATCTTGATGAGGTTTACGAGGTATTCATACACTGGCATTCCAGAATTCAATCATGATGTACAATGAAGTAGCCAATCCCAAATAGTTGGGACTGGGTGTTTTAATATTGTCTTTTCTTTTTCTTTTTTTAAATATATCCTGGTGCCAAATGAAGTGCTGTTTGTTCTGGAAAGAACCGCTTTCTTGGTTTCTAAGTTAAACTAATGATATTGTTTATTTTCTTGTGCTTAAACAAAAAAATCTCTACAATGTATGCCTTTTCTTTCTTGACAAAATTTTGGTGCATGCTCTGGTTAACCAAATTTGGCATACTTCACTTGATAAATGTTATATATTTTCTCCTTTAGTTATATATATTATGGCATGGTATATATTATTACATCTTTTGATGTCCACAGAGGTATTATCAAGTTCACCAACTGACGTAATCAATTATGTTTATTATTTTGGCATGGAGTAATGTTTTCATATGCGAAACCATGTGAGAAATAGGCTAGCAAGGTACAAATGTGAGCAATAGGATAGCAAGGTACCAATTGTCCTGTGCCTGTTGGGCCATGTTCTATGTTTGTTCATTGCATTGGCACCATACGAAAAACTAGCATGCACCAGCATGAACGATATGAAAACTGTATATACTAGCTTTATGTTGTCTTATTAAGACAGACATCTTGATCAGGAATGTTGGGAGCTACTATTTTAAACTATTAGTTGTATATTTAATTGCACGGGTAATTCTAGAACTTTTGACTAATTGCAAGAAGTCTTAGGACTAATGCATTCAAACCCTCATTTAAATGACAACTCACATTAATTGGTTCATGTCAAGAAGGAGATAGTGTTTGCAAATTCTTTTAATGTCCTGGTTTGATGAAACATGGATGATTGCTTTTCACTAACTCCTGTTCTCCAATTGTACATGCATATTTATTCTTACATGTTTCGTACATTATAGAGACTCAAATGTTATTTCTCCTTGGTATTGTTCTTCTTTAACATTGTTATCTTCTTTGTTGAGTCTAAATTTATCATCAATAACAAATCATTACTCCAGGCATTAGTCAAACTCGGTTTCTCGCTTGATTCGCCTGCCTTCTACACAGTCTGTGAGGTAATAATATTCATGGTTATTTTACTTGACAAAGTAGAAGGCTCAAACCTATTTATATTCACCTATCCATGGATATTTATTGATTTTATGGTAGATTGGTAGCATTCATAGAATCAAAATGGCTTCTAATGCACTTACTACAGCAGAAAAGAATTCTTGTCAGAGAATTAACTTTAGGATAAAGCTTGAATGTTTTTATCCTATAATGAACAAATGTTTTCTTAACCACAAAAGTGCCTGTAGTTCGTCTTCATGCTTCATACTTAAAATGCATGGCTGAAGTAGTTTTGTATAGATATCATGAAGCCTTTTCCAATCAAGTATTGATGCACATATAATGTTTTATGACCATATAATATTTGTACCTTGAAGATTGGATATTGAGAATACAAATTGTCTTATAATATGATTTGTCATTCTACTAATAGATTCGTTGATTAAGTATTCTGGTTTTAATCATTTTATATGAGCCCTAGATTGCATGCAATCAAGTACACCAGGTCATTGGAACTAAAAGTACTGAATTTATTTGCAGCAATTTAGGCAGTGTTTAATTAAAAATTGATATCATTATGTAACAGGCAACAGAATAAGAAATTTTGGATAGCAATATTTCGCATGGTTGGGTTATCTTACTAGAGAAATAGTTAGCCAAAATTTGTTCAAAAACAGCGGGCTTAGCGTATGCTTTAAGAACTCGAGTATTTGAAAGAATTATCCAATGCATATGCTGTGTTGTATTTGACACATATCTATTGCCCGTACATGTGGCATGCTGACTTGGCTAGTAGGAAACAGAATTGAACTCGAGTATTGATTTTGTGCATGTTAGTACTATTCTGGCATTTGGTCATTATTATGAAAGAATTCTCTCTTACAGTGATTGGAAAGTGTTATTTGATTTGTCACTTGATAATTATTAGAGCTTTGACAAGAACAAGATGGGAATGGTTCGGTTGGATGAGTTCATATCTCTTTGTATATTCATACAGTCATCTCGGTATGTATACATGACATGCTCCCATCTACTATTTGTCTAGATTTCTTTTTCTGTTATTTTTAGTTTTTTCTTTTCTTATCTCTGCTCATTTATTACTTTATACTAAATTCTGTACGTTATGTTATATTGTGGTGGTGATGCTTCCTGCTGTCCTCTCCAAAGCCCATATGGATGGGTGGGAGTCTTATGTAATAAGACACCCCATTTATAATTTGTTTGGTACCAAATCAATGTAGAATTGAATAGATTTACAGTTCAGGGAATTCGAGTGAATTGAATTTGGGTTTGGAATATGTCTTTTCTGATGAAATGATTCATTTTAATTCCATCATTTACTTTCCTGTTTTATCCTAATTACATAGCAAGTAGAAGGGGCATTTTTGGACTAACAAATTTATCTTGAAGTAACTGAATTCACAACAAATTGGATTGCAAGTCATCAGATTTGCTATCATTAGAAATCAATGAAAATCATTAATTGATTTAAGTAACCAAAGAAAGGGAATTAGCTATAAGTGAATGGCATTTCATCCAATTCTTAGGTTTTGCCATCGACGGTGTTCGGCGAATCAGTTTCCCAAAGCTCTGTTGTAGCCTTGCTAAGGAGTATCACGAAAGCCCTGCTGATGTATGACTCTTCCGTAAAACATATGCATAATTATGCAAAAATGTGGCCTAATCCCAAGATCTTCAACCCTCATTTGAGTTGTGATGTTAACTTATGTTTTATGCCCTCGACATAATGCCACATTGCCACAATATTATCATGCCAAACTTTTTTCGATGTGTTTGATAGATTTTGCCCTTTTCTTGTAAGTATGTGGGCCATCTGTGATTCGGCTGCCTTCTTTTGCAGTAATTTGTTCAATTCTTTTGACACGAGCAAGCAAGGAAGAGTTACGCTGGATTTCAACCAATTTGTCTACTGCAGTAAGTAGTTTATTTCCCATGTTTCTGCAGTTTCTGTAGATGCAGATGATGCATCATCTTTTCCGTGTGTTTTCCCCCTTGAATTTAATTTATCTGATCCATGTATTTTATGCTTCTATTCAGCTGCCAACTGCAGAATATAGCATCTTCTGGTTGTCTTCAAAGTCACCCGGAGGTGGGTTGCTTGTAACCCAGTGTTCTCTGCATGATTTAGTTGTATGCAATAGTAATGTTAAAACTTAGCAGTGAATGTTTTATTGCATTAGAAGCACTTCGGTGGTTACACAAAGCCCTTGTCTTATTTATATTTTGTGTGAACTGTTATTTTTTGTCACTTTGATTCATTGCAGATTTCGCTATGCATCTTTCTTAATTTTGAGACTTAAGAAGATTAGTTAAATTAAATGAAATGAGCAAATAAATCTAGTGACTTACAGACAAATTTGCTTCATTAATAAAGACCCAACTACACCAAAAGTCGAGCGCTATCATCTAATTCAGTATCATTCTTTGTACTCCGTATTATATAATTCGGCATGTAATAAGACCTGCGCTGAAGTAGCAACAATAAATCATATCCTCATAACCGCACAAGGCAATTCAAGAAAGAAAAGATATAGAAGGCACAAAGTAATGTATGATGTTAGAGACGAAATTTTATAATACCACGTCGCATTTCATATCTCCTTTACCTAAAATCAGTTCTGATTTCGAGAATTTTAATAACCCATCGACAGATGTCGAGAATTTTAACTGTCGTCTCCACTAATTTATGACCAATGAACAGATACAATAAAGGAAATGTGCGACTTCATGATCAGATATAATAAAAATTATGCTAATTTATAACCAGATACAATAATTTTTATGGACCAAAATTGGCTAATGAACAGCACTACCCCTTGATAAGAATTAATTAATTTTAAGCAGTTCTACAGTCGCTGCAAGAGCAAACCAACATGCGCACTCCGAGATCACGACAGACCCTTAACTACCTCTGATTGAAATTGCAATACCTGCATTTTGGCAAATGATTAACATACTAGGAGTCAATGGAATATTTATAAAACCTATGAAAAAAAAGAGCGAGCAACTGCTTACGTACTCCATTTGTTACAGGTGAACAGAGGTCATCGCAGACAAAGTGACACAAAATTATAAACTTGTAATCCAAGATTATGTAGATATGCGAGTCACAAGCACTTATCGCCACATTGTAAGCAATTCACTCAGTATATGTCCCAACAGCAATGAAATAATGAAAAAATTACTTCTGAAGGATATTCAAAAATAACCTCATGAAGCCCATTTTAACAGCCGAGATCAATCACCATAATCGCCTACAAGAACATATGTGGTGGAAGAAGAGTTCCTGTGATTAAAGAGCCTCTCCCAATCCAAGTTGTGCGAGAAGCTTGCGCCATCTCGGAGTTTCTTCGTCAAAAATGTAAGTCAGCTTTGAAACCAATACCCCACTGCCGCCAACCTAGAAATTGCAAAATAATCAGAGCGTTTATACACCGGTACTTTCACATGTGTTGAAGATAACTCTATTAAATCTAATAGATCAGGATCATTGAGGGTTATCTTTCAGATGAAGGCTACACAAATGCTTCTATCACAACTTTAGTTGCATAATCATTCATCACCTCATACAATGGTTCGACCAAAGGATTTCAAGATTTTGCACAAGTAACGAAATGAAAGTAGCTAGAGCATTCAATCATATTAGCAACTCACAGATCTTAATTGCTGAATAGACTTATAAAGCAATTTTTGGGGCACACATATGTTAATTGCGTAATAGTCCACTGTGACTTCGCCATTACGCCTGCAGAAAACTGGACTCACAGTAGGCCCCTGTTGATATGAAAAAAAACCAAGGGGGCGTCAGTACCATGAAAATAAGTTAAAAAGTAGCAGTTCTCTATATTTTAAATCATTTCTTGTTCCAAGGTCATGTAAGTTATAGCTTATAAAATGAAGTTCACACAACCATTACATTGACCAAAAAGAACACTTAAATAACCAAACTGGATTATGTAAAAGTATTTTCAAAGTAGATACCTGCAAACCAGATAATGATGTTTGGCAAAGAACTCGCTCTGCCACTTCTTCTGCACTGTTTCCCCTCATGTTTGCCGTCACCTTAAATATGGAAATAGAAATAAAGTAATTAAAAAACAGCCATTCTGATGGTACATAAAAGATAAAATTCTATCTTACCAAAATCTCCCCGGTTGCCCTCAGGTGAGCCTCTAGCCTTTCCAGCATCTCACGAGTGATCTCCAACACACCCATGCGTGTGTGCAAGGATGTCCTGCTAGCAACAAGCACAGCCTGCATAACATTGAATCAATTTGTATAAGAATCAAATCAGTTAAAACCAGTGGCTGTATTACATCAAGGAATTACTCCACCAGACTAAGTCAGTACTTACTTGGCTTTGTAAGACAACCCCGCCTTCAATTTCTTTCAAATTATTTTCACGAAGTGTTGTTCCACTACTCACAAGATCAAGGATAGCATCTGCTATGCCCATCTGAAACATCAGAACATATTGAAATAAATTCATAAATGTATTTACAAGAGTAATGCATTTTGGACCATAAAGCATACTTAGCAGCATTCAACATTATAAGAACAAAGAGTATATACGATTTAAATAGTTCAGCAACAGTTATAGTGGTACAAGCTCTAACAAATATCGGATTGCTTCAGATATTAGTGATGATTAAATTGGACTAGGCAGGTAGACGAACATTGAGATGGAGCAAAATGGTGCATTTGTGTAGTCTTCTATTAGCTTGACGTTGAATTAGATCTTAGGTGGTTTCCAAAAGACAACTGGACAAATAGAGAATCTTGAGTAGGAAAATGTATGACTACATAAGAAACTCTATATCCAAAGATAATCAAACTTGCCATCTTCTACCAAAAGATGCTAAAGATTACATTGCAAGGAACTCAATTTCATTAATTTGCAGAGAAAAGCAACTAATTAGTTGAGCGGACGAAAGGATTATCTTTCAGGAAATAATCCAGCGAGTAAGCAATAGACACAACATGCATGGGGAGGAGATGGGGCAGTGGTGCAGGGCAGGGGGGCGAAGCATAAAGAACTACCTTGCAGGTAAGAAAACTTATTATTTATCAAGGAAAAAAGGTGCACATGCCGTGAAAGATATTCTTACCGCAGGATAAGATTCGAGGGCTCCATCAGCGCTTGAGAAAGTGACATGCTTCAAACCCTTCTCTTTCAAAAATTTGGGGCCTAGCTGTTTCAAATGATATAACATTATCCAATATTTAAGCACCTATGTTCTACAAGAAAGAAAGAACCTTAATGAAATTGAGAGGGTGAGTGATCGTACGTATGTGAACCCAGTCACAACCCTTAATGGCCTCTTGTCTGTCCATTTAGGCATTTGTGCTAATTCATCCAGGGAGTTTATGTTCTCAAAAATGCCTTCCTTGGGAATCTGATCAGTCAAATATTGGAGTCCCTTTCATATGTCATCTTACAGGGCACAAAGCCAAAGTGCTAATTTCAGATGTACACGCCAGGACAAAGTTACATACCGCAAAAGATAAATGACAAGCTCCATACTGAAGCGCATCATGGACAATAACCAAGTCTTCATTTCCCTGCCTTCCAAATCCTTTTATAAGTACATACTTCCGCAAAAGAGTCAAACACACATAAACAAGAATAAATTTAACACCAAAAGAGAAAATCATCTCTAACAGTTAATAACTTTACACAGCACCACGATCAAATTGCAAACAAAAAAAAAAAGGAAAAAGATTTTCAGATTTTTTTTTTTAAAGTGAGAAGCAGTTGGACATTCATAGCAAAAGCACAAAAAGGAGACAGAATTGGCAAGAAATAATGATATGACAAGAGAAATTCCTTTGACAAAAGAGACAGCTTTGCAATAACAACATTAAGAAATGATTAATGAATAAGAACTGGAATAATAAAGTGGATATAAGGTTAAGCCTAGATTGTTGAGAATATTACACAGATTGTTGCATCAGTTCTTCATTGAAATTCTCATTTCTCTCTCTCCTCATGTTACAATTCTTACAGTAGTTACTGAATTCTTGTACATGATTAATAATGGGCTTATGCAAACAATGAGCAATGCCACCATAAAACTTTTAGAATAATGAAAAGCTCATATTAAGTTGACGGCTCCAGGGTTTAGATCCCTAACACTCATTGATCGTTATATCTTTGTTTTCAAATAATAGAAACACGAACATGAGCCCCGAAGGGAAGTTATAAGACCAGTTATGCCGACAGTCAATTCTACTGCAATTCCTGGAATAGCCTCTCACCATACTGCTGTCGGTCATAACTGACAAAACTTGGACATCCTAAAATGGCACTTTGTAAAGGTTAAGGGGATAATTAGAATTACATAACTTGACTCATGTTTACCTGTCCATACTCGCTGACCGTATCAAAGCCCATGATGCCAAGATCTAAGTCACCTGACTGCAATTTGCGAACTATATCTTTGGGCCGCTGAAACCAAACTTCCAGGTTTGAGAGCTGCAGAAGAGAATATCATAATGTCATATGGCTGATGATGAACTTTTATTTATCAACAATAATTGGAGAGCTGAGGGAATTGAGATATCCTTATGCACGCACAAACTGTAAAAAGAGAGGCAGCAGCAGCACCTTGCTACTGGTGTATTCGAAACACACAAAAGATGATCTTGGCAATAATAACAGAAGAGGGGTCAATATAGTAATTCAATCTCTAAATATTCACAACTGTAAGTAGTAGTTTTGTCTATATAGGTTCCCCAAACAAATAAATAAGCCAAATAATTTTTTAGAATGATTTAGATGAATCAAAATGAGAAAAAAGCAACAGATTGATAAAAAGATCCCATACAGCCTAAAGTTCAACTATGTAGAATCTATTTCTTTTACTTGAAATACTTTTTAAGGACAATACAATGTAATATCTCCTCGTGCCGCATCAGCATGCAAGAAGAGAACCAAGAGACCTTTCAAAGGATAATAAGAAAGGTGGTAAGCAACAAAGTATCTACAGAACATCGTAAGGGTCTTCCTCAATCGAGAAAAACCCTCTCGTTCGTTCTTTCGTTTTTTGTTGTTTGAGGGAACTTCATCCAAGCTATAAAAACGCGATTAGAATTGCATCTAGCAGTTGCATGTAGTAGCGCAAAATGGAGTCTCAATGCGACCAAAGATTAAAAAAGTTAGTAACTGCTCCGATTTAAAAAGAAGATCCAAGAACATAAACAGAGAAAGCATTTGGTTCACATATATTATATGACGCACAAGAATCTTCACATAACTGGAAGGGGAACCTCTTCAAAATCAGATCACTACCGCAATCGCCGTTTCTTGCCAGAAGAAAAACCCTAGAAAATGGAAGAAGAAGAAGAAGAAGAGGGGGAGGAGGAGGAAAAGTCGAAGCGGATCACCTGCGGAATGTCGGCCGTGTACTGCCGCGGATTCAGCTGTCTCACCGTCAATTGGCAACTCTGCCCACATCAAGATCCACAAAACCCCAATCAACAAAGAAACCGATTGAGAGAGAGAGAGATAGAAACAGAGAGAGAGAGAGAGAGAGAGAGAGATGTGCGTAAGCAGAACCTTGAGGAGATTTAGGGTTTCCTCGGCCATGCGGCCCTTGCTGGGGAGGCCGAGGCGGACGACGGTGCGCTCCGCCGCCTGAGGAGGCGGCGCCGCCGCATCGCCGGCGATTACAGCGGCGGCGACGGCGGAGGAGGAGCGGCACGCGATCAAGAAGCGAGGGGGCTTCGAGAAGCTTCGAGAGGATACGGGAGAGAGGTGGATGTGCGCCGCGAGATCTAAATGAGCCACCATTTTTTCCCCCCTTTTTTTTTTTTATCCTTCTCTCTACCCTAAACCCTAATTTAAAATGGGAGGAGAGGAGGCGAAAACAAATTTGAGACGACGACGCTCCCTTCGTTTCGCCGCGGCGCGTATAAAGAGAGATTGAGAGGGGAGAGAGATCCGTGGATATTCCGAGTCGCGCGAGGCACGTGCTATAACATGTGAGATATTTTATTTATTTATTTATTTATTCATTTATTATTTTGTAGGATGTATTATTTGTTTACATAACTATCAACAAATTAAATCCCTAGAAAGTACCGAAACATACATTTTGATATTTTATTAATAGTTTACATGTTGAGAACACATTAATTATTTTTTTTTTCCCATTTTTGAGACCAAATATATATAATAATAAATCCATTTCACTAAAGTAAAACATTTTACTCTTAATTCGCTGTCCATCTTTGTTCTTAGAAAAATATGAAAAAAAATTCATAAAAAAACTAGTATTTTCTTTTTTTCATTTTTTTTAAACGAAAATTCTAGTTTTTATAAAATATATAAAAAAAAATCATAAAAATCTATTTATCTTATCAAACCGATGAAAAACTAGAAAAACTATTTTTCATAAAAAAAAAAAAAAGAATCAGATATTTTATGTCTGTTTTAGTTCACAAAAAATGTAGTTTTTGTGTATTTTTTCTTTTTTCAAATTATACGAAAATGCTCATTTTCTGAATTTTTATTTTTGAAAACTAGAAGCTATGAAAAAAAAAAAAAAAAAAAAAACCATTCGAAGAAAAAATTTTTTATCCGAAAAATAAATTTTCATGATTTCTCAATCAAAAAACCAAATGCAAAAAATAATAATAATTGTTGTGGTGTGTCTATAATTAAGATTTATCCTTTAAGTGTTAAGAATAATGTTAGGATAATAACAATATGCTTACATGCAAATTTCATTAATATAAAAAATAATAATAATAATAATAATAATAATAATAATATACTAAAAGATAATTAACTATGTATTAAGTTCAAATCCTAATTGCTTCGTATTTATCAAAATATTATAGCATATAATTTCCATCATTTTTTATTTTTGTTATTTTTTATAATAATTAATAGAATTAAGAACAGAGAATTGACGAATTTGCTATACAACTATTATGAAATTTGCAGTAATCTAGAGGTCAGGTAAACAATTACCGACCGAACGTACAATTGTGTAGATAATTATTGAATCATGCAAATTTTAGTTTATTTTATTATTTATATTTATTATTATTATCGTTTCAAGTTTTTTTTTATTTTTTATAGATTTGAATGAAGTGCTATTAAATAAATATGCGATTTTCAAAGGAAAAAAATATCATTAATGAGGTACAAGTACATCATCAAATGCGACATAAGAAAACTGATGAGGAGCGATCGAGGAGAACGCCTTTCTTTAAAAGAAAGTAGAATTTTACTCCTTAACATCATCATCAGTAATCGAAAAGAAGAAGAAAAAAGAATATTATGTCTTACTTACAAAGTGAGTGAGGATGATTTTTACGTTATTGATCTATTTTCAGACATGCACGTACGTGATAACATGATCAGCCTGCAGTTTTCTGCTTCTTGGATTGATGACGACGAAAGCCATGATTCGGAACAAAATCTTGATACAAGGCGTCGTACTCGGCCCAGTGCCTTCTCGACTCGGACTCGCGCTCGTCCATGGCTTTTCTGAACTCGTCCCTGCGTGCTTCGTGCTCGGCGCGCCACCGATCCAAGGTCTCGGAGATCAAGCATTTCAGTAGAGGATGCTTCCGAGCCAGGGTTTCGCACAGGGCCTCGCGCTCGGCCATGCGCCGTTCCGACTCGGCATCGCTCTCGTCCATGCGTTTTCTGAACTCGGCCCAGTACTCTTCCGTCTCGGCCCTCCGTTTTGCCGACTCGGCGCGCCACTGCCCGAGAATTTCGGTCGATCCCGTGGAGCTCTTCTTGCGGCGGCGGCGGAGGCGGAGGCGGGCGTCGAGGAGGCGGCGAGCGGAGGGTTCGCAGAGGGCGTCGTAGGAGGCGCGGAGGCGCTGGAAGTCGGCGGTGGAGGCGGGGTCGCCGGGGCGCTTGTCAGGGTGGCGCGAGAGGGACTGGGTCCGGAAGGCCTTCCTGATCTCGTCTAGGGTTAGCTCCGCCCCCTCCTCGCCCGACGGCAGGCCCAGCACCGAATAGTGGTCCACCAACTCGCCGTCGTCGCCCGCCGCCATGCCGCTGCCGACCATCGGTGACAAGGACGTCTAGGGTTTGGGACGAGCACGACCGAGGCGACAGACACGGAACAACTCGATCGGGACGTACGTATGAATGAATGAATATATATATATATATATATATATATATATATATATATATATATATATATATATATATATATGTATATGTTTGGATCCGGATTATTGTATGGGATAAGGGATATCCCTTTATTTCCAAACGTATAAGAAATAATAAGGATATTTTGTTAGGATATTTGTATATTACAAAAATTACTGTTCCAATAGTAAAATATCACTTTATTTTACTTTCTTAATTTATATCTAGCACACTACCCGAGACACACTATCTTAAAGTTTTAATCTATTAATTAAAATAAAGAAATTACAATTTAACAAATAAAAAATTAGAGCAAATAAAATATTAAATTAATAAATTATTTTAATAAAATATAATTTAATTTTGATTTTGCTTTTAATTTTGATTTTATCTTATTTTTCTAAAGCTTTAATCTATTAATTAAAATAAAAAAAATTAGAATTTAACAAATAAAAATTTAGAGCAAGTAAAATATTAAATTAATATATTATTTTAATAAAATATAATTTGATTTTAATTTTACTTTTGATTTTGATTTTATCTTATTTTTTTTTGTAAAGCTTTAATCTATTAATTAAAATAAAGAAATTAGAATTTAACAAATAAAAATTTACAGCAAGTAAAATATTAAATTAATATATTATTTAAATAAAATATATTTTGATTTTGATTTTGATTTAAATTTTGATTTTATCTCATTTTTTATAAAGTTTTAATTTATTAATTAAAATAAAAAAAATAAAATTTAATAATTTTTATTACATAATAATAAAGTTTGAGGGCAAAAAGGTCATTTATCCTAACTAAATCTCTTTATTTCTTTTATTTCTTATTATCAGAACCATCCCAACGCTTTTTTTACTCTAATTCTGTATTTTATGCTTATTCTTAGTATAACTGGTATTGTCTTATTCGGTTACCGAACGGTAACTAAATTTTAGCGCAAAATAAAAAAATTTGAAAGAAAATATATAAAGTGTCAAAAAAATATTCTCTAATGACCATTGACTACAACTCCAAATACAAATCTACTACAAGGGATCTAATATAATGTTATATTAAATTTAGAATTACTACCTACTATAATTGTGTTAAGAAAAGCAAACATTTCACTAGTTTATCAATTAAATATTAAAACTTCAAATTTAAATGTCATTATATGTGAAAATCTATATATACTGATGCTAGGTGTACACCCCATAAGGGGTGTACATCCTACACACCACCTCATTCTGGGATGGATATTCACCCCACCCGTCACATCGAGTGACAGATGAAATTCACTTCATTTCAGAATGGGGTGGAGTGTAGAATGTACACCCCTTATAAGGTACACCCCTTATGGGGTGTACACTTATATATACCCATACTTATATCTGTACTACTAAAGAAGTTTTTTTTTTTTAATAAAAAATACTCCTCTCTTTTAATGCATTCCTTACAAGCGCATACAAATAATTAATTCAGATCTCTCTTTTCAAAAATATCTCATCAAATTTCAACACTCTAATTAAGCTAATGGCTTGTTTGAATAAACAATAAAAAATTTTAATAAAATTTATAAATTATAATTTTGGTCTAGATAAAATAAAAATTTTAAAAAAAAATTACAATTTTAATTTTTGAACTGTTGGAACCTATATCGTACAATTTCACGATTTTTTTCTCAATTTACAATTTTAAAAATTTAAAAATAAAATATTAATTTTATATTTTAAAATGTAAAATAAATTTTTTATAATTTGGAATTAAAATCTAAATTAAAAATAAAAAATTAAAATTTTAAAATTTGACATTTAAAATTTGAAATTTCGATTTAAAAAGTTAGGAAATTTGAAATATAAAATCTAAATTTAAATTTGAAATTTGAAATATTAAAATTCTAAATTTTTAAAAATTAAATTTTTATATTTTAGGTATATATGACTCTATCAGCCTCCAACTCTAACCTCGAGATTAGTAAGTGTGCAGAAATCATGTGATGTGTTGTAGTGCTGATATATATTGCATCAATTGCTAATATAATCTAATAATTAAAATATATAAAACATTTTAGACTTTGTTTGGTATTATTATTGTTGTTTAAAATATATAAATCATTTTAGACTTTGTTTGGTATTATTATTGTTGTTGTTATTTTTATTTTATTTTAATAAAATTCTGCATAAAATAATATAGAAAAGAATGTTAATATTGGTTCGGGAAAATAACCCAAAAATTTGAAAGTACCAATTTTTTACTTTTTAATTGTTTTTATATAAAATTAGTATATTAAAAATGTGAGATTCATTCCATAAATGATAGCTTTTTAGATAAATGAGCGGTAAAAAGATAAGATTATGTTAACCTCTATTTTATCAATAAATTATTCTGTTAATTTAGAAATAAACGGAAAAATATCGAAAATTATTTATTTCCAATTTTCCGTATATTCTTTCTGTTTATAGTAGTAATTACCCGAAAATGGCAGGGGCATTTTCGTACCAAAGAGCCCGAAAGCACGGCCGATTTTGAAAAATATGACCGTTGAAGCTCGCCCTCCCGTTTAAATATCACGCCAAAATCCTCACTCCGAGAAACGTAAACAAAACAAAAACAGCGAAGCTTCTCAGTACAAAGGTAATCTCAGATCCCTTTCCCAATTACATGAAAATCCCTTAAACTTTTTTAAAATTCTTCCCTATTTACTTTTTGATTCTTGATCAGAAACCGACTCGCCGATGGATCGAAAGCCGCCGCTCGCGTTGTCTCCGAGGCGCCTCCGTCCGCGCCGCGCCACCAACTCCTTTCCTTCAGTTCAAACCACCACCACCACCGCCACCCCACCACCACCACCAGGTACTGCACAAATTCATTTCACTCCTTAGTAAGAATTTAAGTGCCGTGGCACGGGGTCGTGCCGAAAACTTGCCGGCACGGTACGGCACGGTGCGTGCCGAGCCGTGCCGATGAGTGCCGGTCACAAAAAATACATGCGTGCCGACACATAATGCATGAAATATTTAATTTCTTTAGCAACAAAATTTTTTAATTGCTTATTATGTATCTTTATTAAATATTTTGAACTTTATTAAGAAAATTACTTAGTAATTTTAAGAAAAAAGAGTTTTGAACTGTATCATCGGAGCGGGAGTTGTATCGTGCCGGTATCTTGTTGGCATGGTACGGCACGGTAGATACGGCCCGTGCCGATGAATATTTAAAACCTTGCTCCTTAGCCGATCTGCGCTTCTAATTTGAGATCTTTGTGTTCTTCAAATCCTTAGCCACTGCGAAGAAGACCCAAATCCCAAACCGCTGGTCAGTTTCCGGGATCTCCCTGCTGCAGCCGGACTACTGTTTGATCTCATCGGAATTACAAGCGCTCGCGAAAAGGGCTAAAAAAGAAGATTCTTGCGACGGGGAGCTGCCGGTTGTTGGTGGTAATCTCACTGCTGCCTCAGTCACTTGCAAAACTAGCCCGCTTTTCGAAAGAGGGAGGTTCTACGAGATCTATTCGGCGCGAAGGAATGAGAGGCTGAAGAGAAAGAAAGCCGAGATCTCGGAGGAGGCGATCGCGCAAGACCCGAATGTTGCGGTCCAACTGTCGAAAAAAAGGAACTCGAAGAAGGCCGAGAGCGTGCGGAAGTCGGTGCCTGCTGACTTCTCCGTGAGCCGAGTGGGTAGCTTGAGATCGTCGGTGAGGAGCAGTAGAGAGACGAATAATCTTGGCGCCTTCGGTCTTACAGAAAAGTCCGGTGCTTTCGGCACGAGAATGGCAACCCGGTCAGGCCGGAAGAATTGAATTGGAAGGGAATCAACAATTCTTTTGTGATTTTGTTACAGGGATCTCTCATCTTCTTTGTTTGTTCCTGTTGCTCTGTTATTGTAGCTAGTTTTCCACACTGCTTGGTTTCATATCTGCCGTAAAATCCGTTCATGTTTGCTGCACGAGAAGCAAATCGATACAAGATTTTGTGTCGATGCGTCACAATGTGTTACTACTACTCTATTCAAGAATATGAGAACGAGACAGATCAAATGGAGTTTACTACTAAGTAGATCTTATTCAAGAAAAGGCGGCCTAACACGTAATAATTAGTCTTTTACAACTTTTATAATAAGTTTTGGAGATTGATTAACCGTGAAACTCAAGATTATGAATTCATCAAATAATAATACAACTTGTTAATTTTCTTCGGGCTTAAAGCTTTGAAACTATCAACAAGATTATTCTTGGACATCAATCTTTCTTGTGCTGGGTGAGATCGATTCTACTAATATAGGAGTAGTGGAGTGAGCCATAATATAGGTGCTTTCCAATTTTGAGACCACTGGTAGCAAGAACTAACCCAGGATCTGAATATAGAGAGAGTAGCTGCCCCTCCAAACTCACACTTAGTACTCCTGAGCCCTTCAGTGGAACTGCCACAAACTTCTCTAGAGTGACTACAAATTTTCGCAGGATCGGATATTTAAACAGTGCATCCCACACAAGATTCCTTCCCTACAATGAAAGCACAAACGCACGAATTGTTATAATTATCTATCTAGTAATAACTGAAGCTTAGAACATGCAGTGAACTCATTCTCCAGAAAAACAGGTACCGCTGCTAGTCCGATCCAATAGCGGCCTTCACCATCGTAGTGAATGTTATCTGGCATTCCAGGCAAATTCTCAATGAAGTCGTCGGTTGTGCCCTTCTTTTCACCGCGAATGTAATATCTCCTGCATCTTCTTCTGCATTGATGAATAGATGAGTTAATAGAACAGGTAAAACAAGTCAGGTGCTTGAGAAGAGAACAAAGGTTCTATTTTAAAATATGTATCTATATGTTGATTATTCTTTATCTGACAACATTTCTTTTCCAGCATAACTTGCATCTTTATGCAGTGCATGATCTACAACAACAACTTAGAGGTCTAATATAACATAGTATATTTTCTTCGAGGAGAGAAGTATTTATCACAAAATTTCGTCTTACATCGGATACGTCAATCATAAGAACATGAATTGATAATAACTATTGAATGTAAAATTATATGAAACGAGTTTTGTACTCTAAAACTTGAGTTATTAGTGAACGGTGTTTATATTTTTTATATTCAACGGTGGTGGAGAGTCAGAGAACTTACAAAGGAGACTCGCAGAAGATCAGGGACTTCTGATCAGGTGAGAGTGAAACACCATTTGCGAAGTAGAGATCGCGCACAAGCACGGCCGTCCGATTGGTGGAAGGGTCGAAGCTGATCAACCTCCCGTGGGGCCGACCCCCGAGGATGTCCAGCGTGTGCATCCCAAGGTTATATTTGTACGACGCATCAGTGAAGTAGATCAATCCATCTGAGGCAACATCTACACCGTCCGTTAAGCCGAATTTTAATCCCTCAGCCTCATCAGTCAACAGCTCTACATTTCCATCAGGTTTTACCTTCAGTAGCCCCTGCCAATTCCAATATTTAATTTTCTATTATCTAACTTGTCGTATCAAATTAATTTGGAGAATTAATACACTCAAATATATCAAATTAATTTGGAGAAATGCCTACTAATGCACTCAGAAGTAGAATATTTTGCACCAGCCCATCAAAAAAAATTAAATATATAATTTTCAATTTTTAATATTAAAAGTAATAAAATTAGTTTTAAAAAATATATTATTTTTTGGATGAATAAAATATAAAATTTCGTCATTTTTTCAGTATACAGTAACATTGCTTATTGATTTTGGGCAATAAATAGCACATGGCTTCTTTAAATTAATCTGGTAAATTGCATGTTTGGTTCTGGTTCTTAAATTTTAATTTATTTATAGTAATATTTTTGTTCGAATTTTAGAAATTATTTTAATCAAATTTTACAAGATAATTTAATTAGCTAAATATTAATAATTATTAATATAGAAGTGATATAGTATTTTTATTATTGTCGCAACAGCAATTAAAATATTTATACATCACTTTTATATCAATAATTTATTAATATTTAATCAATTAAATTAAATTGTGAGAATTGATTGTAATATTTTAGAATGTTCAAGTTAAAAGTTGCAATAAATTAAAGTTGAAAATAAAAATGTCACCTAACTCATAGTTTGAGGACCAAACTGCAACTTATCCAAATTAATGTCTTTTTTTTTTTTTTTATAGAGCAATATTTCATCTACCATCCATTTTGGGTTATAGATCATACAAACTAGCACATCTACGAAGTAGTTTTTCTTACTTGTATTATATATATATATATATATTGAGTAGAGCTTATATATTTTCAAAAGCACAAGCCTAGTTATACTTGTAATTTTTTTAACATTAAATTTGCATTGAGATTTGTGTTATTGTATTTTTTTCTTTCTTTCTCTTTAGTTGACTTTATAATAACACAAATTTTAATGCAAATTCAATGATAAAAAATTTACAAGTATAGTTGGACTTGTACTTTTGAAAGTATATAACCTCTACTCTACTCTCTCTCTCTCTCTCTCTCTCTCTCTCTCTATATATATATATATATATATATATATATATATATATATATATATATATATATAAAATTAACCTTCTATATATGTTTTTAAAAGTACCAAGTCATTGGTGCTGGTAGGTTTTTAGTTTTTAGATGAAAGGATATGTGGTTAAGATGATAGTGAGATCCTTGGGTTATGTGAGTGGTTAATGGAATAAAATGATTTAAGAAATAAAATTAGTCAAAAGAGTATATCTAAAGGTAAAAAATTTACAAACATCAATTGCTTGATATTTGTACAAGTATAGTAGCCAAACTTATATATATATATATATATATATATATATATATATATATATATATATATATATATATACACACATTTAAGTTGCAGTTATATATTTTCAAAAGCGCAAGCCTAATAATTTTTTATCATTAAATTTGCATTGAGATCCGTATTATTATATATATATATATATATATATATATTAGTTAACTTTACAATAGCACTAATCTTATATAATACAAATTCAATAATAAAAAAATTACAAATATAATTGGACTTGTGCTTTTAAAAGTATATAAGACTTATTCTATATTTTTAATTACTAAAATTTAATCTGAGTTTAATAAATTTTTAAAAAAAGATTTTAAACCTTGGATTAGGATGGTAAAAATTACAATTCTTATCCAATTGCAAACTTAGCATGCATTTCTCTCTTCCTTTTAATTTTTTATTATTATTATTTTTTTTTTTATTGACCTTACTAGTTAGATGTCTATATGCACAAACTTACGTACCAAAAGAGTTGGCACATGCTCTGTACTACTACATACTGCAGAAATTAAAAACATGCTTGGTTGGAAGGATTTAAGATTTGAAGTGAAAATAAAAATAATTTATCTTTATTATTTATATTTGGTTTAAAATATAAGCATTTCTATTTTCATTCATATTTGAAATGAAAATAAAAATAATTTGTCTTTATTATTTGTGCTTGGTTTAAGATATTAGCATTTCGATTTTTATTTAGAAGGAAATCAAAATTTTCAAAACAATTTTTTACCATAAAGGTGAAAATCAATTTTGGGATTGAGAAAACGCACTCCTTTTTTTCACTAGCATTATTTAAATTTAAATATTAATTAATTTTAAATTTTAGAATAAGTTATAATTTGAATTTGAACTTTAATTATAGAATCAAAATTTAAGTTTTAATTTCTTAATTTTAAATTTAAATTTTAGAATAAGTTTGGTATTTAAATTTGATTCTAAATTTAAATTTTGACTTTGAATTTAAATTTGAATTATATATCTAAATTCTATGTTCAAATTATGAATTCAAATTTGGATTATAAAATTAATTATAATTATAATTTAATTTTTTAAAATTTTAATTTGAATATAATTTTGATTTCGATTTCGATTTCGATTTTTCTTATGAACCAAAAGAATTAGAAATGTTCATTATTCCTTGTTTGATTCTGATTTAATTATTTTTATTCTTATTTTGAACCAAACGCGCTTTAAAAGTGACAAACTAATACTTAATTAGTAATGGCCTTAAAACTTAAATGTCCATGTCATTTTCTAGATTATGGAATCCCAAACAGTACAAACAAAATGAAGCATGTCACTCCCAATTTCTCTCAATTTTTCTCAAATTTTTTCCAACTATATATTTTTCAAAACATGTGACACTTCCCTTAGAAAGAGTTGAAAGCAGAAAATTAATATTAATGCCAGTGTTTGCTACTATCAACTTTTTGATTCTTAGCTGAGTTGGATTTAAGCTTTAGTTATAATATTATTATAGTACTATCAATAATAACCTAACTTAATTAATTAAAATAGGGATAATTGTCTGTGTATCCCTGAAATATGAAGAAATATCTGATTTATCCCTCTTATTTTTTTCTTTCTAATATACCCTTCATACGTTCCACCGTTATTAAAAATACCCCTACCGTTTCCTTTTGTTAAGTTAACTAGAGTTAAACTAGAGTTAAATAATAATCGGAGTTGAAAACTATCAGATATACCTATTTTGTCCGGGTTTAGGGTTTAAAATTTTTTAGGGTTTTAGGGTTTAGGGTTTAGGGTTTAGGGTTTTAGGGTTTAGTGTTTTTTAGAGTTTTAGGGTTTAGGGTTTAGGGTTTAGGATTTTTTAGGGTTTAGGGTTTAGGGTTTTAGGGTTTAAGGTTTAGGGGTTTAGGGTTTTAGGATTTAGGGTATATTTGAAAGGGCAAAATAGTAATTACACACAGATAACGGCAGTTCCAAACGGTATACTAACAGAGTTTAACTTCAGGGGTATTTTGGAAAGAAGTTGGAACGTAAGAAGGATAGTTTTAATATTAGCCTTCTAAGAGGGGTAAATCTGAAAAAAAATATATTTTTAAGAATATGTAAAAAATTGCCCCATTAAAATAATATATTATTATACATAGTTGATTGTACATCACAAATTAATATTATACAGTTGTTATCATTAGTTTCCAACATAATTTTCCTTGGAGAAGTATATATAATATGAGCAATGCTACATGTACATCCCGAAGGGGTGTATATCATACACCTCCACCATTTTAATGGTGACGATATCTCTTACGGGTCACATCGATTGACCCATCATCACACCCCACCCATTGGATGGGTGGGGTGTGTGATATATACCCCAAATGGGGTGTACAAGTATCATTTCCCATATAATATATACTTAATTAATTGCCACCACTAGTTTTCAAAAAAAATTTCAACAAATATCGTTGTACGTAGCCATTTATTACACGTTATCAGTTTCCAAATTTTCCTTCAACTAGTCAAATTTCAGGGCGTGGGTCTTTGTCAAAACTACGTGTGACCAGTGACTAAATTAACTAAAGAAAACCTTCACATGCAAGAGACAGATAAGATAAGAAGGCTAACCTCATATCAGCACTAGAAGGTACCCAATAAATGGCAAATATATAAAGTTGTAAAGTTATATACTATGACATTTATTCCGAAAAATTAAATCACAGTATCGTGCAAATTAAATAATTTATAAATTAGTTGTTATTATTTACATATTTATTTGTAATAGATATGTTTTTTTTGAAAGCTTTTATATATATATATATATATATATATATATATATATATATATATATATATATATATATATATATATATATATATATATATATAGTTGGGCTGGAATGCTATTGATAGCACCAGCCCAACTTTGCCACCCATTTTATACCCTTTGGATTGCGTTGAGATTTGTGAAAGCTATTTAATTTTTACTTTTTCTTTTTACTTTTTCTTTTTTCTTTTTTTCATTAAATAGCTTTCACAAATCTCAACGCAATCCAAAGGGTATAAAATGGGTGGCAAAGTTGGGCTGGTGCTATCAATAGCATTCCAGCCCAACTCTATATATATATATATATATATAATATCAGTATACTAGTGAAAAGAACATAAAAGGAATCCCATCATTGTACTTAAGATTTCCCTCTTCCTATTTTCTCATTTCCCTGAAAAAAATGTAGCAAATTTGAAGGTTTGCAGCCTCAATTATGCATGAATCATAAAAATAGAAGCTGCTTGCTCATTTCCAAATATTCCACTCGGCACTCGTGCAAAATTAATGCTCGCCCAAGCAAAATAAGAGCCAAACAGCTCAACATGAATTATGATTTTAAAAAATTTCAATATATATATATATATATATAGAGAGAGAGAGAGAGAGAGTATGACTTATATATTTTCAAAAGTATAAATTTAAATATGTTTGTGAATTTTTTATTTTTAAATTTGCATTGAGATTTGTACTATTTTTTTTTTCTCTTTTATAAAAATATAAATTTCAATATAAATTCAATGATAAAAAATTCACAGGTATATATTTTTTTCTCTTTTGAAAGTATATAAGCTCTCTCTCTCTCTCTCTCTCTCTCTATATATATATATATATAACATTTATAATATATATATATAATGCCGAAACTCATTTTTAATTTTAAAATATTTAAATCAACGCAGAAAATTGATTTAGCATATTTAAAGTTTTTTTAAAAAAAAATTTATATTTTTTTAATATAAATTTTTTATGATTAAATTATTTTAAAATTATTAATTTTTAATAACTATTATGGCGAATTTATAATTTAACAATGTAAAAAAAAATAAATTTATTTAAATTTTGATAAAAAAAATATTTTAAATTATTTAAATTAAAAACAGTATTCTTAATTTTAAAATTAAAAATTTTATTCTAAAATTTTAAAAATTATTTAATTTTTATCGTTTATTCTTACATAATTTAGTTAGTAAACAATATAAAAAAAAAAATTAAAAATTTTATTTTTAAAATCTTTATATATTTTAAATTATATTTGGCAGTTGAGCAAATTTGATCAAAAAAGAGACTATAATACAGGAGCTCCGCGGTACAGGAGCTCCGCCGTACGTAGTAGTCTAGGTAGTCTTAATTGATCGGCTTACCTTGTGAGCGTCGGCGACGACAAGACTGCGGTCAGGAGCAAAGGCGAGGCCGAGCGGGCGGCCGCCGACGACGTGAACCCAATCGTCCACCTTGAGCTCATCTTTGCCGGCCAACCAAACTCTCCTGATCCAACCATCCAAGCAACCGGTGTAAAGAAGACCGTTCTCGGCATCGTAACCCAAATCCTCGGGCCCGGGTAAGAGCCCTTCTCCTACACGCTCACTTTCTCCGAGGATTCGGTCGTGGTGCTCCGGCACGGCAACGGAGGGCGATGAGTAGTAGTAGCCGCCCCCAGGGAAGGGCGCAGGGTCAAAGTCGCCGGAGCTGTAGAGGATCACGGAGAGCACGATGGGGATGGAGAATAGCAGGATGAGTCCGAGGGTCGAGAGCAGCTTCTTCTTCATGCTTCTTGGCTCGGCCATGGACCACGTCCTACTCTGAGGATTGGTTTCTTCCGTACACTTACTTATCACCACATGGGTGTGTCATGTGGTGGCCATTTATTTATTTACTATATTGACTTAAACACATAATGCGCGTAGTGTTCATATTGGTCGGTTCTATTTTGATTCAATTCATATAGTTTGATTCAATTCATATAAGATGTGATTTATGATTTATCTAAGTATAAGATCAGATTTTATTCGTATGTGTTAAGGATAAAAATATAATTTATTTTTATGGGTTTAAGATAAGAATATATTTTTTATTGGTTAAGAAATATATTTTAATCTATATTCTAATCGATATTCTTTTATCTTTATGTGAGAAAATGAATATCCTAAGAAATCATAATAATCTATAAATAGAACCTCTTTTTCTATACGGGATATATAATATTCGATAAAAAATTTTTCTTCTTCCTCATTCTCTCTCCACCTTCCTCATTCTCCCTCTTTTATCTCTACGTGATTTTTGGAGTTTGAATTAAAATTTTAAATTTATCAAATTTATCATTTCAAATTTTCTTTTGAGAATAAATAAATAAATTTCAAATTACCCTACGGTTTAGCTTATCTGTACTTTGCTGCTGCTGCGTGATTAAAATTTTTTTAAACTTTACTACATATACATTTCTAATAGAATGTATATATATCTTACATTCCATCCAATTTAAGAATAGAGACTAATTCACGGATCATTTCGAAGTGACCGATAAAATTCATTCTAGTCTTAAATGAAATGTACACTTAATCTTTTCTAAAGGTTTTACCGTGTTTCTTTCCGGTGAAGTGATGAAAAAGGGTGAATAAGTAAAACTTTTGAAAATTACATAATATTCTTTTATTGTACCTTTTATTTTTATTTCAAAAAAGAACTATATGAAAAAATAAAATTTTTAAAAATTATATAATATTTATTTATTGTACTTTTTGATCGTATGTAATATAAATTTTTTGTAATTTTAAATAAAACTTAAAATATATGAAGCCTTTTACGAATATAATTACTTAAACGTTGCCCCTCTTAGAGGTAAGAACGGGCCTCGTCATACTTTTCATCGAAAAATTATTAGGAATATCGGAAAAAAGTTACATTGCATATTTTAGACCATACTTATTCAACATTCTATTTGATTATAGATGAACAATTTGACATAAGAGAGTTAATAGCTAATTATTAGGAATATCAAAAAGAGTTATAATATTGCATATTCTAGGTCATACTTATTCAACATTCTATTTTGTTTTGAGCAAGACTATCCGGACACTCCAAACGGGATGTACGATATACATTTTATCCATTTTAGGATAGTAATTTTTTCACTTATCATTTCGAAGTTACGAGTGAAATTCATCTCATTCTAAAATAGATAAAGGTATAAGATATACATCCTATTTGAAATCCCAACTGATCCGATACCTGAAAGAAATAAATCACAGGGAGTAAGAACTAATTAAAGTTTCTAATAAGTTTAACCATCGAAAAAAAATATTCTACACTTATTTGGTCTATAAGAGACATCTACAAAAGTCAAACAGAAAGGTAAGACAAGCAGATAAGGAAAGCAATAAAGGTCAAAAAAATACCCTAGATGTCTCACCAATACCCAACCAAATCAACCCCTTGGCTTAGATCCGTCGAGCTCACTCACCTGCACAACAGCCAAAAGGGTCTCACCTTTCCAATCAGTTGACCTGTACGAGCTCTAAGTGGAGGTCGAATTCTCGAACTACACTCCCATCGGCGACCTGTACATTCATCTGGCAATGCCGAAAAAATTCGCACTTGCACCAACTGATTAAACAAACTTACTGCCAGGAGAGCCGGGTTATAAACACGTCATCCTCAGTAGGTATTCCACCACATAACTACAGGGATTGAACCCACGTCATTCTCTGGTGAATCTTTCAACACAAAATAACCGAAGGGGAGGCCAGGTTACACTCACGTCACCACACCCATCGTTAGTTCAGTACACCCATTTCTAGAGGAGTTGAAAGTAACGACCTACTCCTCAGTTAAGCGCTCTCACCCAACACAACAACTCGAAGGCCAATTACCCAGCTCACAACATATTAGAGTACTTACCTCTATTCCTTCATAGATTACTTCTAAGACAAAATCTACCAACTCCCAACTGAAACTCAGTTCCACAACCCCATGATCCTATATATCCTAAGGTCCTCCCCTTCGTCAGCGAGGAGACTAAAGCCTCTAGTTTTATGAAAAATGTTTTCCGATGTTTATTCTGCCACATACATACGCAAATTACTACAATTTTCTGCTCATTTTTCTTTAAGTCATGCAAGACTAGACCGACGCCAATAAGATTGGGATGAGACATTCCTATATTTATCAGTCTGAGCAAATAACCAACTTTTAGAATTCTGTGAGTTTCATAATCATTGTGCAATAACATGCCCAAACAATTGAGTTAGATTTACCATGGGAAGGTCTCGAGTGAATTTGAAGGATAAACTTTAGAAAATCACTTGTTAGATTAGTAGGTAGAACCCGGCATCTTGTCATAGCAAAGCTATTAAGACTTGAGTGTGGTGAGTATTAAAATTCCTATATTGCAGGTAATAATAATAAAATCCATCTCCTAATACAGCACAGGTTCTGATTATAATACTTGTTTCCACAAAAGCTTCAATAACTAATATCATACTTGTAAAACCCAACACTTTAAGGTAGATGATGAAGATTAACTTGCTGATTGAGACAAGGAGACTGGATAATTAAAGACTATATTGTCTAGATCCTTCATTTATTTTATTCGAATCTTGAATTGTAGTTCTTTATTGACAGTAACTTGTAATTTTCTGTAACTAGTTGTGAGTATTGTGGAGCACAGTTGAGAATCCCT
This sequence comes from Tillandsia leiboldiana, assembly GCA_029204045.2. NCBI lineage: Eukaryota > Viridiplantae > Streptophyta > Magnoliopsida > Poales > Bromeliaceae > Tillandsia > Tillandsia leiboldiana. The sequence continues at coordinate 2,727,900 of CM055069.1, read as the reverse complement.
TGCCTGTAGGTATATGGAAGGAGGCGTAAGAAGCGGTAATCAGAAGATTATTATGAGAATGCGGGCAATTAATTGGCAGATTTGATTTGCTTAAGAAAATGAGATGTAGTGAATCTGTTGTTAGAACTAAAGCTGGATAGTGTTTTGTGCAAGGGTAAGAGGCTTGAAAATGTGCAAAATTAATTACATGACTTGCATTTGAGTGTGGCCTATTTTGAGTTCATAACAAAGTGATGCTTTCTCAGGGAACTGTGCTTCTTCAGTTAGCCTTAGTGATATTGTAATCTGCTTTCTTAATTTTCTTAGAATAATAACATTTCTCTATCTCTCTTTCTTGCAAACTCAGCCTTAGTGCGAATAAATAATTCCTCGTATTTTTCTTGATTGCAGATCTCAAAATTTGAGAAAGAAGGTGAGCACCATATGAACTTTTGAGAGTCAAGGACAAATTTAAATCTAAACACAAACTCCAACATAAAAACAGTTTTAAACCAAATTAGAACGCAAATTTTGAATTGATTCAAAGTAAAATTGAAATTTCACTGCAAAATTGAAACTGAAACTCAAACTCAAAATCAAGATTAAAACCCAATTCCAAGTTTTAAATTAAATTACACTTGAAATTTGATTTTCAAATTTAAATTCAAATTTTTGACTTGAAATTGGAAGTCAAGTCTAATTGAAACCTCAGGCCCTCTACAACCAAATCCTGAATAAGATGATGGGCTTTACCCAACCCAAGCTTGAAATGAGAGTGCCAAGAGAAACGAAAGGTATTCCACTTGTTCAATCCAAGTTTTAAACCAAATAACATATCACTTATCCAACACAAACATAATTTAAACCAAGTTCAAAACCCAAACTCAAATCCAAACCACATTAACCAAAATCTAACCCAAGCCTAAAGCCAAATCATATGAACTCCAACCAAAATTCCGAACCCAATTTAAATCATATGAATCATGATCCAAACCCAAATCAATCTCTTCACTAAACCATAGCCTTCTTAATAATAAGTATTCTGAACACCTAAAAATCTATAACGATTTTACTACTTAATAACATATTTTACTTGAACTTAAATTAAATGATAATAATTTAAATAATTTTAATAAAAAATATAAAATATTATTAAAGTTTGAATGTAGAAAATATATAAATTTGACATAAATGATAAATAATTTATCATTTTCAGAAAAAAAAAAGAAAAAAAAAAGTAAATGATATATTACTTTCTAATGTCTAATTTTATAAATAAAAATTTTAAATATTTATTTTTACAATTAAAAAACTCGATAAAATTGGTCGCCAAAAAAATCCCCACTACAAAATGTCTCCCAATTTGAACTAAAGAGAGCATTCGGAGAAACCGTCCAAGATCTGAGCCATCACCGTCAACTGAACATCGAAAAAGGTCCACAAAAGAGGTGTCGCGCAAGAAAACAAAGCAAATGTTAAAAAGAATCAATGAACAGATTGAACCGAAGAACAAAGAAGAAGGAAAATTTGCGCTACCCTTTTCTACAAATAACCATCCTAGAAACAAAATTGGGGCATCGAATAAAAGTTAACACACTGCACACAAAGCTCCTCACTCAGGAGGGGTGGTCGGCGAGTCAGGCGGATCACCCATCTGCTGAGGCGGCAGCGGCGGGGGAGAACCAAAGTCCAGACTGGGATATACTCCCGGCGGCCTTTCAAGATGTTTTATAGATAATAATTGAGTAGAATCCCCGACCACATCCGCCCATCCGTAGTGAGGCTCGGCCCTTCCACAATGCAGCAAAAATAAAATATTAGATTCGTAATCCGAAAGGGGTGATTTCAGAGTGAAATATGAAATGTTGAGCATCTTATCTTACTCGTAGGAGGTCTCCTCATCCACAATTATATCCCAACTTTCCCCTGTCGTGCTTTTGCCATATTTATGCACTTTCCTGACACAAAAAATCGATTAGAGTATTACATTCCGCCTCGAGATAGATGACATTTCTCAAAACAATGATCAGTAAAATAGAGATTAGAGATAACAAACAAAGGGAACGATGTTTCTGTCGATCTAACACTTCTGCTGTGCATAACTGTGGATACAGCAGTTTTACTTCCCTCTTCTCAGAAAAGTAGTTGTTATGCCGCTTGCAGTGAGTGAGATGTCATATTGAACCAAGTTATTAGCAATCATCTATATGACACAATACACTACTATAATTAAGATGATAAATGGGCTTGCGGGTATTTTGGAAATGGACAATATAAAGGATAACAGAGTGGTTGGGTTTGTGAAATGAAGTTAAGGTGTTCGTGTTCTAGGCCAAAAACTATTGTTGATAGCCAAAATAAAAAAGCCTGGGACTTCAATGTACAGCAGAAAAGAAAACTAAAGACCATGACAACAGGAGACTTGATATCTATCAAATTAATGGAAGGCGCAATCTCAAGTCCAGGTTATGCTAATACTGTAGTGTAATTTAATTGTTGACAAATAGGACTAGAATTGCGGATAAACTAGGAGCATTTAGATATGGGATAGTCCAGTACTCCGGTCCTTCTTGGCCTCTTTAAGTTCCTTAAGATGCAAATGTAGTAAAAGATGCTAAGATTTTGAGTATGTACCCATTTCCAAAGTGCTCTTCTCCCCAAGTTCTTGACCAACCTACAAGCATCAGAAGACAGGTAATGAAACGGGTAAGAAATTAATCAGAGACGGAGTTCAAAGAGTGAGCAATTGAGTGAAATCTGTATTTAAAAGTTAATTTGCCAAAATGGTACAATTAGTTTATAATTACATTGTCAAAACAACTGTTAAAAAATAGTGCAAAAATTGGATTGTAAGTTTTAGTTCAACTACATAGGACTGTTGATATCAGTTATCTCATACACTGGGATCCTGTAAGAAAGCTAATGCAAAATAAGAAAAACAAGATGCCATTGACTTCAAAAAGAACAATAAACATGGTATAACAGTGCAAACTAGAAGCTAAGCCCCTCCATGCGTAGTTGGAAGAAGGTTGCATTTTTGAGTCAGCAAACAAGGATAAGATAAATTACCGCTAATGAGATGATTTGCAGAGAATTTATGTCAAATTATATTTTAAGGGAAGAAACATACGTTCACCGGATGGAGATAAATGCCATGTCTCCCCTTGTCGTGAACCTATACCGGCAAAAAACTTCTCCTCCCACTTGTCTCCCCACCGGGTGCCTAAGTCGGTTTCTGCCCATTTATCTGTCCTGCAAAAGAAGAGCAATTTCGGTATAATTTGCTACTTTGCCTCCAATGATCATCTAAAATACTATAATTACATAAATTAGCAGGGTTATTAAAGAAAGGATAATAGGTGATAATGTATTCTTGAGAAGCTTCCACGAAAGAGAAGTTTCAGTAATTTTGAAAGTTTATTCAACAAACAAAATAGTATTTTAATATACACAATGAGAATTTGCATTCCAAGAATAAGCTTCATCAGCACAATTGGATCATTTCAGGAGAGTACGTAGAGCAACTAATTATTGCGCCTTTCTTTAACACTATTATTGATGGTTACACCGCACAAAATAAATAATAAAGAGGAAAATGTTCAATAGGATTTCAACTACTTGTTGTATTTGTATAGAATGCATAAAAAAATTACGAGTCGTGCAATAAAGCACAACTCTAGTTGTATACCACATGAGCAAGTTAATGTCCTAATGTTATAATTTACCCTGGAATGAATTTAGAATTTGGAGTATAAAGAACCAGAGCCTTTTTATCGATTTAAACCATTTGACGAGCGAACCTTCTCAGATAAAATAACGGGAAGAAATAAAACAAAACAGAATTAATTTTACAATTCTCAACCAACTATTAAGCTAAAGGAAAATAAGCTAACCACTTAAGCACATATCCTCGTCCATCATAATGTTCGCCCCACTTCTCCCACCACGATTGTTCATTCAGCCTTCCATATTTATGAGCTCCTTTTTCCGTCCAACCTTTCGCGTCATACTTTTCCCACCTAGAGAACAGTAAGTTGACGTTGGAAACCATTTGTCTATACCCAACAAGTACAAGTAATGAAATTTGAAGACAAAAGTATAATCTTACCATTTTTCATACCATCCAGCTTTTTCCGTGCCTGATTTTGCTTGTTTTTCTGCGCTCCTTTCTATTCTAGCAAGATTACTGTAGTCACAAATTAAGGTATTGTAATATATTTGCATGAACAGCTATTGAATCTTAAGCTACAAAAATTAAGAAAATATTTTTACTCTAAAAATTTATCATCTCTAGACTAGTTTGTTTACTCTGGTCCATAAAAAGTGCCAAAAACCATCTAACTCTGAGCACGTCGTAATAAACCATAAATTACTGCACCTCCATTCATCTTGGTACAGAACTTCTTTCCATGTTTCCCACCAAGAATCTCCTTCAGCATTCTTGCCAGATTTCTCTGCACCTGTAACAGTACATAAAGAAATCAATATTAGGTAATAGGGAAATAAAACAAAAAAAGGCTTAAAATTGTTATCATGCCTTCATATGGGTCTACCAACCATAAGAGCAAGAGTGGAAGTACTCTGGGTTCTTCATTAACATTATCTGACTGAATACAGCCACCTAATTCATTGTTTCAACTACGAAAAAGATCCCAATCAAGCAAAAGCTGACTTTTCTCTAATATACATCCACAGCCAGCCGAAAAAAGAAATAATAAGAGATCGTAAATTGATACTCAATAACATGTCATATGTTATTTGGGTCACCATTGTTTTCCGGTCAATATAATTGTCTAAAATATGTTATTTTCTTGAACATAATGTGATTGCTAATAAGTTTACTCCACCCAAGGTCCAATCACATGCAGGCAAAGAAACCAGAACAACAAAACACGCACACCGACATGCAGTCGCGTGCGCGCGCAGAAACAAAGAAAATAGCATACCTAACTCCTTATATCCAGTCCAATCACTTTTCTCCCACCACTGCGAAGTAGATCAAGAATATCAATTACATGGATTGATAAATAGTGTACTATCCAAAAGATAATTATAAGCCATTTAAACTGTTCGTAAGTATGATAGTATAAAAAAAAATATATACAGAATTTTAACACAATTATTGCTAAAAGAAGAAAGTTCAAGCTAGAGGTTATAGGAGTTCAATTGTTCAACCATAAAACAATCAGACAATATGTAGAAGAAGTGAGAATCATATAATCCTGCGTTATCCAAAATAATTATAAGGGATTGTTTTTTTATTCAAGTGAGGGAACAAATATAATTTGTCAATAAAGGTAGCAGTAATCTATAGAAAGTGCAATTGGCTTTTCTCAGCGAAATCTGCTTTCAGTTTTTTTCTTTTTCTCCGACTTACACACATTCAGATTCAAAAAAAAAAGGAGTTGAAGATGAGCTATATGGAGAACCTTAAGGCAACATTCGAAAGAGGTAGGAAAACAACATTGTTGAACACGGACTAAAATTCTGACTGATATAAAAGTATTGAGGGCAAAAAGCATACAGTTTCGCTCCATTTGACGGAACCATGGTGACTTGGACCGCCCATCCTGGCCCAACGGCACCTATAGCCATTCTCGCCGAGGTCTTCTCCACTCTGCCTGTACCATGTAGTGCCGTCTTCATTTATGCCGGACTGGTTCACCTTCTCATCTAGCAAGTTTATTCCCCAGTCCTTTTCACTAGCAATACCAGTGTCTATAAGGGAGATGCCAAAGAAGCACATGTACTTCCTTAGAAGCAAAACCTGATATAGCTAAAATCATTTGAAGATACGAAAATGCAGCCTTCTTATTTGGGGGAAATCACGGTGCGCAGATGCAGGAACTGTTAGGATTTCCATATATATGGCCTAATTAATTATATTTAAATTTGGATTTATAAGATCAATCCTAAAAGATATAGAATTACTTGATATGGTATATCTTATCCCTTTCCCATCCATTTAAATTAAATAGAATCCTAATCAGACTTTGATGGAAAGTCGATTTGAAATCTATATAAAGAGGTACTGGTCCTGCCACCTACTCATGTGCATTCTGGTAAGATTATCCATTAAAATTCGCACCTACTCATGTGCATTCTGATAAGATTATCCATTAAAATTCACACCATACGGAAGAGTGCCTGAGAAAGGAGGAGAAACCAGATTACCTAGTTCGGTCGGTACTGTTTAGTATTGCAACCGAATTTCTTGATGGCGCTCTGTAAGTTATTTTACAGTTTTATTTATGATCCTGAATATTGGTATGTATTGATTTAATATTTTATGCCATATAAATTTCATCCGGAACAACCATACGGTCTGACAGAGATCAAGCAGAAATGCTCGTGATTTTTTTTAAAAAAAAAAGAAGAAGAAAAAATAATTGTAACCCAATCAAATGAGGCAAAAGAAACGCACCTCTCTTAGGAGGAGTGTCACGAGATTGAGGAGCCGAATTTCTCGGACTGCAGCGGAGGTAAAAGTCTTGCTTGAAAAGCCTCTGGCAACTACAATAAAACCAAACCAGTCGGGAGGAAGTTCATTTAAGAGAGCAGAATACAAATACTAATCAAATCAAACAGATGTAACAGTTCTTTCATACCCTTGACATTATTTATAAGTTAAAAGTTTATTTTTATAAATGTACTATTCAGGCATTACTTAAATAAATAAAAAAAAAACTCAAGACACCGAAGCTTCGAGAATAATGAAGGAGCAGTTTTGCGTACCGCGGCGGCGAAGGGAAGGGAAGCTTCACGAGAAGCGTCCGGGCGCTCTTCTTGTGGTCGATCCCCCACTCCTCCGCCCTCTCCGCCGCAGCATTGACCAGCCCCTTGCCGAGTCTCAGGGGCTCCGACGCGCGGCGGCCGCAGCACCACCGAATCGGCTCCCCGAGCCACCGCCGCTTCCGGAAGGCCACTTCCAGCAGCGGCGCCGGCAAAAGCTTCCGCATTTTGAGATCGAACGGCGGAGCCGCCACCCCTCTCGAGCTCGCCGCCATCTGCGTTTCCCAGAAGCCGGAGAAAGGATAAGACAAACAGAAACCCTTCTCGGTTTCCGCTTCTTGGAACTCTGGGGAGCAGAAGCGGAGAGGAGCGTAGCAGAGAGCGCCTTTATCCAAAATCGAGAGCTTTGGCCTTTGGGGGAGAGAGCAAGAGATCGAGGAGAGGAGAAGCTCACCTATTTCTTGAAAATAATAATAATAATAATAATAATAAATTAAATATAAAAAAAAAAGGGTAAAAAACTGAAGAGCGGGGGCCGGGTGTACGGTAGATGGAGGACGGAAGGTGGGGCCCGCATTTGTAGAGGGAGAGAGGAAACCAATCACGTGAGCAGAGTGGTGGGGCCCGCGGAGTGGGTCCCCCCGATTCACGCCGTTTGTGGTGAGTATTGTTCGCACTGGGCCGGGCCGGATCCGGAACGTGGCGCAACTGGGGCCGTTTGATGCGGTGGCGCCATTTTTGTAACGGAAGCGACTGCTGTCGTGCTGCGAGGATCACGCCCCCGGATATCTAGAAATTGATATATATTTTTTTTTTATTTTGTTTTCTTCGGATTTTCTGAAAATTTTATATTATCTATAATTTTTTTTTTTTTTTTGATAAGTTTTGTTTAACTAACTATCTGAATTTTCGGCTATTTTTGAATATAGCTCACTAAATTTTAAAATTTTATTATTTTATTATATTTAACAATAAATAATATATTCTGGCTAGTATTTAACATTGAAAAAAATAATTGATTCTGGCTAGTATTTAACATCTCGAATATTAGCTGTGAGCTCGCGGACTGGGCGGTCCAGTAGAGCGCAAGCTATTTTTTTTTTTTTTTTTCCTCTCTCTCTAGAGACCTAGTTGTCTCACTTATTGTGCTAAGTTTACTTACCGATTGAATGAAGCGGGTAGCGTGCTACATTTCTCTTAAAAAAAAAATTGTTACTCTACCAAAATAATTTTTGACACTAAATTAAAAAAACTCATCAATGTTATTTGTATTGTTCCTCAGTTGGAACAAATAATTAATAAAATTTAGAATGCTAATTAAAATAATTTGAATATTTCGAAAACAAATATTACGTAGTGATAGAATGCGAGAAATGTGTGCATGCAGCAATTGTGCGAAAAAATTACGAAAAATTTAAAAATTGTATAAAAGAGGTGACTTTTACCCTAAGAAATGACTCTTTTAGCGGTTATTCATTCTTCTTAGTACTTTTTAAAATATTATTTTATTTTTAAAAATTTTATGCGAAAAATGATGAACTTGAAACTAAAAATACTTCTTTTTTCTTTAACTCTCACTCTCCTCATTTTTTTTTTCTTATAAATCTATGCATGTTCTCACGCACTATTTATGTATTATTAAAAATTTAAATAAAACAGTTTGTATATGATGCTTTCTTAAAAAATTATAATAAAATATAAAGTTTTAGATTAAATTTGTTATTCACAAATAATTTATATTCCTCGAATTACTCGTTAAAAAAATACTACTTATTTTCTGAGGATAAAATCTTTCACCCGCTCTGCTCTCAATCATTTTTACTATACTTTTTTATGTAATTTCTCCTCTTTTATTATTTCTTTGGATAAGTGATGAATATTGTGGATTAGTAATTTACATATCGTTGTGCATAATGCGGTTTGTTATTATATATTTTACTTAATTTATTTTAATTTTTAGTTTTTTATTTTTATATTTTTAAGAGTTATAACTATATATTACTAGTATAAATTTTTTTTTTAAAAAATAATTTAATAATCAAATTTTTTATTCTAAATTTTTAATTAATAAACATATAAATTTTGTATAAATCATTCATTCGAATAATTTACAAAAATTATTTTTTTAGACATATCTTTTACCGAATTTAAAATATAAATATAAATTTTATTTATATTATATTCGTACCGAATTTTTGTCAAATTCAAATTAATTAATTATGATCCCCAAGGCTATTTTGATGGATCCCCAAGGCTATTTTGATGTCGATCAAAAATTTGCTATGCTATTCCACCGTTAGATCTATCTCTTAATCATTTTCATCACTTAAATTATATTATTTTTTCAACCATCATTAAATTCTAAAGCCCACTATCATCCTATCTATACATCCATTTATTCAAGGGTCAAAAAACTAATAATATCAATGAATGACTTAGATGTTATTAATAATATAGTATATATATATATATATATATATATATATATATATATATATATATATAATATTGAGTTTTTATACTTATAAAAGTATAAGTCATTGATGTTGGTAGATTTTTACCAATTAAATGAAAAAATGTGGTTAGGATGATGGTGGACCTTTTTAGTTTAGTAGGTGGTTGGTGGAATAGTATGATAAGAATTGAAATTAGTCAAAGGATTAGGTCTAATGGTAGAAAACTTATAAATACCAATTACTTAGTATTTTTACAAACATGCTCTCTCTCTCTCTCTCTCCCCCCTTATATATATATATATATATATATATATATATATATATATATATATATATATATATATATATATATATATAGTTTCGAATAAGATCTTTGTATATTTCTTCATTATTCAAACATAATTCTACTGTTAGTATCTATTAAGTTATTTTAAATTAAATCCAATTTAAATTTCTACCAAAATTCAAAAAACGTCAAAATATATATCTTTTTGCTCCTAATTTAGTTGTATATTTCATTAATAGATAATTATTCTTTTTAAGGACAATTACTTATATACTCCTTAAAAATTTAGATTTTTTTATTTACTCTTTCTTTAAGGTTAATATTAAAAATAGGCTAAATTACAGAAAATCCCTCTATAATATACCGCTTTCTCACTTTGCCTCCCTGTCTTTTAAAAGCCTACATTTTGCCCCCTCGTAATTACGAAATTGTGCATTTATCTCCCGTCGTCAGCATTCCGTGAGTGAACCGTCAATTTCTGAGGTCATTTATCGAAAATATTCCTCCCTATCCCCCTCCAACTCTCAAAAATCAAATCTCTTCTTCTCCCTTCCACTCCTCTCCCTCTCTCTCTGTACCTTTCTCATGAACGAATCGGGAGCGCCGCCTGGGGGTGGAGAAGCTGAGCATCAGCGACGTGCAGCGGCTCGAGTGGGAGGCGCTCGAGTAACCTGCCTGTATAATTCTCGAGTCCCGAAACTGCTGTTAGCAGCGAGGAAGGAGTCGCGTTGAGCGCGCTCACGAGAGTGAACTCGTTGGGCCGGACACCTTCTCGAAGTATACGGATAAAGAGGTAGATTGCACCGTATAGGCGGTCGCAGCGGACGAAGCCGCTGATAGCTATCGAGCACGAGACGATGTTTCGGTGGGGAATTTCGTCGAACAGTTGGAGGGTGAAGGAGGGGTCGCCGCGGGTAGAGTTCATGTACATGTTAAGGAGGTGGTCGTGGAGGAAGAGGGAATTAGAGAGGATACAGTGCTTGAGGAGGGATCCCTTAATTCCAAAATACGGCGCTGGATTCGCACCGCGTGCGCCGCCTTGCGCGCGGTGTTCGCGAACGAGCGGCGTCTCTACGAGCTGGTCTTTGAGGGCCGCATCGACGCTCCCTTTGGCGAGGCGGTGAAGGGCGCGGCGCTGCAGCTCTTCGGGTTCGCGGAGGCCATCAGCATCGAGCGCTGCTCCCCGGAGAAGCTGTTCAAGATCCTCGACCTCCACGATGCCCTCGCCAAGCTCCTTCCCGACGTCGCCGCTACCTTCGCCTCCTCTGGATCATCAGGATCATCCGAGTCCATCTACATCCAAGCCGCGGAGATCCTCTCCTGCCTCGCCGAGGCCGCGCGCGGGATCCTCTCCGAGTTCGAGAGCGTCGTGCTCCGCCGCCATCGTGAAGCACAGGAATAAAGGATAAGGTCATTATCGTCATTTCGCATGTTCTGTTAGTCCCGTTGCCCCTAGAAATAACTCCGTAATTACGATTTCGAGAGCGCCATGCTCCGCCGCCATCGTGAAGCACAGGAATAAAGGATAAGGTCATTATCGTCATTTCGCATGTTCTGTTAGTCCCGTTGCCCCTAGAAATAACTCTGTAATTACGAGTTCGAGAGCGCCGTGCTTCGCCGCCATCGTGAAGCACAGGAATAAAGGATAAGGTCATTACATGTTCTGTTAGTCCCGTTGCCCCTAGAAATAACTCCGTAATTACGAGTTCGAGAGCGCCGTGCTCCGCCGCCATCGTGAAGCACAGAAATAAAGGATAAGATCATTATCGTCATTTCGCATGTTCTGTTAGTCCCGTTGTCCCTAGAAATAATTCCGTAATTACGATAGGACAAAATATAGGCTTTTGAAAGACAGAGAGGCAAAGTAAAAAAGCGGTATATTATAAGGAGATTTTATGTAATTTAGCCTTAAAAATATTCTTCTATCATTCTAGGTTCTTTCAATTTCATTTTTAACCACAAACAATTTTCAGATTAAAAATATTTTTCAGTTAAATTAAAATTCTAAGTAAAATTTTTTTCCACCTTTGTTTGTTTAATAAGAAATCAATGTAACTTTTAATCTATTTTTTTTTTATTATTATTTTACTAAAAAATTTCACATTATTTTCTCAAAAAAAATTGTAGCAACTAATTTCAGCATCATAATTACGATATTTTGAAAAAAAAATAAATTACAGATGAATTTAATTTACAGCAAACTATATAATAAATATAAGCATTTACTGTCGAAAAATTACTTGACCATTCTTCATTTCCAGTAAAAAAAAAAAATTGTCCTAAGCAGTAATTTTATTATTATATAAAATTATAATGCCAGATCTAAGACAAACAAGTGTCCAGTAGCCCGAGAACCCGATACTGGTACCAAAAGATTTTTTTATTGGCTAAATTACAGAAAATTCTCCTGTCATATTTCGTTTTTTCACTTTACTCCCTGTCATTTAAAAGTCGACAACCAACCCCCTCGTAATTACCGAATTGTCTTTAAGGGGCAACGACGTTAATAGAAATGGTAAATTGACGAAAATGCCTTTTTTTTTTCTTTTTTTTCGAAGTCTTTTTTTTTTTTCCGAAGTCTTTTTTTTCTTTTCGAAGTTTTTTTTTTTTTTTTTTTTTTTTTTTTAAATATATTTTTCAAGAGTATTTTGGATATATGAAAATATATTTTAAAAAAACTGACGGCGGGGGATTATTGCACAATTCGGTAATTACGAGGGACAGGTTGTCGACTTTTAAATGACAGGGGTAAAGTGGAAAAGCGGAATATGACAGGAAGATTTTCTGTAATTTAGCATTTTTTATTTGAAGGAAAAAAAAAAACACACACACCACCATGCAATTAAATTAAGTCCTCGGATTAAGTTTCCATTTGCAAAACACACAACATCGATCACATTGCAGAAACTCCAACTACTGGATGTAAGATTGGCCGGTGATATCCAGATCACGGTCTCCGGTGGACGGCGGGGGCTTGTGCTTGGGCTCAGGGGGAGGCTCCTCGGGCCCGTCGGCGCTCTGCGTCTCGCTGGCCCTCGGCTTCGTTCGGTCCACCTCCGGCGCGGAATTAGCTTCGGCAGCGTACATCCCTCCGCCGTAGGCCTCGCGCGTGGTCGGCTTCATCTCCGAGATCTGCGGCGCCTGACGTTGACGTCGTCCCTCGTAACATTTGTCGTCATCTCCTCTGCGATCTGCTTTCACGGTTTCCTTATTCTGCTGCTTCTGCTTCTGCTGCTGCTGCTGCTCCATTTCCTTCGTAGTGTCCGGCGCCAGCTTTTCCATATGCTACGTTATTTTGTGGCCGAGGGCTCGGTAAATCGGTATTATAGTGATCTTGTGTTCGTGTCGGTGGTTTAATTGTGGATTTGTTGCATGTGCTCGGGGGCCAAAGGATGTGGATGAGTTGACACGTGCGAGTTTTTGATGGGAACGTGGAGAGCAGGCAATGTGGCCTCGTGTTGCCTGAGAACACTTTTTATTTTAAAAAAGAAAATTTTAATTTGACCAAAAGATTCTCTCGTCCGTTATTTTTTTTTTTTTTTCCTTGAGAGAAAGGTAGCATGTTTAGTTGGAAATGCGAAGCAACTAGGCTTCGAACTCGGGTCACTGGTATCAACCATCAAGCTCTTTACCGCTAGCATTAGGAACGGTTGATTTATATCGTTTGTTGTTATAATTGTGTAAATATTATATGATCAACAATAGGATAATAAAATAATACATTCTGAATATTACTTTTTGATGGTGAAAAAAAAAAATAAAATTATATAATAATTTTTAAAAAATGGGAAACAAATGAATACTAAAAAATTGAATGAAATTTGAGTGAAGGGCACGTAGTATCGATCGAGTAACTAATCCAATAGAGGAAATATATTAGGAACTTAATTGGTTGGTGACGAGAGATACTCATTTCATCTGTTTCTCTACAAAACTGGTTGAGGATTCATCTTTGTTTTATTTGTTCTTGTCTCTCTACTTACCAAAATATAATACATGCATTTTGAAAGCATTTCACACTTTGGAAACAGATCATGATCATCATTCCTTTTCCTGATCACATAAGATGCTAATAAATATTATATATCATCATGCATGCCAGGTGTTAACCCTCTGATGACTATTCAGGAGACAAAGTTGTTGTAATTTATGTATTTAATGTCTTCGATCTAGTGCATGCATATATAATTATGTCCGTAGAGCTGCGATGAAGATCACCAAACAATGTGCCAAACAACGGGGCAATTCACCGAGGTACATTGAACAGAAATAACATGATCGACCATAACATATTTTTCTTGACCACGTCGCATTACTGATAAATGCAAGAACAAGCTGAAATACACTAAAATGTCAAAGTGAATTGAGAGAAAAATTATAACTGGATTATATGCATGCAATTAGTATGTTATGTATATGAACTAGACATCCGTAGTACTTAAATTTGGAACTTGTTGGACATCTCCCAACAGCTCGCTGTTTTACTGTTTCCTTGCTACATCAGATGCAGATAATTAAGCTGCATTTTCATGTTCTTCGTGTTGTTTTTCTGGCCGTGTTGCAGAAATTAAGAGGGGGCATTGCTTGAAGAATTGTTTTTTCAAGTGCTTCATCCATCCTCCATGGAACCAGCTCCAGTAAACAAAGTACAATATATATGTAGTAATCATTAATCCTTAATTTGTTTTCTGTTTTCTAATTTCTTTATTGGACAAATGCCTGGCTAAATCTGAACTTAGCTAATGACTTATACGCAGAGAAGTCTAAACATCAGAAACGGAACAATCTGGAAATGCACATCACGCAAAATTAATAGAGGAATGTCTGAAGTTCATTAGAAGTACAAAACATATGTTTACATTTTGTGAAAACTCATCAGCACTCCTTTAAAATGCGGATGCCATTAACGGTCGAAACCCAAGGCACACAAAGGTTAATGAGATTCCTAGAGGCTGAGTATGTTAAGAAGTGAAACTCTAGTTTGAACTAGTTGCCTAAACAAGCATCCTAATCCATCCTCAAGAGATTCGACGCGCGCCTCTAGACTTTTCAACTGATTTTGCACCTTCAAAACCTTTTCGCCATTGGCGTCATTCCGTAAAATGATCTCATAGGAAGAAGCGCCGAAAGTGAAGTCCTCATTCTCACTCTCTACTCCATTTTCATGAACACACTCGCAAATCACTTTCCTCTTAAGCAGGACCCTTGAAACTAAAGACCACCTCCCCGCCTTTTGCTTCGGCCTTGGCTTGGAAACAAGAGACAAGATTGAACCGAGAAGAGAAGTCGCGATCTCTCTCGAGTCTAGCAATGCCTTGATCACAAAGAATGTGTCACTCTCCTCACTGAGGAGTCGCGACCGACATTTGCTATTCATTTCGCTGGCAGCTTTAGAACACTTGTTGATATGCTTCATTTCCTCTCTTCTAGTGCTAATAGATGAATTTAGCTTAGAGTGGATTGTTTTATCGCCTCTTCGGAGAGCTGATTGAAGTTCTTGGACATGACCCTTCATTGAGACCAGCATATCTTTCATCGCGCCGCATAAGTCAAGCAACATAACAGACCCTAATTCTAGTTCCTCATCTAGCCATTTCTTTTGATTAGGTTGCAAGAGGCCTTGTCGAAGGCTCGGCAACCGAAGAAGATCCTCCACACAATTGTGCAGGTCTCCAAGGTTTCTCAAACCATGGCAGATAGCACCGACCGTTGCAGCAGAAGACGGCGCCTCGCAATTCCGCATCTTCATCAGTGCTTCTTCGACCCTGGCTACCGCGGGATGAGATCTGGATGGCAAACTGATGGATCTAACATGCAAGTGCTGCTCCATTACTGCGGAGATTGTAGATTAAAGAGAAGCTGAGTGTGGCTTGATCCCGAAGGTCTCTCCTACTTATATATACCGACAACATCTGTTGCGCCAATAATTGCCCATGTGGCGCCGGTGTGTGGGTCTTGCTTTTGTATTGAAACTCTTGTAGGCATTCTATCAAACAGGTCCTACGCATGACCATTCTTAATGCCAGAGAACTAAATGTGGGTCATGATTTGTTTTTTTTGTTGAAGTTCTTGTAGGCCTTCTACCGAACAAGTCATGTACATTACCCATCCTCTCAAATTCACAATAAGATTCTACAAAAGCCTTATCTAGCATCAATCACTGTGCATGCTATAAATGCAGTAGCTAATGTTTAAGTTCGTTCCACATTGTCTCCCCTATGTCCCTATCTACCAACAATGAAATATGGTAGAGATGGGGCAACATTGAACACAATTTTTTGTGTGACAAAATCGTATTCATAACTCTGATATTAAAATCTGATCTTTGTAAAGAATCTATTTAAAAAAAAAAAAAAAACATCAATGCGGAGCTACCTAACAAGGCTTTAACTTTATCCAAAAGTTTTAATTCTTTTACTAATTTTTTTTTTTAAATTACGTGATGAATTTTTGATGAAGGTATAAGTAACAAGTGACACCGGATTGAGAGCTCACTACTGTAGTTTATTTTTTTCTTTTTCGATTTAAAGATCATTCCTAGCCTGAGATAAATTTCAAAATGTCACCATTTTATAGACAAAAAATACAAGTGTATTGTTGAAAATTTTGAATGAATTACTCATGGATTCACCTGGAGAATTTTAGTGTACTGTTTCATTTTTTCTGCAAGAAAATTTTAACTATTCTAGCCTTTTAGCCGAATATTTCAAATTTCTTAGGAAAAAACCTTAAAAAATTGCATAAATATAATTAGAATGAGCACAACAATTAATTAAGGCTTTAAGCAACTCGAGCTATCAGAAATAGATATCATTTATCGGATCGATAGCGTTTGTTGGCTATTTATTTTTGGGTTATGGATTAAAAATAGTCCAACTTTCTATTTCGTGAGTGAGGTTGCGGTCCACACTAGACCTAACGACAAAAGACTCAACAATAGATTTAACGTATAGGTGGGTTGAGTCCGGTCGAAACCCGTGGATGCTGTGCCTGTAAGTTTTAATTGAATTGATTGTGTATTTTTAATGGCTCGAGTTTTTGGAATCAACGATTAGCGCCAAGGATCCGACAAGCGTTAACCATTAATTTTAAAAACTTAAACTATTAGAAATATGCAACTAATTCATTTAAAATGTATTTACACAATATTTACGAATTTCGATTATGACTCGATCCAACTAGTCTCATGCAATTTCGAACATAACTTGACTTAACCCAATCTTATACTATTTTAAATATGGCTCGATTCAATCTGATCTCTCGTCACAAAGTAAAATACCGACTCATTTAAACCAACAATAATAAAACATGAAAAAAAAATAATAATAAGAAAATAAGACATGAAGGAGAGAATTTTCTTAACTTTGGGTTTCAATCATACCACCACAGTTCATCATAGAAAGAAAAAACCCAAACTACACTCAACTAATTAAAAAACTTACGTTCATGGAAATTAATATACCATGCATAAGTTACATCTCGAATATAGAAACTACACTATGCAAAAATAGATTATTAAGCTAGAGGCTCAATATGTTGAGAATTGAGACTCTACTTTGCACTAGTTGCCTAAACAAGCACTCTAGTTCACTCTCTAGAGATTCAATTTTTGCCTTTACATTTCTCAGTTGATTTTGTGCTTTCATAACCTTCTCACCACTAGCATGTTTATTTAATATGATCTCATATGAAGTACCAAGAGATAAATCCTCACTCTCCACCTCATCTATATCCTCATTAGTACTACCCCAAGCCTCTCTCCGCTTACGCATCATCTTCGACACAAATGTCTACTTGCTCGCCTTCTGGCTCAGCCTTGGCTTGAGCATGAGCGACAAGATCGAGCCGAGCAGAGAGATCGCAGCCTCTCTTGATTGTTTCATCGCTTTGACAATCACCGATGCGTCGCTAACCTCGCCAATAAGATGTGATCCGCATTTGCTATGCATCTCCCTCGCAGTTTTGAAGCTCTTCGCGATACGCCTCATCTATTTTTCTCGTCTCGAGCTAATGCAAGCACGTAGCTTACATTCGACGGTTTTGTCGCCCCTCCTTCGAAGAGCCAATTGCAGGTCTTGGACACGCTCCTTCTGTTAGATTATGTAAAATCATGTTTCGAGTCCATATGGATTTGATCCAATCTTGTTCCTAAAGATTAGGGAAGATTTAGGAATATCTTAAAGATAATTCTTAAGATAATATGGACGATGACTAGAAGTGATTTAAAAACTCGGATGGACGGTGGAGATCGTTTCCTATTAGAATTAGGTTTTTAGAGTTATATTAATTCTTGCGATTCATCTTTTATTTTTAGGGCTTCATTGAAAAATCCTAATTAAGAGGAAAAACGTGGAGAGCCTCCGTGAGAGAGTTTCTTGTAATCCAATTTTACTCCTTGTACTTTTGTGCCGTGGATTAATTGAATAACACATTGAGGTGGTCTTGCCCGTGGACGTAGGTTGACACATTGTTGGCCGAACCACGTAATTCTCGTGTCCTTACATTCCCTTATTTGTTTTATTTCTTTAGTTATTCTCGTGCTTGTTTTCTACAACCGTTTTCGCCTACTTTCATCTACGAAAGATTCTGTTTCCGCTGCGCTCGTGTGCTGTGTGGGTTGAGGTGTGCTCGGTAACCCCACGGCCGGTCCCCCTTCAATTGGTATCGGAGCGTTTGGTTATTCGTAGTTCGTTAACGGCGAAACGATGGCGGGAAAAGTTTCAGCGACAAAGTATGAGATTTCTCGATTTGATGGAGCGAACTTTGCGTTGTGGAAACTGAAGATGCAAGCAGTTTTGATTAAAGATGCTTGTGAGATCCCCCTGCAAGGAATAGAGAATAAGCCGGAAGGGATGACGGATAAACAATTTGAAGAGAAGGACAAGATGGCTTTGGCAAACCTATATTTGGCACTGGATGATTCGGTGTTATTCAATGTGGAGACCGAGACTACCGCAAAAGGGATTTGGGATAAATTAAAAAATCTCTATGAAGGAAAGTCATTGGTGAACAAAATTTTCTTACGGCGACAATTGTACAATCTAAAGATAAAGGACGGGGCACCGGTACAAGAGCATCTAAGTACATTCAACTCTATCGTGAGCAAACTCGCTGCCCTAGACGTGAGAATTGATGAAGAAGAAAAGGCAAATATTTTACTTTGCTCGATGCCGGAAACTTGGGATAATTTGATTATGAACTTGAGCCATGTTGAAACCCTTAAGATGGAGTCGGTTGTTGCATCATTACTTACCGAGGAGATGAGGCGGAAGTCTAGCCAAGGAAGTTCTTCGGGGGAGGCTATGATAGCACGGGGAAGACCTTTCGAGAGGGAGTATGGTGATCGAGGAAAGTCGAGATCAAAATCCAAGGGCAAAAAGAAAGTAAAGTGCTGGAATTGTGGAAAGTTGGGGCATGTGAAGAAAGATTGTCGGGTTAAAGGAGTTGATGGTAAATCCGATTCAAATAATTTTCAAGGTAATATAGCCGAAGCGGATGCTAAGTCGGCTAGTTCAGAAGACGGAGATGCGTTAGTCGCATTGGATAGATCCGAGCTTATTTATCATTGGATCTTGGATTCGGGGGCGTCATTCCACATGACTCCCTATAGGGAGTGGTTTCATTCTTATAAGTCACGGGATTGTGGAGTTATCTATTTGGGTGACAACACGGCATGTCCGGTGGTTGGAGTGGGAGACGTTCGGATCAAGATGTTTGATGGTGTTATTCGGACGGTTTCTAATGTTCGACATGTTCCTGCACTTCGAAAAAGTCTTCTATCACTTGGAAAATTTTGCAAACAAGGGTTTAAATTCATCGGCGAGAAAGATCACTTGAAGGTATGTCAAGGTTGTTTGGTGTTGATGAAAGGAGAGCAAGTAGGTGGCCTTTATAGATTAGTGGGCGAGACTCAAGTGGGAGAAGCGGTTGTTGCAAGCGCAAAGGTGGAGTCTTCAACGGTGTGGCATCGCCGTTTAGGACACATGAGTGAGCGCGGATTGCAGGTATTATCCAACCGTGAACTTCTTTCAGGTTACAAGTCCACGCCATTAGATTTTTGTGAAGATTGCATCTACGGGAAGCAACGAAGGTTGTCTTTTTCTCTATCACATCAAAGAAGTAAGAAGCATCTCGAGTTGATTCATTCGGATACTTGGGAGTCGCCCGATACTTCGTTGGGCGGATGTTCTTACTTTGTTTCATTTATTGATGATTATTCTCGGAAGGCTTGGGTGTATATTCTAAAGCGAAAGTCCGATGTGTTTGAGACTTTTAAGAAGTTCAAAACTCTTGTGGAGAATGAAAAGGATTTAAAAATTAAGTGCCTACGTTCTGATAACGGAGGGGAGTATTGTTCAAGAGAATTTGATGAGTTTTGTATTGAGCATGGAATTAAGCGGCATCTCACGGTACCCGGTACACCGCAACAAAACGGTGTAGCGGAGAGGTTAAATAGAACACTCATGGAGAGGGCCCGTAGCATGTTGAGTACTTCAAAACTCGACAAGAGATTTTGGGCGGAAGCCGTGAGTACGGCTTGTTATTTGATTAATCGAGCGCCGACAAAATCACTTGGTTTGGAAATTCCTGAAGAAGTCTGGAGCGGCAAGTCCGTTGATTACTCCTATCTTCGTGTCTTTGGATGTGATGCTTATGCATGGATACCGAAGGAGAAAAGGTCAAAATTGGATAAGAACTCTCGGAGGTGTATATTTCTTGGCTATGCGAAAGGTGTTAAGGGGTATCGATTGTGGGACCCTACTACCCACAAAATAGTCATAAGTCGTGACGTTATCTTCAATGAAGGGTCCTTTCAAGGCACCAAGGAAAAGCAAGATGATGATGCTATGATTCCAATTGAGCTCTTTGAAGCGCGCGATGAGGTGCAAGTTGAGCAAGCACAACAGGATGATGAAGTGGTTGATGATGAACCTGACTTGGAATCTCCGCAATCATCCGAAGATACAAATTCACCGGTAGAGTCGCCAGCGGATTCCGGGCGTCCTAGTAGAGTTATTAGACCTCCTGCGAGGTATAATGACTATATTACTTCATTTATTCCTTCTGCAAACCATGTTAGTGCATATGTTGCTTTAGCGAAAGAAGATGAGCCGACTTCGTATAAGGAGGCTTGTGAGTCGACTGACGCTGGGAAGTGGCAATGCGCGATGGAGGAGGAGATGGAGTCAATTCGGAAGAACAAGACTTAGGAACTTGTTGATTTGCCGAAGAGAAGGAACGCGATTGGATGTCGGTGGGTGTTTAAGGTGAAAAATGATACAGATGGGAATGTGGAGAGGTTCAAGGCAAGATTGGTGGTGAAGGGATATGCTCAGAAGCCGGGAATCGATTTCGATGAGATCTTCTCACCGGTGGTTCGTCTTACCACTATTCGGGCTGTTTTGGCGATCGCAGCGGTCATGGATTTGGAGCTCGAGCAGATGGATGTAAAAACAGCATTCTTGCATGGTGACCTGGAGGATGAGATATATATGTCGCAACCGGAAGGTTTTGTGGAAAAATGCAAGGAGTATTTGGTTTGTCGGTTGAACAAATCGTTGTACGGCTTGAAACAGGCGCCAAGGTGTTGGTACAAGCGATTTGATTCCTTCATTATAAGTTTGGGTTTTGATAGGCTTGAAGCGGATCATTGTGCATATTTCTGCGATTATAATGACGGGAGTTTCTGTATTTTGTTATTATATGTCGACGACATAGTGGTCGCCGGAAATAACAAGGACCAGATATCTATCTTGAAGACTCAGTTAGCCGGTGAGTTCGATATGAAGGACTTAGGAACTGTGAATCAAATACTCGGGATGAAGGTACTACGGGAGAGAAAGAATAGGAAAGTTTGGCTTTCACAGAAGAGTTATGTGGAGAAGGTTCTGCGGCGCTTCAACTTGCAGAACGCAAAGCCAGTTTCTACCCCGTTTCCTATTCATTTAAAATTGTCGGCCGAGCAATCACCGGGTACGGAAACAGAAAAGACCGACATGGCTCGGGTACCATATTCATCGGCAGTAGGGAGCCTTATGTTTGCCATGGTGTGCACGAGACCCGACATTGCTCAAGCAGTGGGAGCAGTGAGTCGGTATATGGCGAATCCAGGTTGTGAACATTGGAATGCAGTGAAGTGGATTCTCAGATATTTGAGAGGTACTGTGGATTTCTCACTCTGTTATGGTTCTGCGGGTTTGGAGTGCGTCGGATATGTGGATGCAGATTTTGCAGGAGATAAAGACAGAAGAAAGTCTACCACGGGTTATGTTTTCTCCATGGGCGGTGGTGCTATTAACTGGGAGTCGAAGCTTCAGTCGGTAGTCGCTTTGTCGACGACGGAGGCGGAGTACATAGCAATGACACATGCTTGTAAGGAGGCTATCTGGCTAAAAAGACTTTTAGGAGAATTAAAAGTGAAGCAAGATGTGGTGGGAGTGAATTGTGATAGTCAAAGTGCAATACACTTGGCGAAGAATCCGGCGTTTCACTCTCGGACGAAACACATTGATATTCGCTATCACTTCGTGAGAGATGTGGTGGATGAGGGTTTTATCTCATTGTTGAAAATTCACACAGATGCGAATCCAGCGGATATTTTAACGAAACCGGTAACTCGAGAGAAGTTCAATTGGAGTATGACTTCTCTCGGTCTTCGAGCTACATGAGGAGAGTGGGAATTTTGGCAAGATCTTCAATTTTGTGAAATTCGGCACATGTTTTTAAGTGGGAGAATTGTTGGATTATGTAAAATCATGTTTCGAGTCCATATGGATTTGATCTAATCTTGTTCCTAAAGATTAGGGAAGATTTAGGAATATCTTAAAGATAATTCTTAAGATAATATGGACGATGACTAGAAGTGATTTAAAAACTCGGATGGACGGTGGAGATCGTTTCCTATTAGAATTAGGTTTTTAGAGTTATATTAATTCTTGCGATTCATCTTTTATTTTTTAGGGCTTCATTGAAAAATCCTAATTAAGAGGAAAAACGTGGAGAGCCTCCGTGAAAGAGTTTCTTGTAATCCAATTTTACTCCTTGTATTTTTGTGCCGTGGATTAATTGAATAACACATTGAGGTGGTCTTGCCCGTGGACGTAGGTTGACACATTGTTGGCCGAACCACGTAATTCTCGTGTCCTTACATTCCCTTATTTGTTTTATTTCTTTAGTTATTCTCGTGCTTGTTTTCTACAACCGTTTTCGCCTACTTTCATCTACGGAAGATTCTGTTTCCGCTGCGCTCGTGTGCTGTGTGGGTTGAGGTGTGCTCGGTAACCCCACGGCCGGTCCCCCTTCACCTTCGTCGAGACCAACGTATCTCTTATGGAGCCACAGAGGTCAAGCAACACAATATGGACACCTCTAGTTCCTCCTCTAACCATTTGTTTTGGTCGGGTCGCAAGAGGGCTCGTCGAAGACTTGGCAAGCGAAGAAGCTCCTCAACACAATCATGGAGATGTCCAAGGCTTCTCAAACCGTTGCGGATATCATCTAGTATTGTAGACGATGCTTGTAAAACTACATGACTTGTCCTTTGAAGTGCTTCTTCAACTTTAACTATAATAGGGCGAGTTCTCGAGGGCAAGCTAATCGACCGAACATGGAAAGATTGATCCATTGCCACAGCAACAACTTTGAGCAATGAGGAGTACTAGTGTCGATCGGAGATCGGAGCAAAAGATGAACCTGGTTTGATCCTTGAGTTCACTCCTACCTTTATAGATCGAGAACATACACCCGTGCACACGATTAATGATTCAATTGACACTAGGAATCTATTGCCAGATAAGTCACCATGTGCCATTGATGCAGGTCTCGGTTTCTATTCAATTTTCTTGTAGGCCTTCTATCATACAAGTTCTGGTCACCATCCTTTCTTTGTTGTACCTAAATGATCTCAGAAGATGCTTTTAGAGCATAATAAATGTGAAATGTGCTCATCAAAATTATTATTTTCATGTCTCCTCAATCTACCAACTCTTCAGCATAAACAATTAATTACCTGCTATGGAGATATGGATTGGAAACATTAGCTTGCTAATTAACCACCTGACAAAGAGACAGAAACTAATTAAAATACAAATGAATGACCATATTGCACGTATGACTAGAAATTAATGATCCTTCTAGTTATAACTTATATATATATGAATCACACTTTAATTATAAGGGGATTTTAGTGAGTGTAACATTTGTTGAATGTAAAAATATAATTAGACCCATTCTTTATCCGCTTAAGCTAGTAGAGAATAACGGTTATTTTATATAATTTAATATAGTATTAGAATAGAAGGTTTTGAATTTGAGACTTACCAAGCTTCTAGCATTATTTAATTAAGCTCATTTTGAATTTATTAAAAATTTTTAAACTCAATCATGAGTGTAAAAAAAAAAAAAAAGGACTATTCTCTACTTGCTTACACAAAAAGTGGTTTCAAAAGCCTACTCACCGATCTTCTCCACTGCAAGTGACGAAAAATTTGATGTTTGATATCCGAAGTTTCAAAATTGAACCTAATAAATTATTAATAAATACTATATTTTTTTTTTTAGAACAAGATGACATACTATCGCGTCATTTATAAAGAAGATAAATGAAACAACAACCGGAGACAGCTAGGTCTCTCAATCCAAGCTAAAAAAAAAGCGCTAAAGACAGTGGCGACCCCAAAAATCTCTAGTAATTATTTTTTCAGCTAAAAATTTTTCTTATTCTTTTCCAACTAAATTATCCATCAAGTGACGGTAATTGTTGCTAGGTCATTCTCCTTAGTGTATCGCCTTTGAAGCTGCAAGTCCCAAAGCCCGCTGGCGGAAGAAGATTGAGTAATAAATGATTTGTTTGGAAGAAAGCTCTGCAGAACGGTTTGGGTACTAGAACATCTCATAAAAAGGTAGTCTACTGATTCACCTCCCTCTAAACAAAACATACAGCTCTCCTCGCCATTCCAATCTCTTTTGCGTTGATTATCCACAGTGCGCACCCTTCCTTTGAGGACAAGCCTAATATATAGCTGAGGGAGTCTCATTATTTTTAAATTTTACTGTCACTTTCTACTGGACCCAACTGATCAGTCAAGCCCTGAACGAACTTCTCAGCTATTTTCTCCCTTTTTATTTTTATTCCACATTCTATTATCATGCACATTTATTCACCCTTTAAACGCGGCTTAAATTTAAAAATTTAATAGTATTTATAGAAAAAAGAAGAAATGGAGTATGGTTAATTTGTTCTTATACATGATGTTAAGCACAACCACAGCGTTCGTGATCTTTATTTGTTCAGCATGAATTCTCCTGTTTCCTATGCAAAAGTACTATTTACTGCGAGCATATATATATATATACATAAATATGTACGTAAATACACAATCTTATAAATCAATCAAGTAATTAAATCTGTTTTGCTTTCTCTAAATGAAGTTCCCCTCTTCAATATATCATGCTCTCTGTTTCTATGAATGTGGTTGCGGATTTTATTACTGAACTGGTTTTTCGTAGATCCCATGCATGCAACTATATATAGCATAAACCTTCTCACAGTAATTAGTCAATTTAAGTTATCTATATAACTGTTTTCTCTGCATGCATGGCAATTTGAGTTCGGAGTACGAGGGAGGAGCATGCATATGGAGATCCTGGATGGTCCCTAGTAAGTGAATGCAGTGTTCCAACCGTCCGATGGAAGGCAGGGTCGATCTCAACCATTGGACATTAAAACGAGTTTTATTATCCATTTATTAACTTAACAGTGGAGAATGATCCTTTCTTACATGATGAGATTTTATTATGAGGGCGTGTTAGGGGTGGCAACTCAGCTCGCTGTTCACATCCCTAGATGTGTGGTTCTCTCAAAATAAAAATTTCAAAAAATATGGCCAGTTTGGCTAACCTCTTGATACATAGTAATAAATCAAATTATTCTATTTTTAAATTTTTTTATTTTTTTAATTATTCTAAAATATTGATATTACAGAATAATTTTGAAGTTAAAAAAAAAAACTAATTAAATCTCTCTAAAAAAAATATTCTATTCGCATTTTCGTTTTCCCACCCCCCCCCCCCTCTTTGTTCCCTTTGGTCTTCTTGCCTTTCACTCTTTAAAAATTTAGAATTAAAATTTAAAATTTAAAATTTTAAACTAAAAAATTTAAAAATAAAATATAAATTTAAATTTTAAAATTTTAAATTGTAAAATTTAAATTTAAATTTTTTATTTTAAAATTTAATTTATTATTTTAAAATAATAAATTTTTATATTTAAAACTTAAAATTAATATTATAAAAATTTTAATTTTAATTTTAAATTTTAAATTTTACGTCTGATTTTTTAAATTTTAAAATTTCACATTCAAATTTTAAAATTTTAAAATTAAAATTCAAATTTAAAATTTTTAAATTTGAAATTTAAATCCTAATTTTAAAAATTATAAATTATAAATTATAAATTTATATTTTTAAATTTAAATTGTTATGTTTAAAGTTTAAATTTAAAACAGTATATTTTTTTAAAAGTCAATCCAAACAGTAAAAAACTAAATAATTTTTTTTATAGAGTATAATTTTGTTCAAAATTTTAAATACATTGTAAAGTAAAACTCTATTTTATTTTTTTGATAATTATCAAACAGACCCTGAAACTATTCGCAGCTAAGTCGGTTTTATTTCTATGATCGAATATTATAATTTTTTTCTATAATATTATTATTTTTTTTAATATTAAAAAGTGTTTTTTGGATGGAAGTAAAATTGACAAGTGCCATATCGGGAGCTTCCTCACAAGCCATCGTTGGGAGCTCCCGACTAAAATTTTATTGCAGAAAAAATACTCTTATTTTTAAAATTTTGTGAAAAAAAAATTATTTATTTTTCAGACTTTTTATCTGAAAAAAAAAAAAGGAAGAAAAGATTAAGTTTTTCTTTTCGGATCTGCAGAAAATTTGTGCTCCAACATCCCCATTAGATTTGGATCCGAATCGATTGCTCTGGCCCAGCCCAATATTCCTTACGGCCTCAAAAACTGAGACTCCCTGAGAAAATCCAAAGTTTAAAGGGCCGGTCCAGCCCACCCAGTTTTTTTTTTTTGTTTTTTTATTCTTCTTGTTTTCGTGCATAGACATATTAATGCTAGTGATAGCATTATACTGCAAAGATATACTTAGATTACACTTAGATTATATAGGATACAATGCCCCCTCACAACAAGAAATTTAATATTTAAGGACATTTTTTTATATATAGATTTAATGATGCTAAAAAGGGTCTTAATATAGTTTAGTGTTGTATTTAAAAACGTCGGTAAATAAAAAGTCACTATATATATAATGATACTTATACTAAGCGTCGGTAAAATATATTTTAATACTTTAAAGCGTTAAGATTTAATAAAATCCTGACGTTTTAAAACGTTTGAAAATTTAAAATAATAGTAAAACTTATTATTTAATAAGTTAGTTTAATACAATAAATGGTTCATATGATGACGCTTTTTGAAGCATCAATATTTACTATACTGTAGAAACATTTAAGAAATGTTTCCTCCAAACGTCGTCTAAAATGTATTCTTATATTAAAACTTTTTTATAGTGCCTCTATATAACACAACACGAACTCTTCTTCTGCAATATTGTTGTTCTGAGTGCGGTGTCAATGTCAGAAACAGTTCTCCATGGATGTGTCCATTCCCTGTCCTGTGTCCTCTTATTTGTTCTTCGCGTATTCATCACATGTCTGTTTTACGTCCGTTACGATCATGCATTTCCAATGCGAATTCGAAGTATGCAAATTGTATTTTTCACTACATGAAAATCTAAGAGAACATAAGACATTAATGTTTCTATTTCTTGTACTGTGTGTTAAGTGATAAATGGAGTCAATATTAACTTCTTTAATTATGTTGTATAGTTAATTCTTTAAGTTAAAAATATACTCGACATTCTAAATTAATACAATTGCTTTCCAGTTTTACATATGTACTAATGAAGAAGAATCTATTGCTCTTTACAAGTAAGAGAACAGTAGTGAGAGTGTTATTACTGTGAAAAATTAATAAGAATATATGAGTGTGTTTTTATATCCTATTTTTTAAAAAATTTGACGAGTTCGTCGTGTCCGAGTGGTGCCGTCTCCGGTATCCCATGTCCATATAACTTAATAAGATGAGCCCAAGCTCTGCAATTAGTTGAAGCAAATGATTTTCTCATGTATCAGTTCCTGCTATTGACGCAACACAATTCAATGTTCTTGACTTTGGAGCAGTTGGTGACGGCGTAATCGATGATTCCCAGGTAATTTTATACGAGTCGCATATACGTTTACCATCAATTTTGATAGTTCCATAGAGAGGGATTTTAATTTTAATAATAATAATAATAAATTGTTACGAGTTCTCGGTTAGCTAAATGTGAACCTTAATTATCTTGGTTGGTGATTGTGTAGTGATTTTTATGAATATATAGAAGCATATATATGACTCAAGATTACTTCTCTAAGTTCAGTTTCATATGTCACATAGCAGGCTTTCTTAAGCGCATGGAATGCAACTTGTGGAACAACCTCAGGCCTTTCGACATTTATCGTTCCGAAGGATAAAATATTTCTTCTTAAACCTGTAACATTCAAGGGCCCATGCAATTCCATCTACGTCGACGTCCAGGTTCGTGATCATAACATCAGAAATTACTCATCAGTTTTCGCTTGTTCGGTAATGCTCTAATTGCGCATTTTGACTCGTTTTGTTCTAAAAGATTGCTGGGACTCTTATGCCACCTGACACTCCAAGCACATGGATGGGCATTGATGCCTCTCTGTGGCTTCAGTTTGCTTCTGTGGATGGACTCACTTTGAGTGGTTCAGGTCACTTAAATGGTCGCGGATATAACTGGTGGCAGCAATCTTGCAAAATAAATCGTAGAAAGGTGCTTATGCAGAATTAGTACTACATTCTACATCAGGATGTTAGTAACTACAATAGTGATAATTATATTTTTGTTTATTTCATTCCAATGCAGGGGTGCACCAAATTAGCTCCGACGGTTAGTATTGCCTCCAAATAGTATCAAATTCTCTTAATGCATCTTTCGTTTTGATCATCTGATGTGGGACTATTGAGGATCTATCGATTATGTCAGGCTATAAGATTCGTCAGGTGTACAGACGTGGTCGTCAGCAATCTAATGCTTGTAGATAGTCCGCAGACGCATGTGTTGATTCATGGCAGCCGAAGGGTTACCTTGACAAACCTCAAGATTACAGCCCCAGCTCACAGTCCAAACACGGACGGCATTCACATCCAATCCTCTCAGCATGTCGCAATTCGGAACACAACTATAGGGACAGGTAATTCGCTACTTTAAAATGAAAGATGTTAAATATAAAATATATAAAACACCGTCCTCTAACAGCTTAAGCTTTTAGAATATAACGGTTGTTTCATATAATTTCACAAAAGAGACAAAAAAAAAAAAAAAAAAAAAAAAAAAAAAAAAAAAAAAGAGGGGAAAAGAAAAATATACAGCACCCCTTTTTCGATTTTTCTGATTATGACTCTTGATTAACTTCAGTGTGCTATGAATCTCAGGTGATGATTGTATATCCATCGGAGATTCCACTAACAATATTGTGATCCAAGGTATTGTGTGCGGGCCAGGACATGGTATAAGGTTGGTGTCTCATAGATTGCGATCATTTCTCTCTTTTTTGATCTAAATAGCTACCATTTTTGTCCTCATGCTAGTACATTTGTTCAAATGCAATGTTAATTCTAGATGAAGTTTATGAGTCATGTTTAATTACATTAATCTACACACCAAAAAATACTAAGAGATCGAGCATGAGATGTATGTTTTTTTTTTCTATTTTCCTAATGTTTCATTTTAGTGTTGGGAGCTTAGGAAAGGGAGGGTCTAATGTTTCAGTCGAAGAAATTCACGTTTCCTTTGCCAAATTATTCAATACTACAAATGGCGTAAGGATCAAAACATGGCAGGTAATCTCCTTTTTTAATATATATATATAACAGGGTGAGTATTTATTTGCTATAATTTGTATAGGGAGGAACTGGATATGCAAAATCTATATCATTTGATCATATTAACTTCAACAATGTACAGAACCCGATCATTATAGATCAGTATTACTGCGATGTTCGCAACAGATGTGCTGACCAGGTATGTTACTCATTTTTGATCATATGAACATCTCAATTCTCAAGCTAATTTAGCATTAAAAAGTTTACCTTATCTAGTGGAAGGGAAATTTTACTGCAAATGTAGCTTAACTTACTGCATTATGAAGATCAATGCAGTGCAAATAAACAATGTAACATACTCATACCTCTCTGGGACTTCGAAAACCGATGTTGCGATAAGCCTCAACTGCAGTCAAAGTGTCGCTTGCACCGGAATTCACTTCGAGAATGTAAACATTACCGCGGTGTCGTCGGGAAGAGATGTGAAGTCCTTCTGCATTAATGCTCATGGAGACAGCAAAGGAGATGTCTACCCAGATATGGCATGTCTCAGCATGTAAAATATTATCAACTTGTTCCCAGATATTCGAAATTGTGACTCAACTCGTTTATTTCAAAGTTAGCTAATGGCTTATGTACTCAGGACTAGTTTGATAAAAAAAAAAAAGAAATGTTTGAGCCTTTCACAATATAAATAATATGTTTTTAGTCATCACATGGCAGAAAAGAAAAGACCGCAGTCTAATTTTCCTTCTTTTATTCTGCTTTCTTCTATTTTCGTCGTCACTGCCGATGCACTTCTCCTCGCAGCTGAAAATAATTATACACTTCTCCTCCTTCTCCTCGCCAGTTGTTATATCGAATTATAATGAATCGGTCCACTAGCAATAATAACTCGTTTGACTCAAACCATGAGATATATACCCAATCATAATTCTATTCTCATCCGATATGGGACTATTAGAGTGTCACAGACTCTGTCCGTTTAGGCCTAGACACCCTGCCCGTTTAGGCCTGACGTCTTCGTCAGCCCAAACACACACAGTTCAAGATTATTAGTATCCATGTCTACTTTTCCGGCTGGTGATTGACTCTAATACCAAATATAACGATCCGACCCAACCCACTAGTAATAATAACTCGTTGGATCCAAACCACATCTCCAAATGCTTAACTCCAGTTATTATTAATAGTGACAACGCCTCTTATATATTCAATCACAATTTCATTTCGATCCGATGGAAAACTTATTGGGGGTGTCACACGAATACTAATCATTAAGTTCTGACCCAATTAGGTTAGGTACGATTGATTCAATGTTTTGTAAAAATATAGCTTATTAAATTTTCTTTCACACAACATATCGATAGAAAAAAAAAAAAGGGATAATTGCCTGTGTACCCCTGAAATATGAAGAAATATCTGATTTACCCCTCTTATTTTTTTCTTTCTAATATACCCTTCATACGTTCCACCGTTATTAAAAATACCCCTACCGTTTCCCTTTGTTAAGTTAACTAGGGTTAAACTAGAGTTAAATAATAATCGGAGTTGAAAACTATCAGATATACCTATTTTGCCCTGGTTTAGGGTTTAGGGTTTAGGATTTTTTAGGGTTTTAGGGTTTAGGGTTTAGGGTTTTAGAGTTTAGGGTTTAGGATTTTTTTAGGGTTCTAGGGTTTAGGGTTTAGGGTTTTAAGGTTTAGGGTTTAGAGTTTTTTAGGGTTTAGGATTTTTTAGAGTTTTAGGGTTTAGGGTTTAGGGTTTAGAGTTTTTTAGGGTTCTAGGGTTTAGGGTTTAGGGTTTAGGATTTTTTAGGGTTTTAGGGTTTAAGGTTTAGGGTTTTAGGGTTTAGGGGTTTAGGGTTTTAGGGTTTAGGATATATTTGAAAGGGCAAAATAATAATTACACACAGATAACGGCAGTTTCAAACGGTACACTAACAGAGTTTAACTTCAGGGGTATTTTGGAAAAAAGTTGGAACGTAAGAAGGGTAGTTTTAATATTAGCCTTCTAAGAGGGGTAAATCTGAAAACAGGAAAATTTTTAGGGGTATGTAGGAAATTGCCCCAAAAAAAAAAATCAGTGCATATCATATTGTGGGCCCTATAGTGAGAAAAGTT
Source organism: Tillandsia leiboldiana (assembly GCA_029204045.2). NCBI lineage: Eukaryota > Viridiplantae > Streptophyta > Magnoliopsida > Poales > Bromeliaceae > Tillandsia > Tillandsia leiboldiana. Next base: position 2,696,349 of record CM055069.1, on the reverse strand, counting down.
GCGAACCGGCCCAAATAAGGCCCAGCATGGCCTAGTAGTTTTATTATTTTAATTTTTCTTATAAAGAAAAATTTTAAGAACTTATTTGGTACGGAGGCTCCTTCCACGCAAGTAAGCAAATGAAGTTGGGACCAACGGCGGATCAAATATAATGGCGGTAGGGTCTAATGGTCTCACTGTATGTAATTAATTACAATAAAGTCCTCCTTACTATCCTTTTTAACATTTTAGTCCCACTTTGAAATATGAGTTGACTCCAAAATAGGATCCACAAATAGGAACAAAATTAATAAGATGTTGAAACACTATCCTCTTTTGCGGCGTGGGCCTACTATGGGAACTACTAGTATTTTCTTACAAAAAAAAAAAAAAAAAAAAAAAAAAAAAAAAAACTTAGTCAATAGATGAAAACTTTAAAAATATATTATTTATTTATTTAATATTAATGACTATTTTTATATATATATATTTCTATTATTTTTTTTATAGAATATAACTTACTTACAAATTAAATACATTTTTATAATATTATTTTATAATACGAATTATAATTTCCGTGCAATCTTACGTTAATGACCTGTTCAGCAACTAAAAAGGAGTTGCATAAGTCCTAATAAAGATGCCCAAGAGATATTCTTTTGGCTTAGGTGTTTCCCATTAATTGGGTTCAGTTTTTCCAAAATTCTTATACAAAAAATTATAAAAAATAATTTTTTATTAAAATAATTTTGGCCGAAATTCTTTTTTTATGATTTATAGTGTTTAGTTTGTAGAAAAAAAAAATCGATAAATATTTATTTGGTTGAAAGAAAAATAAATAAAAAAATTTATAATCATGAATTTTATTTTCAGCCGAAAATAATAATAATAAAAAAAACAAAAAAAATAATTTATTTCTTCTTAAATTCATAAAAATAATTTTTTAAAAGTAACTTTTACAACTAAATAAATACACAGAAGAATAGTTTTTCAAATGAATATATATAAGTATACATTCCTTTAGGGATGTATATCTTACTCTTCATCTTATTTTGGGATGGGATAAATTTTACTCGTCACTCGATATGACGAGTAAAATAATATTCATTTCAGAATAGAATGAGAAGTAGGATGTACACCACTAAACGGTAATGGAGACGTAATGAAAACAATCGGGGAAGTGATCTAAGTCGTCGCGTCCTCCCTCTATCTCCAAGAAGACTTCTGCCTGCTTGAGTCGCGGCCGTTGACTCCGGTCCAGTCTGTGCTCCCCACTCTACCGAGGAAACTTGGCAGAAGGGACAACACAAGCACAATCAATTATTATCATCTTCTTTTTTTTTAAAAAAAAAGCAGTGAATAAAAAAAAAAAAAAAAAAAAAAAAAAAAAAAAAAAAAAAAAAAAAAAAAAAAAAAAAAAAAACTTCATTGAAGGCGGCTTTTCACTATTTTGTTAAAAAGAAGAGCAATGCAATTTTTACATTCAAAATAATATCTATTTCATGGTAAAAATTTAATTATTAGTTATTTGGAAATAATTAGTAAATTTTATTTTATTTTGAGACGGATGGAATATATATCGTACATCTGATTTCAAATGCATAAGAAATATTTTTTAAAAAACGTTATGATTAATTTTATATAGTTTTCTATAAATATATCGAATAATAAATATATTTCTACAAAATTTAATTTTTTTATATTTATCGAAAATTTTAAGTTGCTTATATATATTCTTTAGGTTTGTTATCCCTGCTTACTGTTTATTTTTTAATCGAATATAAATATAATATCAATTTTGTTCTTACAAGTATATTCTGTGAAAATTTCAACTGTTAAAAAATATATCCCACTTATTAACCAAAGTTAAGTATGATATAGTTAAGTATAATATCTGAAAGGATAAATAGATAAATTTATCCCACTTATTAATTAAGATTAAATATTTAATTTATGATTAATTATATTTTTCTAACGGATATTGATGGTAGGGCACATATATGAACAAATTTTTGAAGAGATAAACATGAAAATTTAAATTTTATAAAAATATATATGCTATTCGATATATTCACAGAAATTTGTATGAAACTAATCCAACAAAAAAAGGTGATTGAATTAGGTTGGAATACTTCTAATAGCACTAAATCATTAATATTTTAAGGTATTTTCAAATAAACATAAATTGTTTATTTTTTAAATAGATATAATTTTTAAGATAAATATAAATAATATCAATTTTATATTTGGATGAAAACTAAATTTTATTAAAAAAATAAAAAAATAGGATAGTTAAATTAGAATAGTAAAAATAAAATAATTATATTTTAAAATAATAATATTTTTTAAATTAATTAATATAAAAATAATAAAATAATAATTTAATTTATTTAATTAACTAATTAATCATGAATACGACTAGATAATTCTAAATATTAATTAATAAAATAATTAATCATAAGTATTTGTAATTAATAAATTAATAAATTAATTAGATAATTATTTAATAATTTAATAATTAATTAATAAAATAATTAGATTAGTTTAATAATTAGATTAATTAAAAAGTTAATATAATAATTAAATATATATTTTTAAGTTAAATTTATTCTCAAGTAGAAACAAATTTATTTTAGGGGAGGGATGGATCGAATAACAACTCCAAACTTATACCAACTTATTTTACAAAATATATATATATATATATATATATATATATATATATATATATATATATATATATATATATATATATATATATATTTTCCCGCGCCCTTTTCAAAATAGTATTTAGGTATAAAGCATAGAATAAAAATTTATTCTCTTAGTTAGTGTTTGGTTTGGGTACAAAGGGGTTATGAAAACTAATTAAAATTTTCATACCAGTGAAAATTTGGAAATATTAAATGTTTGGTGTTATTAGAAGCACTCCAGTAAGATATATATATATATATATATATATATATATATATATATATATATATATATATATATATATATATATATATAATTAGGCTGGAATACTATCGATAGCACAAAGTCAGTGGTGTTATCAAATTTTTAGCCTTTGGATTAATAAATGTACTGTTAGGATGAAAGTGGTTCCCTAGGGTTTATTCGTTTCGTTTATCTTTTTTTTAAAAAAGAACTTAGATAGAAATATAAAATAATTATATTTCGAATTAAAAATCTCATATGGTAATTATTAATATGGGCTTTGCACTGATAGGGCTACGCGGTTTATGCTTAAGCAGAGCGCATTAATTATGCCTTAAATCAGGGTCAAACAATATTTTATCTAAGGCAGCAAACCATCTCCAACAAGTCATTGCGCATGGGACATTTTATCTTTGAATTTTGGAATGCCATAACGTAAGATCAGAAGAAATTAATGCTGCAGGGAGAGGAGTCAATGGACGATTCAGATAAAAATCTGGTTCTAGTTTCAATCTTAAGTGCCTACATATATGGTAATTAAAAACACACGTACTTAAACCTAATTAAGCGAGATCATTCAACTGATTTAGTTGAATGTTGACTTACTAAAAGTCCCAACATATTTTCGTCATTTCTATTATTATTTTTTGTTAAATAATCGTTTGTAATAATGAGATTAGCCATAGCTATATAACATTTAGACTTAATATCAAAATTGTGCACTCAATGACCCTGGACCTGTAATATATAGTTGATGATGCACGTTTTACCTTTTACTTGGTCCAAAAAATAAATTTCTGGGACCACTCTAATTATGTACTAGTTTGATTTTGTTGATCAATGTGAGAATGAGTCTATATACAATTTTGATACTTAGCTATCAAGAGGTCACTGCAGTAGTTTATGCTTAATTAGACAATATATATATCTTTGAAAGCGCGCTTATGGTTGTGAGAATTTTGAGTCTACACATTTAGAGATTAGAATCAGTCAATTGACTAGCAATAGCCACAAGAACTGGGAGGGCTGGAAATTGCCCAGGTGGTGATTACAGAATCGAAGATTTAGGATGATTATTAGCTAATGCTTTGGTCATCAAGCAATAAATCAGAATCATTCAACCATTGCCATCCTGGGTATATTCGGTTTGGGGTTGCTTGGTTTCACAGAAAATGAAAAAGAATGAAGTGATTTTTGACCGTAAATGTCTACTTCCGTTGTTCAGTTTACGAATAACTTTATTTAAGTTGAAAATTAAAATTTTTAAAATTGGTTTTCTAATCGGATTTCGGGTCGTCCATGATGGGTAAATTCGATCTCGAACCATTATTGGGTGGTTTCTATAATTCAGTTGAGAAACCATCACCACTATATGTGATTGAAAAAAAAAAGATGAAATTACTCTGATTCTTAATTTTTTTTTTGATCAATAAGAAAGAGAATTACTCTCTCTTAGATTTTGGAGGATTTGACATTTGGGCTGTGGAAGCTAGTGCAATTTTTATCTTGTGATTTTGCATTTGATCCGTTGGAACAAGTGATTTGGTTTGATCCTATTTCATCACGTTTTAGAAATTACGATCAAAATATTTAAATTTATTTTTTAAACCATCAATTTCAATCCATCCTAAACCGAAGTTAATTATAAAAAATAAAATTAAGAAAAAAATAAAATATTAACTTATCTTTCACATCTTTATGAATTTTTAAGCAATTCATTTTCTGGCAACAAATAATAAAACTGAAAAAATTACACTTACACATCTATATAAACAAATAGCAAGAAGAAAATAATTTTTATCTGAACTCAAATTTACTCAAAAGTCTATTTTCACCCAAACTTTGTATTCGATCAAATAAACTGACCAATTTATTCTATTGATTCCTAGATATATACTTGTACTGATAGATAAAAGTTCTAAGGAAAATGCTAGATGTACACCCCAAATGGGGTGTACATCTTACACCCACCCCATCCTAGGGGTGGGTGAATTCCACTCATCACATCGAGTGACGAGTGGATGAATACCCACCCTAGGATGGGTGGGTGTAGGATGTACACCCCATTTGGGGGTGTACACCTAGCACTTCTCAAGTTCTAAAGGGAAACCGACCGTAGGGTTACCAAGCACATTTCAAATCACACAGTATACGAGTGCAGCGAAAACAGAATCTTTCGTAAATAAAAATAAACGAAAAAAATAGTAGAAAATAAGCATGAAAATAATTAAGTAAATAAAACGAATAAGAAAAGATAAGGTCACAAAATTTATGTTGTTTGACCAACGATGTGTCGACCTACGTCCACGGGTAAGACTATATCTCAATGCGTTCTTCGATTAATCTACAACACAGAAATATAAGGAGTAACATTTGATTACAAATAACTCTTTCTTAGAAGCTCTCTATATTTTTCTCTTAGAATTTTTTTCAATAAAACTTTAAAATAAAAAAAATGATTCAAAAGAATTAATATAAGTCTAAAAATTCTAATTCTAATAGAAAACGATTAATTTTTACCGTCCATTCGAGTCTCTGATTCGTCGATCTCCTCTTAAAAATTTTCTTTAAAATATTCATGATTCATCTCTAGCTAATCTTTGAGAATAAGATTAGATCAAATTAAAGTCAAATCCAATGCATTCAACTCGTCGCGGAGTTTAGTACCGGTATTTAATTTTGAGTACCAGTACACAATACATAAATAGGGTCGTGTGTCGATATTCAAATTCACGTACCGCTACACCATACAAAAACAGTTTTTACAGCTTCGAATTTTAGAAAACTTCTGAAATACTCTATAGTACGTACGAGTGCAAAAACTTTAAGTTTCGATATCCAACATCCAGAAACCTCAAATTTGTGACATTTTTATCATGATACCAACTCAAAATATGACTTTATATAATCCAACAAATCAACTGCTATATTCCAATCTATTTTTAAACCTCGTTTATTATTAAAGGCTATATAATCTCTTGTAGTTTTCGGTAAAACCATAAAAATTATAACATAATCGAATAATTGCTATATACATATTGTGATAGTTTTTACAAAACTAAATAAATTACTGTTTTATCATATTTTTTTTTATTATATATAACATAATTCCTACATGATTTTAATTTGTATTCGTGGGTAGCATACGAAGCATGCACATATTCTAAATCATGTTGAACATATACATATCGAAACACACTTATTTTGATAGTCTATAAGCTTTAGATATAAATAATAATATTATATTATTTTTGTATGGTATTAAAGTGGAAAATTCAAAATGCACAAGAGAAAATATATGTAACATCATTCTCATATAAATTAATAATTATATAATATTATATTTGTATGGTATTAAAATAGAAGGTCGGAAATTCTCAAGCACGGACATATAATAATATCATTAATTCTCCGTCAGCTTTCATCGGCAAATGGCCCTTTCACATTAATTTATCAAATCAGCCAAAGTGGAACCGGTTGATGATGTAAACAGCCCTATATGTTGGAGGTGCAATTGGTAGGGACTAAAGTTTGATTAATTTCCAAAGAGAAAAAAATAAGGTATATTTTCCAAATTTCTAGCAATAAAAAAAGATTCATAAAATCACTATCATTGAAATATTTACTTCTGAACGAATAGAATATAATATATATATATATATATTTAAATATACAGATAATATTATTTATTTTGAAATATACCAGACGATTTGGTGGTTGATATTCGAGGTTCCGAATTCGAATTATAGTTATTTTATATTTTTAACTAAATTTATTTAAAAATAAACGAAAAGGGTAGCTCGCGCATTCGATATTTTTTTTTTTTTTCAAAAAACTTAATTTTGTAATATATATAGCTTTTACAATCCTAATTACTAATAAATATCAATAAGTATCAAGAGAAATTTAACGATGTAAAGTGAATGAAGCAATGGTAATTAGCTAGGGACGGTGCTATATTGAGCCCCATGCATATTGCTCCTCTCAAATTCTTGAAAATTACATATTAGTCCCTAATAACTAATAACTAGGCATAACAATTAAATATTAAAATATTATAATTCTAGTTTTCAGGGGATCAAAATGTTGTGTGCCTTCTATGAAATTTTCTCTTATAAAAGCCGAGAAGTTCTTTACAATCATACATAATGAAAAAAAAAAAAAAAAAAAATATCAAAAAAAATCTCTATTTTTTCATTCAAGCTTAATTTATATTTTTTGTAAATCTAACTTTTATTATAATTTATTTTATAATAGATTTTATCATGATAAATATATTAATAAATTTATTTTTTTTCGAGCTTAAATTTGAGCTTCATACCTGTAGGGGTGTCAATGAGCCGAACACGAGCGAGTTGGGGTCGGCTCGTGTTCGGCTCGTTTAATAAACGAGCCGAACACGAGCTGGCTCGTTTAAATATCGAGCTGAAAAATTCGGCTCGTTTATTATTAACGAGCCGAACACGAGCTGGCTCGCGAACAGCAAGTTTGATTTTCATTCTTATTATTAGATGTAAAACTGGAAAAAAAATTTAAAAAATAAAATTTATAAAGAATTAATAGCTTAAAATCTAAATAGTAATATATATATATATATTCGAGCCGTTATCGAGCCGAACACGAGCGAGCTGATCCAGTTCGTGTTCGGCTCGTTTATTAAACGAGCTGAAAAATTCGGCTCGTGTTTGGTTCGTTTACTAAATGAGCGATACGATCTCGAGCTCATATCGAGCCGAACACAAACTGGCTCGCGAATAGCGAGCTGGATTGCCACCCCTACATACCCGGTAACATCGGAAGGAAAATGCTAAGCAGGTCATCTATTGCACTTCGAAGCAGCTTCGCATAAGTCCACATATGTCATCTGCAGAGTCAATTTTGTCTACTGTTTTGAAATTTTCATTAATTCTTTAAAAAGACCAACTTTCTAAATTTATATTACCAGCCAAAAGAATCCATATTTTGTTTTTCCCAGTAAATACCACCGAAGCTTCCTCGCAAGCAAACTGAGTCATTTATTATTTTTCTGTGCACAAACCATGCATGGCGTCTAACTACATAAATAAATAAACAAAAAAGATATTTTGGATGAGAAAATATTTTACTTGTAACAATGTTAAGTATTTGGCGACTCCAAGTTTTTTTTTTTCTTTTTTGTTTTTGTTTTCCTATCTAATAGAGTTTAATGAACACAAAAATGTGCACTAGTTTTGTCCTTTATAAACATATTTAACAAGTCGAAAATTTATTTAAGAACAAAAACGACTGAAGCCAATTTGTATAAAAAAATCTATCAATTTTGTGTTAGGATAAAAGTGGGTTATTTTTTTAGTTTTTACAAATTCGATTTAAATTTTTAAAAAATTAATCAAAATATCTATATCCTTTTCTTTCTCTCGCTCTCTCTTCGTTTTTTTCTTCGTTCGAGATTTGTCTTCCTTTTTTTTTCTTTTCCGAGCTTGCCGCCTCGCTCCCACGCCCGGCCACCCTTGCCCCCACGACGTCCAAGCCACCGTGATCTTCGCAGCCGCCATGGATCGCGTCTGCACTCATGCTCACGCGCACGTGTATCTGATGGGCATAACGTCGCTGGTGAGGGCACAAGCGCGGTAGGAGCGGGCGTGTCTTCGAGGGGCAACGCTTTGGCGGAGTCCATGACGGCGGTAAGAACAATGGATATGGTAGAGGACGATAGAGAGGTCGCAATAGCGAAAAAAGATGCAGAAAGTAAAAAAAAATAAGATAACAAAATATAAAAATAAAAAATATTTATTTTCTATAGAAAAAAATTAAGAACCACAGGAAGAAGGAAAAAGAAAATAAAATTGTACTGTTGAGATGAAATTGTATAGTTTAAAAAAAAAATGCACTATTTTAAACGAAAGTTGCACTATTTAAGACAAAAATTACATTCTTTGAGATGAGATTTACACTTTTCAGGCGACAGCTACACTATTTCTCCACATCTTCATCCTTCCAGTTCGCTTCATCGTGCTATTTCTATGCCTATTCGAGGCCGGCGACGTGCGGTGGAGATAGAGGAGGAAAGAGCGGCGATGCCTGAGAAAAGGGCGGCGGAGGCAACCTGCCTTGCCTCCCACCCCGGGGGTTGCGCAGGCACGAGCGAAGACCCCCGCCTCACCTCCACTGCGCCTATATGCGTCAGTAGGGGCGAAGGCGAGGCGGGGGGAGAGCAAAAGTGGGCAACCAGAAAAGAAGGAAGAAATCGATGAATTTGCACTATTAAAATAAAGTTACATTGTTTTTTAAAAAAATTACACCGTTTTAGACGAAAGTCATATTTTTTGAGATAAAACTTATACTTTTAAAAATAAAAGTTACACTCTTTAGGCGAAAATTGTACTATTTCCTCTCCTCCTGCTCCGCTTTCTCGAGCTTTTTCTACACCCACCAGGCGCGGTGACGCTCATGGTGGAGGTGAAGAAGAGCGCGACGGCGCCGAAAAAAAGGTCCGCGAAGGTGGAGGCGGCCCGGCTTGTCTCCGCCCTGGGTGGGGTGTGCGTGCGCGCGCCACATGCGAGAACCCCCTGCCTCACCTTCACCAAGCCCGCGTGTGTAGAAAAGGGAGGAGCGTAGCGCATCATTTTCTCCGTCCCCACCGCCTCGCCTCCACACCCACCGACGCGCGCGGGCGCGACGAAGGCAAGGCGGGGGTCCACGCCTACGCCCACGCACACACCATAGGGCGGGGCAAAGTGGGCCCGCCTCCGCCTCCACCTCCGCCTCCGCCTCCGTTGCCCTCTTCTCCGGCGTCGCCACAATCTTCTCCACCTCCACCACGAGCATCACCGGGCCTGGTGGGTGCAGAAAAAGATCGGGAAAATGGCAGAGGAGGAGGAAAAATAGTACAATTTTCATCCAAAGAGTAATTTTTATTTAAAGAGTGTAATTTTTATCTCAAATAATATAACTTTTGTCCAAAATAGTGCAAAGTTCTTCTGAAACAGTGTAATTTTATTTTAACAGTACAATTTTATTTTTTCTTTCTTCTTATCTTGTTCTTGATCTTTCATATATATATATATATATATATATATATATATATATATATATATATATATATATATAGAGAGAGAGAGAGAGAGAGAGAGAGAGAGAGAGACGGGAATACTATCGATAGCACCAAGTCATTGGTACTACCAAGTTTTTAGTACTTGGATGAAGATCTGTGCGGTTAGGATAATAGTGGTCCCCTAGGATTGAGTGGGTGGTTGGTTGAATAGTAAAAATTTTAAGGGATCACTATAATTCCAACCACACCTAGTTTCATTCAAGGGCTAAAAATTTGGTAACACCAATTGCTTGGTGCTATCGATAGTATTCCAGCCGGACTCTCTTTCTCTCTCTCTCTATATATATATATATATATTAAATATATCGATTGCTATATTAAGTGTATAGTCGTATCGCATAATTAATTATCTTAAGTATGTATAGTCATATTTTTTTTAGTCGTGTTAATGTTATATTCAGTGTGTAATCGTGCTAATTATTTAATCATATCGAATGTATAATAATAATAATAATAATAATTTTATTTATAACTAATGTATAATTATATATTTTGTATTATATTTGTTTTTAGTAATGTATACCTCTCAATACTTTAAAAATATATTTTTTCAAATATTTTTTTTATATATTTTTCTGTTATTTAAAAATATTTCCTCCTATTAATATCCGTTAAGTTATTTCAAATTAAATTCAATTAAATTTTTATGAGACTAAAAAAAATTAAAATACTTATTTTGTCCATAACTTAAGAACAAATAAAAAATATTAGTGACTCAGACAATTATATTTTAAAATTTTAAAAATTAAAATATTTTTATTGCACTTGATTTGCGTACAAATAAGATAAATTAGTGATAATAGAAAAGCATATTTAAAAGAACAAAATAGTAATTTTATAGAAATAACAATTAATTCTGATCGTTAACTAACAAAATTAATAATTTAACTCTATAAATATATTTAAAAAAACTTAAAATATTAAAAATTTATTGTTATTATTAATTTTTTTTTAAAAGAGAAAAATAAAAAAATCAGAAACTTTTCTCAAGAGTATATAAGCAGTTGTCCAAAAAAAAAAAAAAAAACGCATTTATTAAAAGTAATTGTATGACAACCTAATAAAGGACCTTCATACAATTTCTAAGAAATTTATTCATTTCACACTTATCTCCACTCTCAAAAATAAATAGAAGTAAAATATGAGTTGTATATATTATCGTACTAAATTGTCCCTCATGATTTTTAAATTTATTTTTTTGAGAGAAATATTATTCCACATGTTAACAATTTTTTAAAAAAAACACCAATTATCACATCTAAGGTACGACTCACAAACCATCTAAAATGTAAACCAAATATTGGTCTCGCCAGATTTTTTAAAAAATAATATGATAAATAATAGGGTTAATTTTATAAATGTTAAATATAAACCTATTGAATAGCATATATATATATATATATATATATATATATATATATATATATATATATATATATATATATATATATATATATATATATATATATATATACCTACAAAATTCAATATTTCATGTTTATTCTTTCAAAAATCCTAATAAGTGTTTTTATATATCTCTTTAATTTATTATTATTAGTTCACTGTTTATTTTTTAATGAATATTAGTTTTACTCTTTCAAATATGATCTTTCAAAAATTTTAACTGATTAAATAATATAAAAATATATGAAAAAATAAAAATAAATAAATTACCTCACTAACTTACTAATATAAATATTTAACATATGATTAACTGTATTTTTCTAAATGAATATTGACGGATATTGACGGTAGAGACATATACGAATAATTTAAAATTTTTGAAAGAATAAATATAAAAAATTAAATTTTGTAAAAATATATATGTTATTCGATATGTTTATAATGGGCTGTATGAAATATAATAAATAATAGTCTTTAAATAAAAAAATATAAAATATTTTATTCCAAAATATTTTAAAAATATATTTTAACAAAAATATATATATAAAAATAAAAATAATTAAGTTTATTTTGAATATAGACCGATATCAATTAAGTGTTTTTTTTTGACATATGTGAGTTTGTGTAAACGAGTGTTGAACAATTCAGGATTCGTCCAGCATGTTCTCTAAGTTCTAAGAGAAGTAAAACGAGTCAATTCAAATGAGTTAATATAACATAAAATAGGAAACATTATAATAAAATTATGTTGTAGTAATATTTTTAAATATTTTTAAAGTCTAAAAAAAAAATATCGCTGATAAAAATATCGACATTTATTGTTAGTGTTGCTATATGTGCTGTCGCTAGGATGTATAGCGACACATTTTTATAATGTGTTTCAAAAATATATCTTATAACCTAATTTTGAATAAAGATAAAATATAAATAATATACTTATATAAAAGTGTCACATACATGTATCTCTATAACCTAATTTTATTATAGTAAAAATAAAAATAAAAATAAAAATGTCCCTGTGTTCTCCTACACCTTCCTCGCCATGTCCTACCACATCTTTTTCTCATTTCGGCTTAATTTCCACACACACCCCTCCAAGTGATACTGAGTTTTTCGTCCTATAAACCGTGTGGACCTCAAATGTATTCTTTCACCCGTGCCCCCTCTTTATATATAACCTCCCAAGAGTTTAAGAAGAATTACTAAGCTCATAGGAATATAACAAATTAAAACACTAATTTAGAATTCGAGGGATCCAGTAGTACTACTTCATGGAGAAGAGAGGTGGCGTCGAGCTCGACCTCCCCGGCTTCCGGTTCCACCCGACGGAGGAGGAGCTCATCGACTTCTACCTCCGCCGTGTCGTTCACGGGAAGAAGCTCAATTTCGACATCATCGGGACGCTTAATATTTACCAACACGACCCCCGGGAGCTACCTGGTACTTGTTCTCGACTTATATTATATAAATTTATGTGAAATAATCGTTATTCTTTATGTTGAGCAACCAGAAAACCATTGTAAAATTTTGAATTGAGACGGTGTTTGTAATGAATTGTGCGCGCGGTTTCGATTGTAGGGATGGCGAAGATAGGGGAGAGGGAGTGGTACTTCTTCGTGCCGAGGGATCGGAGGAGCACGAACGGAGGGCGGCCGAACCGGACGACGGAGCAGGGGTTCTGGAAGGCGACCGGGTCGGACAGGCCGGTCCGGAGTGCGGCTGACCCGAAGCGGCTCATCGGACTCAAGAAGACGCTGGTGTTCTATCAAGGCAGGGCCCCGCGGGGGACGAAGACCGACTGGGTTATGAACGAGTACCGTCTTCCCGACGGTTATATGTCGACGGGCATTATTTCCAAAGTAAGCATATGTTATTCAATTTTTTTACTTACAAATTTTCAATATATATGTCATACGTATAAAACTGACTTTTATAAATATATAAAATATACAAAATAAATTAATAGTACATAGAGATCATGCCTCCACGACGACAATCGATGAATTTAGTGACAAGTGATCATGCTCATTTTAGTGATAAGCTAATTTACTAACAACGAGAACAACAACACTTAATCGCAGGAGGATATAGTGCTGTGCAAGATCTATCGAAAGGCGACATCACTTAAAGAGCTGGAGCAAAGGGCCGCTTTGGAGGAGGAACAAAGAGCGACCACGGAGGAAGTCGCAACGCCGTCGCAATTGGGCTTTGATGTCGTCGGAGAAACTTTGTCATGCGACGGTCACGAAAACTTGCCGATATCCTCGACCCCGTCAGAGGAAATCAACGCAAAGGAGATGGATGAGGAGGTGAAAAGGGAGGTCGAAGCCACCTCCGCGTCGTCGCCAAAGCAATCGGCGAACCTCCCGGAGATTCAGGTTCCGAGCTACAATTTGGAGTGGATGCAAGACCCTTTATTGACCCAGCTACGTAGTCCATGGCTAGATCATTGGTCACCTTATGCGAATATGCTTAACTTTTAATTTGCTGATTAACTGCAGTACACAAAATTAGCTTATCAAAGGATAAGAAACATGACATTGGTCCAGTTGATAATGAAGAACGTTCTCAAAAGAACGTAGAGGGCATGCTGATCTTCTTCTTTTTTTTTGTTTTTCTCTTTGATTTTTTAGGCAACTTTTGTAGTTTGTAGTTTGTGTACAGTAGAATAAATTAATGGTGGGTTTTTGTGTTAAATTTGCTCAAGGTTTGGAATCTTAAAAAACATTTAAATCTTATTTGGATGCACAAATTTCTTATTTGATATAATATTCTTTTCATTTCTTAAAAAAAAACTTGTAATATTTAGTAAATATTTGTCGATATTTTTTAGACGACGCTTAAAAAGATATTTTCAAGATCGTTAGAATATATTTTACCGACACTTCACAAAAGCGTCGGTATATAAACGACGACTTTTTATTTGTAGATATTTTAATGGACAAAGATGATACTAGGCTATATTAGGATGCTTTTATGTATTATTAAACACTACATAATTAAATATTAATTCTCTTATAATAATTTAAGTTTTCATATTATAATCATATTATAATCAGTACAACTTCAAGTGATTTTTTGGATTGATAAATTGTCTCATATGTAAAATATAAATTCAACCAAATTATGGTCATTAAGATTTTTTAAGAAGCAAAAATTCAAACTCTTTGATTTCAATTACAAAAAAAAAAAAGAGTTATACCAATAAGTTATCACTTGGTGGCTACTTATTCTAATATTGCTGTGCAGCTCTTCAAAGAATCGAATTTGTAAAGCCAATTATGTCTCAACTCAAATCTGAGAACGGTCCAATAACACAGTTGGACTCAACCTGGTCCAACAAGTTATTGGTCTAAATTTATGAACCAGCCCAATAAGGCCCAAATCAGGAACAAATGCAGTATAATTAAATAGGCCTTAGCCCATGATCCTTACGTCGTGGACCCAGATTTTGTTGAACACTAAAATCTTTTTTTGTGTATTTTTTCTTTTTAGGATTTTAAATTTTTAATAAATTCTAGACGTTGACTTGAATTAATTAAATAGACAAAAATTAATGAGATTAGAAACTTGATGCTTGCAGGTTTTTAGCCTTTGGTTGAAAGAATGTGTGGTTATGATGATAGTGAGCTTCTTTGGTTTAGTGGGTGATTGGTGAAATAATATGATCTAAGAGGTAAAATTAGTCAAGAGGGTAGATCTAATGGTAGAAAACATACCAGCATCAATTATTTGATACTTTTAAAAGCATAGTAGGAGTTTCTATGCTTTTGAAAGTATGAAGTCATTGGTGCTTGCAGGTTTTAGTTCTTGGATGAAAAGATGTGTAATTAGGATGATAGTGGGTCCCGTGGGTTAAGTGAGTGGTTGGTGGAATAAAAAAATCTAAGAAATGAAATTAGTCAAAGGGGTAGATCTAACGGTAGAAAACTTACAAGCACCAATTGCTTAGTGCTTGTGTAGTAGCCGGACTATATATATATATATATATATATATATATATATATATATATATATATATATATATATAAAGAGAAAGAGAGAGAGTCCGGCTACTATGCTATCGATAACACAAAACACTTGGTGTTACCAAGTTTTTCACCGTTAGATCTACATCTTTGATCATTTTCATTCTTTAGATCATATTATTTTTTCAACCACATATTATTTTTTCAACCACCCACTAAACCAAGGGGCCCCCTGTCATCCTAACCGCACATCCCTTCATCCAAGTGCCAAAAACCTAATAGCACCAATTATTTGGCGCTATCGATAGTATAGTAGCCTAGTTATATATATATGCACATACAGAGAGAGAGAGAGAGAGAGAGAGAGAGAGAGAGAGAGAGCTAGGGTGGAATACTTTTTTGAGAGAAAGGCAGCATGCTGCCGCTTCATTCAAGGTGAGGTTGAATTTAGCACAGGGGTAGGGCAACTGGTGACTGCGAGTGCAGTCAGGCCCAAAAAAAATAAAAAAAAAAAAAAAAAAAAAAAAAAAAAAAAACTAGCTACAAAAGCTGATCCAGTGAGATCGGCAGCGCCTGATATCGCCAAGTGTCTCGCGGAGTGGTCGACTCTTGTTATCGAAGATCCGCCGATTCCTTTCCAGCCAAATAGCCCACCACGTCGCTGCGATTGTGGTGAGAGCTCGTTTACCCCAACCCCCTTGCTTGATCGCATGCATCTCCCACAGAGCGTCAACGGTAGAGCAATTGCGGATGTCCCTTTTGTTGGGCAGCAAAGTCTCCATCAGTGCTAGTATTGGCGTACAGGTGACAAACAGGTGGTTCGCCGTTTCCTCGTTACCCAGGCAGAAGGTGCAGCAGGTGGGCCCACTCCAGTTTCTTTTAAGAAGGATGTCCCCGGTCATAACTCTCCTTCTGAGAACCAGCCAGACGAAGATTTTCACTTTCAACGGAGCCTTCATTTTCCAAAGTTTATCGAAGCGGTTGTCGATTTCCCCGCTGTCTTGTAAGAAGCAGTACATGGACTTAACAGAGAATTGGTTGGAAGTGGCCCAGCGCCAGACAAATGTGTCGTTGTTGCTTGTGAGGTTGATGTTTGACGTGGACGATATCAGCTCCCGAATTGGGACATCGAGGTCAGTTTGGCCGGAACTAGTGCCCTCCAGGATTCGCGTCCAGTTCCAGCCATTCTGCTCTATGCATTCGCTAACCCGGAGATTCTTGCTAGAGACCAGCTCGAAGATGTTTGGAAATTGAGTCGAGAGGCTCGAGTTCCCTATCCAAATATCTGACCAGAAGAGAGTTAAATCTCCGTTGCCCACAGACCTTGTCGTGCCGCACTTGAAGGGCTCTTTCGTTCCGAGAACGCTTTTCCACCAGTTCGAGAATGGTTTGAACGAGGCTCCCTCTATAAGTGGTCTTCTGCGGCGGTAGTAGAGATTCTTGACTAAGGGTCCCCACGGGGTCTGATTCTCCGAGAGGAACCGCCACCACCACTTCACTAGCAGAGCGGAGTTCAAGCTACCCAGGTTCAAAACTCCCAGGCCCCCATCCCTTTTGCTTCTGCAAACTGTTTTTCAGTTGACCAGGCAGCTTCCCCCAGAAATTGAGCTCCGGCCTTTCCAGAGGTAGGCTCTTCGAAGCGAGTCGATTTTTTTGAGGACCCAGGCCGGTGCTCTGAAGACCGAGAAGAAATAGAGGGGTAGGTTCGAGAGCACCGAGTTAATCATGATGAGCCGCCCTCCTTGCGAAAGGAGCTTGGCCTGCCACCCTGCGATTCTCTGTTCGATTCTGTTGATGATGAGGTGCCAATCGTCCTTCGGGATACTGCCTTGCTTCAAAGGCAGTCCCAGGTATTTGGTCGGTAGCGACCCCAGCTTACAGTCCAACACCGCTGCTAGCCTTTCCCCTTTTTGGTTTCCGCTGCCCAAGTAGAATAGTTCCGACTTGGTTCTGTTGATTTTAAGACCAGAGGCCCACTCAAAGATCTGCCACAGGAAGCGGAGGTTGCGAACTTGCCCGACTTTCGCCTCGCAGAAGAAGAACGTGTCATCTGCGAATTGGATGAGGGAAGTTTTCGCGTCCCCTGTCGGTCCCATCCCCTGGAGAAGGTTGTTTTGGACGACTCTGTTGGTCAAGCACGCCAAGCCCTCTGCTACAAGCAGGTAAAGGAAGGGCGACAGTGGATCTCCTTGGCGGAGGCCTCTCTTCATTTTGAACCACTTGGTGGGGATGCCGTTGACAAGGATGGCGATCTTGCCATTTGAGGTGCACTGGTCAATCCACCCGCACCAGTTTTGATTTGCGCCGAGACATCGAAGAATGTGTTTGAGGAATTCCCAGTTAACATGGTCAAATGCTTTTTCAAAATCCGCTTTTATTCCGACGTAATCAAGATGCTTGCTCGCTCCCCAGCTAATTAACTCGCTTGCTGTAACGAAGGAGTCAAGGATGAACCTTCCCTTGATAAATGCGGACTGCGTTGGGGAGATGATCTTGTCCAGCTCGTTGACGAGTCTGTTCGTCAGCACCTTAGAAATGATCTTCTGGATACAGTTTATCAGACTGATGGGCCGGAAGTCGTTTGCTGATTTGGCCCCTTCGGATTTAGGTATCAGGCAGATGTACGAGTAATCTATGGGCCCAGTGTTCAGGGAGCCGTTGAATAGGTCCTCAAAGATTTTAGCAAGGTCGTCTTTGATCACTTCCCAGAACTTCTGGTAGAAGATCATACTGAACCCGTCGGGTCCAGGTGTTTTGTCCCCACTCAGTTGGAACGTTGCCTTTTTGATTTCGTCAATGGTGAACGGGGAAGTGAGTTGTTCCGAGTTCAGCGCAGAGTTGTCGGGGAAAAGGTCGCTCCAGTCCCCGTGCGACGAGGCAGAAGGGTTATCCGGTGCGAAGCGGTCCCTGAACTTGCGGAAAAAGTAGTCCCCCTTGTCTTTTTCCTTATCAAGTTTGAGACCCTCGTCCTCGATGATCCCAATCCGGTTGGCTCTGTGTCTCCCGTTGGCCATAGCGTGGAAGAATTTGGTGTTTCCGTCCCCCTCTTTGAGCCAGTGCTGCTTGGCTCTGGTCTTCCAAAGGATCTCCTCTTCTCTAATGATCCCCTTCAGTTGGTTCTTGAGAGAAGTCCTCGATTCAAGTTCGCCAGTAGTCAAGCATCGGTGCTCCTCCAGAGTATCCAACCTTTGTATCTCCTCTGCTGTGGTCCGTTTAGAGTTGGAGATGCTGTGGAAGCAGGTGGATCGCCACTCAATGATCCGCTTGCGGCAGTGTCTAAGTTTAGCGTTAAAGGTGAGTATGCTTCCTTGCCTGCCTTGTCTGGTCTCGATTTCATTCCACCAAGTCGGCACCAACGATACGAAGTCGGTTCTGGTTAACCAGACTTTTTCGAATCTGAAGGTACTAGGACCGTGGATCCTTTGCGTTCTGAGCAGGAGAGGTGAGTGGTCCGACGTGATTCTGGGGAGCACCGACACCGAGGAGAGGGGGAGGGCGAGATCCCAATCCGTTGAGATCAGGAAACGGTCAAGCTTTGCCAGGGTGGGGCAAGTCTGCATGTTGGACCAAGTGAACCTTTGGTTAAGCAGCGGGAGATCCACCAACTCCAGCTCGTTGATCATTCTGGAGAACAAGGTCGCTAAGCGGTTGCACCAGATGTTTCCTCGCCTTTCGGTGGGGGATCGCGTGAGGTTGAAGTCCCCACACACACCCCACATCCCGGGGCAGGTAGATTTGAGCGCTACTAGCTCCTGACAGAAGGCCACCTTACCGCCCCAGGTAGGGGGACCATACACGTTCGTAATATAGAAATAGAACCCATTACGGATGCACTTCAAGCGGAGCGTGAGGGAGTGGTCACGCACGAGGACCTCGGAGCAGTGGAAGAACTTTGAGCTCCAACAGGTAGCGATCCCACCCGAAGCCCCAGACGACTGGATGAATTGACAACAGTCGAAGTCTGGTCCGGCGAAGGAGATAAGGAAGGATCGAGAGATGAAACTCAGCTTCGTTTCTTGAAAGCAAAGTACGGACTCTTTGAGGCCCCTAACAACTGATTTAACCAGACCACGCTTGGCTAAATCATTAAGACCTCTAACATTCCAAGAGCATATTTGTAACATAAAAGGGCAGATACACCATCGATCATACCGCCGTCTTTACCGCCCAGTGGCTAACGCGCGGAGCCCGCAAACTCCGACAGCGAGACCGCGTCCGCGTCACTCAGCTGAATGCCTAGGTTGGCACACTTGCGGATGATGAGGGAGAGAACAGGATTATCGTCGGCAGTTACGTCGGTACAGACAGTGTCCTCGAACGAAGGGGCAGGGAGGCGAGGTGCGGAGATCCCACCCAAGAGAGCCGTTTTACGGGCCATCGCAAGTGCCAGAGCCTGCTTACCGGCCCTCTTTGCGAGCCGCGGGCTTCGCCTGCAGGATCGGGTGCAGCTGGAGGTTTCGCCCAGGCAGCTTGGCGCAGGAGGCGACAGGCAGGGGGAGGATGGCAACACTGAGAGGGTGTCCGGGGTCCCGGCCGATGCCTCGGGTGTCGCCCCCCCCAGGGTCGACTAGTCCCCCAGTCACCCCAGGCACCGCAATGTTGGTCGAAGCGGTGAAGAAATCGGCGGCAGAGAGAAGGTCGTCGACAGCCGGGCTTACAACGGTGATCTCCATCGGGAGCAGTGCGGGCGAGTGGCCCCGAGGGCCCGACGAATCGGCAGGCGGGTGGCCAAAAATGCCCAGCGGGGAAGGCCCAGATAGGAGGTTGGGCCCCGGGAGGGGCGCCCGAACATGTGGCCCAGGCGGCCTGCAGAGAAAAGCCAGAGTGGGCCCGGTGGGCAGGACCTCAGAAGTTCCCACAGCCAGAAGCGAGGCCCCGGCGGTCGGCGGCCCGATGGGCAAGGGGGCCCGCGAGAAGAAGGGGGCCCGAAGTCCGAAAGCACAAGAGGGCGGTAGCGGGCCATCGGACCCTAGTCGATTGACGGATCCGGGCGAGAGAAACTCAGCAGGGGGCTCGAGGGTCCGATGACAGAAGCAGGCCCGCAGCGGACCCAGCGCCCTGGCCCACCCGCCAGGCGATGGGCCAACAGCCGCCTGCAGCAACTCGGCCCAGTCCCCCAGCCCCTGCAGTGGGGGACAGAAGGTAGGACGAGCGGGCCCACAGAACACTCGTACGGTGGGAGGAGGGCGCGGAGTACGAGGTTGTAGGCGACTCTGCGAGGGGGATCTCGCCAAGATCTCCTTCACAAAGGAGGGGCCGCCCCCGTCGCGTCCTTGCACACCGAAGGTGCAGGTCACCTCCCACCCCCCCAAAACGAGAAACGATTTTGAAAAGGTTCCCAAAGAGGCAGGCGAACACAACCCAAGATGGAGCGGCAGCAGGGCCGGGTCAACCCTCACCGGATCGAGGCCACCAGAGATCCGAGCCGCCTTGCCTCGGGAGTCCTCCACTGGATAATGGGTGGGTCTGGCGGGCTGATTGACCAGCGGTCCGTGGCGAAGTTGCTGGCCGGGGGTTGCCGGGGAGCTCATCCCCGGGTTGACGGAGGGCGGGGCCAAGCACTTCACCAAAGGCAGGTCGGGCCGTCGCCGCCTATCCCGAAACTCAGAAGAGGCCGAGGAGTCGCTGGGGCCGTCTCTGGTGGTATCCCTGGAGCCACTGCTGTCTCCGTCGGACCCTACCACGGCGATCCTCCTGGCCAGTCTCTGGCCGCCGGGGTTCGTTTGATCGCCTCCATCACTCGGACCTCCCCCCGCGAGCGGCGTGCCCCTATCGTCGCCCCCGAAGGGGGCCGTGCTCTCAATTCTGACGGAGGCAGAGACAACGATATCCCCCATCGAGATGGAAAGAGACTCGGGGATGTCGGCCAGGTCGTTGACCGCCACTTGGCAGCGGAAGCCGGTTAAGTCGGTGATGTTGATGCTGTTCTCACCGGCACGGATGAAGCGACCAAAGCATCCCACGATGGCGCTGACACAGTTGGAAGACCAGCACTCGAAAGGTAAGTTGGTTATCTTGAGCCAAGCCTTGTGGGTGAGCAAGGTGGGTTCAGCAACGCGATACGGCTCCCACTCGAAGCACTGGAGCCGGCAGTGGAGAAGGTGAATGAGTCTGCTGCCGATGAGATCAGCGGGCCGGACCCACTCCGGCAGGAGAATGGTGTAGTCTCGTTCGTGGTAGCGAGCAACGAGAAAATCAGATGGAGAACCGCCAAACCTGGAGGCGAGATCAGCAGCAATCGTACCCTGCGGGAAGTGCCCTAAATTGGAGCGTCCGACAACATCCGCCAGGACAGCACTACGGCATTGCACTTGGCGGGTACGGTAGTCATCCGTGAGGGGAATGAAGACCTTCAGAGTCTCAGGTCTAAAGCCCCGTTTCCTCTGCAATCTTGGATTACGGCGGCGCAGCGGGCAGAGCCTAGAGCGGTGTCCGGAGCGGAGGCACACCACGCAGCGCACTGGGTTCCGGCACGAGCGCACCAGGTGGTCTCCTGCTAAACACCTGAAGCACCTCTTAGAACCCGGGGCAGGTGGGCGGGGGGGCTTAGGAGTAAGGTGGGGGACCCTTCGTCGATGAATCGGTGGTGGCCGAGGCTTCAACAGAGCCTCTTTAAAGGTGAGGGGGCCCGAGCGCACGGGGCCCCCCGCTGCAGTCGAGGAGCTCTCCCCGAATAGCTGAGAGGGACGCGGGTGGTCCACCTGTCCCCTCAAGGCCGAGGGGGGAGCACGAAAAGAAGACGGTGGCCCAACAAAAGAGGGGGCTGTGACAGGGCCAAGGCAGAGGGGGTCCCCTCGCTCGTCCGCCCAGGAGACAGAAGGGGGTGGACGCGAGATGATGGAATTGAGCTTTCTGACGGCGGCGTCCTGGGGCAGAGATAACGGTTCATTAGTTGGTACCACCTGCCCACAGTGACCGGTCCAGTCAGCAACTCGAGTCCCATCCCTTTCAAGACTCGGACCTCTCCGCGAACGAACAATCCGCACACCCCTAGACGAGGGGGGTGTCAAACCCCTGTTCGAGGAAGATTTCGCTTGCCAGATTCGATCAGAAGATGCTCGGACGCGATCACGCCGCCCTGATCCGCGGGCACTCGACCAGGCAAGCTCCCGCGCGCAGTGGGAAGGGGAGGGCTCGCTTGCTCTGCGCGAGGACCTGACCCCGCTCCGCTCTCGGCTCCGTCCTCTGCCGCTCCCGTTGCGCCAAGCTCCCGCGCTCAGCTTCGCTCCCTTCGTCGCCTTCGCCTCCGCTCGATCAGAAGATGCTCGGACGCGATGACGCCGCCCTGATCCGCGGGCACTCGACCAGGCAAGCTCCCGCGCACAGTGGGAAGGGGAGGGCTCGCTCGCTCTGCGCGAGGACCTGTCCCCGCTCCGCTCTCGGCTCCGTCCTCTGTCGCTCCCGTTGCGCCAAGCTCCCGCGCTCAGCTTCGCTCCCTTCGTCGCCTTCGCTCCGCTTTCTCTCTCTCTCTCTCTCATCTTCTATTGAAGGATTGGATTCAGCTAGGGTGGAATACTATTAGTAGTAAACGGACTACATTGTCATCCATTTGTTTTCGATGATGAAACTTTCAAAACGATGATTGGCACCGTTAAATATGATCTACGCCATTTAAATTATCTGCAAATAAAATTTTATACTTTTTTGAATTTTTTTTTTGTTCATTAATTAGACACAAAATGAACGACTGAAAATAAATATCCTTCAAAAAGTGATGATATGAGTTTTGTAATCAAGATCGAGAGTATAGATCTTGTTTTAATTAGTTTAAAAAAATTTATAACT
The DNA here is from genome assembly GCA_029204045.2 of Tillandsia leiboldiana. NCBI lineage: Eukaryota > Viridiplantae > Streptophyta > Magnoliopsida > Poales > Bromeliaceae > Tillandsia > Tillandsia leiboldiana. Next base: position 2,673,183 of record CM055069.1, on the reverse strand, counting down.
AAAATTTAATTAATTTATATTTCTTTACACAATTAAACTAGCAAAATACTTATATTTATCATTAAAATTATAAACTTTTCAATTCTTTGATCGTTAGATCAATAATATCGAAAATATTTAAAATTTAATTTCTAGATACTTTCTATGGTTTTAATTATGTTCAACGGTACTGATCGTTGATTTGAAAATTCTATCGTCGAAAACAAACAGGTGGCAATGAAGCATGTTTGCTACTGATAGCTAGCATTTCAGCTCAATTATATATATATATATATATATATATATATATATATATATATATATATATATATATATATATATATATATATATATATATAGAGAGAGAGAGAGAGAGAGAGAGTCCGGCTACAATGCTACCAAGTTTTCCACCGCTAGATTTACCCTATTGATCATTTTCATCTCTTAGATCATACTATATATATTAACCAACCACTAAACCCTAAGGACATGTTTGGTTCGGGGATAAAGGGGGAATAATCCCCTTTATCCCCCAATTCCTGCCAAACAGTGCTGAAAAATAGCATGGGATAATTTTTTTTTTCATCCCTGACTTAACCGGTTATCCTGGGATAACCCGTTAAGCCTTATTCCTTTCCCCCCATGGAATAAGGTTTTATCCCTGGGGCAGTGAAGGGACAAAGTTATAATTTATTATTTATAATTAAATTATAATATAAAATATAAAATATAAAATATAAAATATAAAATATAAAATATAAAATATAAATTATAATATAAAATATAAATTATAATATAAATTATAATATAAATATAAATTATAATATAAATTATAATATAAAATATAAATTATAATGTAAATTATAATATAAAATATAAATTATAATATAAATTATAATATAAATATAAATTATAATATAAATTATAATATAAATTATAATATAAAATATAAATTATAATATAAATTATAAATTATAATATAAATTATAAATTATAATATAAAATATAAATTATAATATAAAATATAATTTATTATTTATATTCTTAAAATATAATATAAAATAAAAAATATTATTTTTTTTAACGTAAGATATAATTTATTATTTATAATTAAATTGCTTCAAATTTAATATAATAATTAAATTAATTTTTCAATTTTTCTATAAAAAAAAACTAAGGGCAAAATTGTTATTTTTATGAAAATTCTATCTTCTTTTTCCACTATCCTCTACTATTCTATTTCAGGAGGCAGCTGCCTTGTGAATTGGAGAACTGTCTGCAGAAGCAAAAAGGACGGGGGCCTAGGTATCCTGAACCTGGAGAACTTGAACACTGCCTTACTAGCGAAGTGGTGGTGGAGATACTTTACCGCCGAGTGGATCCCCTGAGGACCCCTAGTTACGAGTCTCTACTACCGCCGCAGAAGACCTCTCAACGAAGGATCCTCATTCAGACCCTTCTCACTATGGTGGAAAAGCGTGATCGGGACGAAGGATCTCATCAAATGCGGCACGACACGCACGGTGGGAAACGGAGAACTGACAGGCTTCTGGTCAGATATCTGGAGTGGGAGCTCGAGCTTGTCGACCCAATTCCCTGGCATCTTCCAACTAGTTACCAACAAGAATCTCCGGGTTAAAGACTGCGTCGAGCGCAACGGCTGGAACTGGGAGAAGATACTGGAGGGAACGAGCCCAGACCTACCCGCCCTTGAGGAGCCCATTCGCAACCTGAAATTGACTACGCCTGCCATTAACCTGTCGAACAGCAGAGACGATTTCCATTGGCGGTGGACGACGTCCGGACTTTACTCCGTTAAGTCCTCGTACCGCTTCCTGCAAGACAGCGGCGAAGCCGATACGCGGTTTGTGAAGCTCTGGAAGATCAAGTCCCCGACGAAAGTCAAGATCTTCGTTTGGCTTGTACTCAGAAAGCGGGTTCTGACTAGAGATCTCCTTACCAAAAGGAATTGGAACGGGCCCGACTCCTGTGTGTTTTGTCTTGAAAATGAGGAAACTGCGAACCACCTTTTTGTCTCTTGCACCTCAGCGCAAGCTTTGCTGGAGACCTTGCTGCCAAACCGCACGGAAATCCACAGCTGCTCGACTGTCGTAGGACTGTGGGAAACGCATGCACTCAAGAAAGGGGGTTTGGGGAAAAGAGCCCTCATCACCATCGCTACCACGTGGTGGTACATTTGGACAGAAAGGAATAGAAGGATCTTCGATAACAGAGGTCGCTCCCTCCGAGAAATCCTCGCCGACATCAGACTCAACCGCTCCTCCTGGTCCAGTTTCTGTGCCTAAGGAGGTTTTTTTTTTTTTTTTTTTTTTTTTTTTTTTTTTTGGGCCATGCTTCCGCAGCCCTTTGCCCCCCCTGCTAAATTCAACTTGCTCTGAATGAAGCGGCAGCATGCTGCCCATTTCCCTCAAAAAAAAAAAAAAAAAAAAAAAACTATTCCAGAGAATACTAACTTTTCAACCAAACGCAATTTAACTTTTATACTTCATTATCCCGGAATAGCAAGCTATCCCAGGTATAAAAAAATTTATACCTCTTAAATTTATCCCCGAACCAAACATGGCCTAAGGCTCCGTTTGGTTTCAGAATAAATCGGGAATAACGAAAGTTATTTTTACTATTATGCCAAACGTTGTTAAAAAATGACAAGAATAGCTATACCGTTCAAACCGAATTATTCTAGATAATCCTAGAATAATCCGAAAATAACTATTCTAGGTAATCATAGACTTAAAATGTAAAAAAAAATAAAAAAAAAAGAAAAAAAAAATACTTCAAATGAGATTCGAGCCAACAACTATAATTTGCCAACTCTATATATAAATCTCTTTAACCAATAGCTCTATTATTCAACTTTTATTTTTATTACCGCTTCGTATATTTTATACATTGTTTGCAGTGTTTTTGTTGATTCCATTTACACTTTATATTCGAAAATATTTAATTAAAAATTAAACTTTTAATTTGTTTGGACATCTGTTTGCTATTGAACCAATTTCGATAATTTATTTTTATTAAAACTTGAACCCTAAGATATTCTGGTTGTCTATGATAATAATAATAAAAAAAAGGACTTATTGAATATTTTTTTTGCAGCTCATCCTTGCTAATCTTAATTTTTTTTTTATTTTCTCAATTAGATTATCTAAAATGATTCAAACTTAGATACCTATCAAGCTATCTGTCTACTGGACAAATTATCTCATTCATTTTTCATATTTGCTTATGAACTTTGATGAACCCAGAGAACTTTTAAAATTAGGTTCGTACTCCCATCAATCAGAATAGAAAATCAATACCGACTTAAGAAGATTGAACCGAACCCCATTAGACATGATTGATGCTATGATTTTAAGTTCTGATATATCTCAGAACTTGTGGGGGAGTGATATATTTAGGTATTCTGATTGTTCATCTATTCTTATTTCTTTGAATTTTATCATATCTGAGCAGAAACTTGCAGATTTCTTGACGAAATGTCTGAATAGGACTAAGATTCTGAAGTCATCAAGGGGGATGGAGTTTTGCCCTTTATGGGCCTTCCTGCAGTGGGAACCCAACCTTTGTGATAGGAGATCCCATGAAGAACGTTCAATGTGGTAAAAATAAGCTGTCAAGTTGGTCAAATAGCATTTTCTACAGTTTTATAGAGTAGCTTTAGCTCCTATCCCATCTTTATGATGAGTAGTGCTCTGTGTAATGGTTGAGGTTGAGTTTATAATTCTTAATGGGATCCAAGACTGTAATTTTCGCGAGATGTGAATCTACACACATCACTGGAGGAGACCACCTATATGAAAATATCCGTATATGACCGCGGCTATAAGATGGTGGGTCATTCATAGAAACTCTTATGAAAAATGAAGATACTATGCATGACCATAAATATACAGACTCGCGGCCGAAAATTCTATACTATGTGTGTGGTTGCTGAAGTTAGGGTCAAAGGAATATAGTTTAAGACCTGATTCACTCCGATTCCTTCTGATGTAAGTTGCTTACACTAAGTGTGGTTAAGTCTTTTAAAAATATTTTGCCTATTGCATAGTATAAGCACCCAGTATTTTTTAATGTTAATTTTGATGTTAATTTTTGTTTTTGAAAATTTGAATTTTGTGGGGGATTGTTGGAGTAAAATTCAAAATCTCCATTTATTATTATTTATTACATGTTATTTATTTATTCATTCATTATTATTTATTATTATTTATTATTTATTTATTTATTTTATTTCTTTTCTTTTCTTTTCGGGCGTGAAAGAAAATCTAACGGAATATTCTTTCCGTTCCATTTCTTTCGCCTAAAGAAAGGGACGTTCCATTTCTTTCACCAAAAGAGAATGGAAGAGAACGTTGGCGAAATTTCGACTCCCAACGTTCATCTTCCTCCTGATATTCACTCAACTATTTTTTTACCGCATGAATAAAACAGGACATAACTTTTGAATTAAGATTTTTTTTTTTTCTTTCTCAATTCTAATTTATTTATACTGAGTGGTGAAAAAATTTTCGTCAACCTCCGTCACGATCGTGCTCGCAGGAGGAGGAATTCCGGTCGTACCTTAGGGTGGTGTTCTCGGTTAATCCCGCACGTAAGGACGGGAATACACCTTAGGGCAGTGCTACGCATGTTTCCGGATCAATAAAATATTTTGGATTATTTACGTTTATCTGTAAGTCCAATTTTATCTTATTAAAAAATTAGTTAGATATTAATCATAATCAAATTCTGCATAGATTTTTCCTAACAGTTTTGGTATTATATAATATATTTTTTAATATTATTCTTTTTTTTTCATATTAATTACTATGTTTTTTTTTTCTATTTGATTGGCGATAAGATAATGGTCGATCCTTTACTCTTATACAACCTGCTGTGTGTTGTGGTTTTTTTTTTGGTTTTTTTTTTTCAAAAAAAAATCTTACTTTTTTTCTTTTCTAGATCTCTTCCAAATGATGTGTTTTTCTTTTTTTTTCTTTTTTTTTTGATAAATTCTTCTTATTTTTTCATCAAGGGCTGCCTTTGATTCTAAATGAAGAAGAGTTATGAAAGAGCGAAAATTGGGAGAAGCATTTCTATTGGAATCATTTGGATGACCATAAGATGCATTTCTTCCATATTATGGTTGAGGATTTCACAAAATGCATGGTAATTAAGAAGAAATAAGAGAGATTTATCTTGATGAAATGCATTTTATGGAAATGCATTTTATGGTCATCCAAATGATTCCAGTAGAAATGATCCTCCCACTTTTCACACTCTTTACAACTCTTTTTCATTTGGAATCAAAGCCGCCCATTTTTCACACTCTTTACAACTCTTCTTGCCACCCGTGGTAAAAAAATAAAAAGAATTTATCAAAAAAAAAAAAAGGAAAAAGAAAAAGCAAAGACATATCATTTAGAAGAGATCGGAGGAAGAAAAAAAAAGGTAAGTTTTTTTTTTAAAAAAAAGGTAAGTTTTTTTTAAAAAAAAAAATCCAAAAGAATAAAAAAACACAACACACAAAACATTAAAATAGGTTGTATAAGAGCAAAGGATCGACCATTATCTGATCGCTAATTAAATAGAAAAAAAAAACACAATAATTAGTATGAAAAAAAAAGGAGAATGATATTAAAAAATATATCACATAATACCAAAACATTTTTTATCAGTAAAACCTCTCAGAAAGAGAGACCCCTTAGAAAAAGAGAGAGAGAGTTATAAGGGTAGGTCAGAGATCGAAGAACAAAAAAAAAAAAGAACTTTAATATACATTGACGTAGGTTTATGATGAAGTTGGTACTTGCATTCAAAACTTTGTTTTAGGTTTCCACTTTCTAGTGTAGTTCTCACAAAGCGGTTACTCTACCAATTTTTTTTTTTTTTTTTTCTGTCTGGAATGGTGGAGAGGAGAGTATTGCTTTTGCAATAATGGATTTTGGATTTTGGAGTAAGCAGAAATTAAACACCAAATAGAAAGTGCTACATGGAAAGCATAGGTATGTGGCCATACCTGCACGGAAAGCATAGGTAGGTGGCCAAGAAAATGATGGAAAGGCCGGAAAGCATAGGTAGGTGGCCAAGAAAATGATGAAAAGGCCGGAAAGCATAGGTAGGTGGCCAAGAAAATGATGGAAAAGGACGCGTTAAGTAATCTTTTGGTGGGATTGGTGGGAAAACATAGTTAGTATAATCTCGATCTACCTATATTATCTATGTTTTTTTTTTCTGAAGAAATGCATCTTATGGTCATCCAAATGATTTCAGTAGAAATGCTCCTTCCACTTTTCGAACTCTTTACAACTTTTTTCCATTTGGAATCAAAGCCACCCTGATGAAAAAATAAAAAAGGATTTATTGAAAAAAAAAAAAAGAAAGAAAAGGCATATCATTTAGAAGAGATCTGGGAAACAATAAAATGTAAGTTTTTTTTTCTTTGAAAACTTAACGCTTCATTTTCCATCAATCTCGCTTTCCCACCAATCCTACCAAAAGATTACTTAATGCGTCATTTTCTATTAATCCCATCTATACTTTCCCACCCCTCCCACCAAAAGATTACTTAACGCTTTTTTTTTTTTATCAATTCCGCATATTCTTTCCCACCAATCCCACCAAAAGATTACTTAACGCGTCCTTTTCCATCATTTTCCTGGCCACCTACATATGCTTTCCATGCAGCACTTCCCATTTGGTGTTTAATTTCTCCTTACACCAAAACCCAAAATCCATTACTAAAAAAGCAATACTCTCCCCTCCACCAATCCAGAAAGAAAAAAAAAAAAAAAAAATAGTAGAGTAAACATTTTATGAGAACTACACTAGAGAATGGAAACATAAAACAAAGTTTTGAATGCAAATACCAACTTCATCATAAACCTACGTCCATGTATATTAAAGTTCTTTTTTTTTTTTTATCTTCGACCTCTTACCTATCCTTGTAACTCTCTTTCTTTCTGAGGAGATTTACTGATCAAAAGTGTTTTGGTATTATATGATATGTTTTTTAATATCATTCTTTTTATTTCTTTTTTTCATACTAATTACTGTGTTTTTTTTTTCCTATTTGATTGACGATCAGATAATTGTCGATCCTTTGCTCTTATACAATCTATTTTACGTTTATGTGTGTTGTTTTTTTTTATTCTTTTGGTTTTCTTTTTCAAAAAAAAACTTACTTGTTTTTCTTCCCCATATCTCTTCTAAATAATGTGCCTTTTCTTGCTTTTTCTTCTTTTTTTTTTGATAATTTTTTTTTTATTTTTTCACTAGGGGTGGCTTTGATTCCAAATGAAGAAGAGTTGCAAAGAGTACGAAAAGTGGGAGGAACATTTACTAGAATCATTTGGATGACCATAAGATGCATTTTTTTCCGATAAATTTTTATTATTTCTTCTTAATTACCATGCATTTTGTGAAATCCTCAACCATAATCTTAAAGAAATGTCTAAATGATTCCAGTAGAAATGCTTCTCCCATTTTTCGCACCTTTACAACTCTTTTCATTTAGAATCAAAGCCACCCCTGGTAAAAAAAAAATAAGAATGATTTATCAAAAAAAAAAAGTCATATTATTTAGAAGAGATCTGGAAAAGAAAAAAAAAAGTAAGATTTTTTTTTTGAAAAAAAAACCAAAAGAACCAAAAAACACAACACAACAAGAATTTAAAACAGGTCGTATATGAGCAAAGGATCGACCATTATCTGATTGTCAATCGAATAGAAAAAAGAAAAAAACACAATAATTAGTATGGCAAAAAAATTGATATTAAAAAACATATTACATAATACCAAAACATATTTGATCAATAAAACCACTGAGAGAGAAAGAGAGAGAGTGTGAGAGAGTTACGAAGGTAGGTAAGATATCGAAGAACAAAAAAAACAGAATTTTAATATACATGGACGTAGGTTTATGATGAAGTTGGTATTTAAATTTAAAATTTTGTTTTAGGTTTCCACTTTCTAATATATTTCTCACAAAATGCTTACTCTACGATAATTTTTCTTTTTTCTTTCTTTTTTTTTTAGTCTGGAATGGTGGAGGGGGTTTTGGGTTTTTGGAGTAAGGAGAAATTAAACAACAAATGAAAAGTGTTTCACGCGAAGCATAGGTAGGTGGCCAAAAAAATGAGGAAGCATAGATAGATGGCTAGGAAAATGATGAAAAATAATGCGTTAAGTAATTTTTTGATGGGATTGATGCATCACGTCATTCCGTGAACCATGCTCACATAGCCATTGATCTCACCTTTTCACTCTGTAATTGGATTGAGCGATAGGGTGATACTGTGCACATTATGATCTCGTGCATCTGGTGCATGCGAAGATTTTATTTTCAATTTTTTTTTATATAGACCTAGATTCTAAAAAAATAACTTTTTCACAATTAATTTTATTTTAAAAAATTATAAAATGTTTCGTTACTATTTATCTAATATTATTAAATAAAATAGAGTGAGGAAAAAGTATATAGCAATATACTTTTATATTTTTGATAGAATTACAGAAAATATATTACATATAACCGACAAAATTCGACAAAATTCGGTAAAGGATATTTTACTATCGTATTTTCTCACCATACATAATACGATCTCTCCTAAATTTACTTAGAAAGTGATTTTTTTGATGTGCGCTTGACAATTTTTTTTTTTTTGTAAATAAAATTTTTTTATTGAATTTTATTTTAAAATAATCTAAATTTTAAATATAAAGTTGCACAAAAACTTAAAATTTGATATTTTAATTTAAATATAAATATTGAATTTAAAAATTTAAAAACTTTAAAAATTGAATTTTAAATCTAATTTTAAATTTAAATTTGAAAGTTTGAAATTTAAAATTTAAAATTCGAATATTTAAAATTCAAAAATTAAAATTTAAGTTTTTAAATTTCAAATTAAAATTTTAATTTTAAATTTTAGATTTTAAAAATTTAAAATTTATAATTTAAAAATTAAAACTTATAATTTTGAAATTTTAAATTTAAATTTCAAAATATAAATTTTATCTTAAATTTTAAATTTTATATCTAAATTTAAAATTTTAAAAATTAAATTTTAAATTAAAAAGTCAAATTTTGAAATTAAAAATTTAAATATAAAATATAAAATTAAAAATTAAAAATTGAATTTAAATTTAGAATTTGAATCTAAAATGAAAATAAAAATTTAAAATTTGGGTTCAAAATCAGAATTAGATTTTAAGAAGCATATTGTAGGTGCTTCTGATTTTGGGTCTTAAAAATTAGAAAATTAATTCTAAAAATCATAATTAAAATTTTAAAATATAATTACCAAACACTCTATATCTTGTTCAAATTTATTTTTTCACCCAAAATCACTTTTTGAAGAATAAAACTTTGATTTTTGTTCCTTGTAAAATTCTCATACAGTAATTTGATAATATAATATTATTTACGTATGTTGGTGTTTAATATATCTATCAAAAAATATATACATCCGGTATCCCACCCATCTAAAATATAATGCTCAACCCTATATATATATATATATATATATATATATATATATATATATATATATATTTGGGAGTTCTACATTCAGTCTATATTCAACCACGTCGTTTTTTGCCAATGAGAATATTCAACACATCCAAAAAAAAGTATTGGAAGTACCCGGTGCATGATAAACCAATTCTAAAATATTTATTAAATATTTAAATAAATTATTTATATATTTTTTATATTATATATATTATATTTTATTTTATTTTAAAATATTAAGTTTCATATATTCTATTAATTTTTTAATATACTGTGTGATGTATGAGTATCAGATATTATATTAATTCTCTAATATATTTTGCGGTGTATGAAACATTAGATTTTGCGGTGTATGAAACATTAGTATATATTAGGTGCAAGTAAAAAAAATTTCTCTTTTTCTTTAAATTACGAGGGCATTCTATTAAGTATTCTCTATACCGGGTGTATATAAATATATACACTATATACTTAAAATCTGTAATAAAAATTTTAAAATTTAATTTAGTAAATATATTTAAATTATTACGTTTTATAAATAGGCTATATATTTAATTAAATTTTGATATGAAAAATTAGTTTTCTAACATACGTTGTAGTATATGGTGTGTTAATATACACCAGGTGCATACAATAATTTATTTTTTTTCCCTCACTTTTAACCAGATAAAAACATCCTTATATATTTGGCAATTTAAAATAAATTTTCTAATTTTAATTTTATAATTAAAAAATTTATTTATAAAAAATTTTAACTATTAAGTTTAATTGAATATTTAAGTAAAGTTATTATAATACAAATACTGAAAGTTAACAAATATTAATAAAAAAAAATAATTTTTATAATGTATAAATGTTTATACCAATTTTATTTTTTAAAATTTTTTTGTTATAATTTTTTCAATCTTAAAATTTTAATAATTATATATATTGATTGATTGAAATATTATATATATATATGGGTCTGGCTACTATACTCTTATGAGTAAAATTTTTTTGTACTCATAAATTTTCATTCCTTAGATGAAAGAATGTGTGGTTAGGATTATAGTAGTTCTTAGAATTTATACTATTTCTCCAACAACCTAGTAAATCCTAGAGAGACCACTATCATTCTAACCGCATATTCTTTTATCCAATAGTGAAAAAATTATGAGTACAAAAGAGTTTATACTCATAAGAGTATAGTAGCCCTACGTTTTTTATATTTATATATATATATATATATATATATATGTATATATCACAAGCAGAATGGAATTTACTTGGCCTACCCCTCTTCCTCTGTGGAGGAAGTATGGTATCTAAGTTTGTATCATGATCCAAGCCGGCCGGGGGACCAACTCCACAAGTCTCAGGTTTCGCATGAATCTCACTGCAATTGCTCGAGGAATCGATACCAATCACTTCGCGAATAATCTCAGCACTGACGATCTCTACAGAACATGCATTACGTACTTTCTCTCATTTGAGGGTCCTTTTTCATCGCAAAAAGGGAAAAGGCTTTCTCATTACCACTAGCATCAAAGATTAGAACTTCAAAAGAAGAGTTTTCAATCAGTTTGAAAAGCAGTAGGTCATTCTCCTCTACGCGGTGAGCTTCGATGAATTCCTTCCAACCTGACATGAGAATTACGCTGTCTCGAGACTTGATAACTCCAACTGGCCAAATGTTACCACTTGGAGGCTTAAGATCGTAAATGGTTCGCGAAGTTCTTCGGTATAATTGAAAAGGAACAAACAAAAAAACATATAACAGAGATATTGTTGCTGAATTTTTTCATCTATAATAAGAAAGTTGGAGTCAGTTTTACTAATCATTTTCTTGATACTTTTGTTGAATTATAGGAGTTGAGCTGTAATGTTATAAGTAAACAAATTCTGTTGTCACCTATTTATTTTCGACGATAAAATTTCTAAATTGACGATTGACACTGTTAAATATGATATAGACCATTTAAACTATCTGAAAATTAAATTTTATTTTATTTTTATATATTTTTTTTATCGTCTATTAAGTGAACATAAGATGAATGGTTAAACTTGAATATCCTTAAAAAAAGTGATGATATAAGTTTTGTAACCAATACCGAAAGTATAAATTTTATTTTAAATAATTTTTTAAAAAAAAATATTCAAAATTTAATTAATTTAAAATTTTTTATACCGTTAAACAAGCAAATGTCTCATATTTATCATTAAAATTATAAAATTTGCAACCATTTAATCATTAAGTGAATAATGTCGAAAAAAAATAAATTTTGATTTTTAAATATTTTTAGTGGCATAAATTATGTTCACCAATGCTAATCGTCGATTTGAAAGTTTTATCATCGAAAATAAATGGGTGACAACGAAGCACGTTTGCAACATATAGCATTCCAACTCAACTCAAATGATAGTTACTTGATACATTTTAACTTCTAGAAACTTACTCACCTAGAAAAACACTATGCCATATATATAATTGGAAGCTATAAACACTACAACAAAATTGCCCTTTAACGAAAGGAAAAGTCGTCGTTATTGCTCCATTTTTCGTCGTTAAAAACAAATAACGACGGAATAAAATCTCGTCGTCACCCGTCGTTATAGCTTCCCTTACTAAAAGAATTAACGATGGTTTAGAAAAACCGGTCGTTATTGCTTTTTAACGACGGAGAAATCTCCGGTCGTTAATCAGTATTCATTAGTGACCATATAATGCAACAATAGCGACCTATTCGTCGTCGCTAATAAGCTTAATGATTTAGAAGTTTGTAAATTTAACGACCAATGTTTTCGTCGCTAATAATTAAATTATTACGAAATAATATGACAATAACGACTAAAATTGTCGTCGCTAAAAGTAAACCTTTAGAAAAAGAGTATAATAATAACGACCAGTATTTTGGTCGCTAATAAATGTACGTTTTGAAAAAGGTATAATAATAACGACCAGTATTTTGGTCGCTAATAAATGTATAATAATACAGCATATATTACTATTAAACCATATATTAACAAATACAATAGAGAAGACATTACATTCAATTAAAACTACATTCACATACACACCATTGAAACAAAATAATTATCAAAAGTATTGTCATCAAACATGCAACCATCACATACACACCATTTCAAGTCTACATATAAAGTTGCCAAAATGTTTACTAAATTAAAAGTAACCACTCCAAAATAAACATGCAACCATCCATTGTGCTTCGAAAGAAGAAGTAACCACTCCAAAATAAACATGCAACCATCTATTGTGCTTCGAAAGAAGAACAGAAAAAAGATAATTGAAAATCTACTATGTTGGCTTCAAGACGATCCTCTTTGCTCAAATACGAACATCTTCAGTTATCTGCAAAAGACCAAAGTAAATATTATTACAATACTAAAATAATATAAGAAATATGTGAAACTTTTGAAATAAAAAATAATATTTTAGAAAATTAAAATGAAGATATGCTTTTGGATTTTGGCCTCTTCGTCACTGCAGAAAATGCAACATTTCAAGTTCAATGATACCCCAAATCATTCTCATGCAGAAAGCAGAAGAGGCTTGTATTGCACAAGCTCTGAAAATACTGCACAAGCTCTAAAAATATAAAACCCAAAACTATACATACCAACCTGTCAGATATAGTGAAACAACTGTTGGTTAGGACACCTAATACGTGGCAATTTTCACCTCCAAGGGAGGAGACCAACATTTGAGCCTTACTAATACTTTCTACTATTATTAGGATCCTTTCACTCTGTAGATTTTGATTACTCAGCGTTTCCGAAACAATTTGCATGACCTACAATGTAGAGACCAGCAAGAACTGTCAGCATTATAAACACAGGGCAACAACAAAAACAAAGTAATCAAATAGGAAATAGATACATGCACTAAAGCATTTAAGGCATCTAAAAACAGAATTAGCACAGCCTACATAAAAGGCAAGGATTTCTCTCTCTCTTCCTCCAAACTGATGCAAACATTTGTGAACCCATAAACACAGGTAGAATTGTGGGATTTATCCAGCTTTGATATTAATAAACGAAGAAATAGGAGAGAGATAAATAAACGAGGAACGCCATAAACATATGTAAATTATAATTCCTCTAGCAGTGAAGCAGCATGAACAACATATGGCTGACTAGTTCGAAGTAAAAACAGAAGTAATACTTTCAAAACTTGTCAAGTAAAAGATGACCATCCAAACAATCAGGCTCAACTTAAATGTCTGATATGTTGGCAAAGATTCAAAATTATAAAGAGATCAAGCATCAATAAGTGCAAAGAACAAGGATTTCAAGAACATTATAAATAGTACCATCTATGCACTAATCTATGCACTGATTCATGAACACTAAGTAAGCAGGCACTATCTGAGACTGATGCATTGCAATGTCTTGCACAAATCATATATTATTCGTTGCCTACCAGTAATGATACACCAGATATGTCGATGGCGCTTAAGGAAACAAGCTCAAGAAGCCTATCTGGAGTGGATACAACGAACTCCGGTTCACAACTTTTTAGACTGTCCTTGAAAAGAAAAGGCAGAAGATTTAAGAGTCATGGAAAAAAAAAAAGAAGCTAAATGCATATAATCAAACTGCAACTAAAGAGACATGCCAAAAAACAGTTCAACAAAATTGTAAATCCGCCAAACATAAACACTCAGCAACGGAAAGTATTTCCAGTGAGCAGTTAATTGGAACAACACTGGATGTCTTCCACCATTCTTTCTCTGGCACATTTTTAAACTTAACCAGTATGGGCAATGATATTCAGTCAAATACCAGGGTAAGAGTCCCTCCAAATAAGAATATTAGTCAAAAAATTCAAAATTTCTCACGCATTATTTTAACTATTTAACATAGGCGTCCTGCATACATGCCCCAAGAGAACTCTAGCTTTATCTGTATCAAATCAAAATTGGACACTTGCTAAATGTCTTCTTCCAAAGAGAACTGCATACATGCATAGTTTGCTTATAATATAAGACAAGTCAAGCATCATCATCAAAAAAAAAAAAAAAAAAAGATTCCACCACCCCCACAACCAGCCCCTACACCAAATTAATAATACTCACTTATAGTGACATCACAAACTAAAAATGATTATGGGCTATGATTTTCATTTACAATGTGAATTCTGCATAAGGAACTAAAAACTATTTTTTTTCTAAATTCTACCCAGACTTCAAAAACCTTTAATGGAAAATGTTTGGCGATGGACCTACCTATGAACCTAGTGATCAACAGGGGCGCCAGGGTGCAAGCTTACTGTGTGTATCCGAGGTCGGGGCAGAGGCCGCGGCCGGCGGCGTCGCCGAGGAGGGACGCCGCGAAATGGGAGTCGCCGGTGTCGCAGAGGGCTTGGAGGAGGGAGTCGAAGGTGGCGACGTCGGGGAGAAGGCCCTCCTTGGTCATGCGGAGGACGACGGCCTTGGCAGACTCGAGGTAGCCGGCGCGGACGAGGCCGACGATGAGGAGGTCGCGGCCGCGGACGGGGGGCGGAGGCCTAGGCGGGCCATCTCGTGGAGGAAGAGCTGGGCCTCGCGGAGCTTGCCGGAGGCGCACCAGGCGTCGACGAGGATGGAGAAGGTGAGGCGGTCGGGGGGAAGGCGGCGGCGGGCCATGCGGCAGACGAGGGCGTAGGCGGCGGGGAATAGGCGGTTGGCGCAGAGGGCGGAGAGGAGGGCGTTGTAGAGGAGGGTGGAGTGGGGGCAACTGAAGCGGGGGAGGCGGTTGAAGAGGGCGACGACGCGGTCGGGGAGGCGGGCGCGGCCGTAGGACTCGATGGCGGAGGCGAAGGGGATCGCGGGGAGTGGGAGGGAGAGGGAGCGCATGAGGGAGGCGAGGGACCAGAGGTAGGGGAGGAGGTCGGGTCGGGAGGAGAGGGGGAGGAGGAGGGCCGAGAAGTGCGCCGGGGAGGGGGAGAAGGACGGCCGGGAGGAGTGGATCCAGTGGAAGAACCGCACGGCGGGGACCGGGGCGGACGGGGCGGCGGCGCGGAGCACGCGGAGGACGAACTCCGGGGTCGGATCAGGGAGGCGGAGGCGGTTCAGCGTGCGCTCCAGGTAGAAGTCGCGCCACACTATGTTCGCGATGTGGTGGACGGCCGCGAAGTAGGCGTCCTTCGACGACGGCCGGTCGTTGCTGGGGTCGTGGTCGGGATTGGGATTAGGGTTTAGGGTTCCACATGTTATTAACTCCATAAAATTTTTTTACTTAATTTGGTTGTTTTTAGTGGCGACTTATTGTGCTCGTCGTTAATTTGGTAGCTTTTAACGACTGCTTATTGTACTCGTCGTTAATTTTGCAGCTTTTAACAACGGCTTATTGTGCTCGTTGTTAATTTGGTAGCTTTTAACGATGACTTATTGTGCTCGTCGTTAATTTCCTAGCTTTTAACGACGGCTTATTGTGCTCGTCGTTAATTTGATAGTATTTAATTTGGTTGTTTTTAGCGACAACTTATTACGCCCTTCGTTAATTTTGTTATATTTAGCGACAACTTATTGCACCCGTCGTTAATTTGATTCCTATTAGCGACGACTTATTGTGTCCGTCGTTAAATTAAATGCTTGTAGTGACCACGTATTGCACCCGTCGTTAATTTACTTACTTTTAGCGACCATTTATTGCACTCGTCGTTAATTTTGTTGCTTTTAGCGATGAAGTATTGCACCCGTCGTTAATTTGATTATTTTTAACGACCATTAATTGCACCCGTCGTTAATTGATTACTTTTAACGACCACTTATTGCGCCCGTCGTTAAAAATTAGTCGTTATAGCTATAATTTCTTGTAGTGAAATAGGAACACTCAAAATGATAATTAACAAAACTATGATTCTCTTGAAGTATCCAGCTTCTAACAAAAGCACAAAGTTAAAAACAGAAAAGAAGATGCATTACCATGAGTTGTGTGAAATCTCCGACCATAATCTTATAAAAATGCATCCCAAACTTATCCAAATGATTCCAGTAGAAATGCTAGTTTCACTCTCTGCATTCTCTGCAGCTCTCAAAACCATCAAACATTTGAAAAATGGAAGCTCTCCACCTAAGAAAATACAAGAAATGTATTGCATAGTCAAAATATTTGATTGCAAGAAGAAAAAATATATACCACTATATATGAACAAAGCAAAATGAGTGTTTTTGCAGTTAAATTACATTAATCTATAAAATGAGTGTTTTTTTTAATCTATTAAAATATTTAAAAATTAGGCATAAGAAATATATATATATAAAGTGTTGTAAAATTTATAATTTTAGTTGTAAATATAAATCTTTTGCTTGTTTAACGGTGTAAAAAAATTTAAATTATTTAAATTTTGATTAGAAAATTTTTTAAACTATTTAAAATGAGATTTATACTTTTAATTTTGATTACAAGTTTAATGAAAATAATTAGGAATCTGACAGAACTCAAACTCATAACCTCTTACTTTCATATCATATTAAAATATATAAAATAATTATTATTCTTTAAAAATTAAATTATTAAAATATATTATTTTAATATTTATATTTAGATTCAACAATATTTAGTAAATACAATTGTAGCAATTTAATTAGGAGCAGAGCTTATATATTTTTAAAAGCACAAGTCCAACTATATTTATAAATTTTTTATCATTAAATTTGTATTGAAATTTGTGTTATTATAAAGTTAATTAAAAAAAATTAAAAAAAAAAAAAGTACAATAACACAAATTTTAATATATATAAATTTAATAATAAAAAATTTATAAATATAATTAAGCTTATACTTTTAAAAGTATATAAGCTCTACCCTTTAATTAGTATGCTACACAGACAAGTTAAGTTGTCTACAGAGAAAATTAACTTTTTTATTTGAAAATCACTTCCACATCCGATTAAGGATGGCTTTTCTAATCTCCTCCTTAATTTTTTAGAGGCCAAATAATTAATCAGACATTTGGATTGACATAATTATAGTTTGGTTAAAAGTTAATTTTGGTAAGCGGAAAATATTAACCTTATCATCAACTAGCATAAAACCAAAAAGACTTGACATCAAGTCCTAGGCTAAATTTTTATTTTTATTTTTTTTTTAAAAAAATAAATTGTACCATTTCAAAATAAAAAATATTTTGAAAATTTTAATTCGTAACTACCTACCAAATTTTGTTGATGTATTCATGATCGACAACAAAATTAATATTTTTATTTTTTATCAATTTAATTTACGGTTGAACTACAACTTCATCAATTCAAAAGTTATTTAATTGCATTTTCGACGAAACATTATTTGTTAGATTTTCCTTTTTATGAGAGCAAAGTAGTCATTAAGCTTCACTTTGTTCAATTTTTTAGAAACATAAAAATTATTAAGTTTTTAGTCAACTGTGCTAGATATGAACAGTATTTATAAAAAGAAAAATAAAACATCTCATTTTTGCAGAGAAAATACATAGATTTTTCCATCTAGTACATTCGAACTTACTACTTACTACTGTCACCTTTTATTGAACAAAATACGTACGCATAATGCGTCCACTAGTATGTAGGCTAACACCTACTGTTACTAAGCCCACGTAACTTTATTTGATTTCATAGAAACTACTTAAGATCTCTAGTTAGCAAAAGGCTTTTGGTTCGAACAACCAAGGTTCGCGCCATAGCTCACACGCAACATGTCACAATATCTCCGGTAGTAACCGATCCGATCTTTCTCTTCGTTCGGGCTGAATCCTTTACCGCATTCGATCCCCCCGTTGATGATGTTGGTGATGACACCGTATCCGGGCGCCCGTCCCGCGGCAGAATCTGTCGCCGACGGCTTCCACTGCCCGGTGATCACGGCGTGGCACGACGGCTTGTTCCCTTGGGCTGTCATCCAGAACCATATCGCCGTCTTAAACGAGATTACTGGGTCACTCGTTATCAAGTTTGGATTGTTCACCAGGTCCTTTCCAATGGCCTTACCCGCCAACTCGTAGTTATACTTGCTGAAACATGCATCAATACCGACCATATTATTAATAATATCTGAATTATAAATTATTTTAAATTTGATACATATTCAACCGTTTAAAATTTAAATTTTATTATTTAATTGATTTGAATTAATTAATAATACTTTGATTTCAAAATATGCTAACTAAACTTGTCAAAATAAATAACGATTTTAAATTTTAAAGTCAAAATATCGTGCTTAAATCAAAAAAATTAGAGAATAAAATTAAAATTTTGACAAGTTTGATGATGGCTGTTCATGTAAGTTTTATACGTTTTTACCTTCTAATTTAAAAGAGGCTAAAAATTTAAATTTGCTTACTGGGTTAGTTGGATCGGGCCTCGCCCGTAATACGGCGGATCCGTTTTATGATCAACCTCCTCTTTCAAGCAATATCCCCAAGCGTATGGTCCATCCGGGGCACTCGGCCACCCCCCTACACGCATATACATATCTAATTAATTAACTATAATAAAGGTAATTAATTGATCATTAACCACCAAATAATTAGAAAAAATATAATGTTTTACCGATCAATTATAAATCTATCGACAAATTGAGCTAGTTAAACTAGACTGACCAGTGGTTTCGTGGGACGTTTGTCCGAAAAACGCTGCAAGCTCTCTTTTACGAGTAGCCAAATCGCCGGTCGTCCCGAATCTCTTGAACGAATTCGCGGCTTGTATGAAGGCATTGTAAGTGTAAAAGCCTTTCGCAAGACACGCTGCGTCGTTGCGATGTTTCAGCATCTGGTTGAAGAGGGACTGAGTTACTATAGAGCTCACACTCTGACCCTCGACATTATTTGTAGCATAGCACAGAAGTAGTGTTAAGCTCAAGAAGCTCACAATGAGAGTCCTCATCTCGTGCTCAATTTGTGGATCATGTGAGTTATGAATGATCGGATTTTATAAGGTAACAGACCGCGATACGCTGTACCCTCGCTGGTCGGTGTAGTCGCAGTTCTCGCAGAGTAATAGCTGAGGCATTTGCTCTTTGTTTGTGTTGAATAAGAATAATTTTGATTTACAGGGAGGTGATTGTAACGCGGGTTCGTGCGGTGTACAATGTTGACTGAGTTAGAAGAAGCCTAAGACCATTGACTGGTAGTTTTTTTTTTTTTTCGAAAATAATAATAGAGTAATTATCCATGTGGGATCATCTAATTTTTTATTTATTTGACTCGAAAATTTACACTATCTTATGTATATGGTTTTAAAATTGGTGGAGATAGTTCATCACGTGAAACTTTTTTATCCAACGTTTATACAGCTTCAAAATTCACAATCATAAATAAAAAGTCTAATGTTAATTTGAAATAATTTTTATTAAAATATTTATTTGTTCTTTTTTTCAAAAAGGATCACTTACATTCAGTATATAAGTTTGATGTATTAGTAAATTTATATATTATTTTATAGTGCTATTAATTAAAATTTATTTAAAATATTTAAAATTTTTATATAAATATTTGTTCTTATATTTTTTTTATTCTGACTTTTTAAAATCTATATTATGTCTATTCAAAATTTTAAAAAAATTACGGACGAAATGACCAAATTAGCTTTATTTTTATTCTATAGAAAAAATAATTTTTTAATATATGTTTGTTGTTTAAAAATATTTTTTGATATAAATTATATGAAATGAACTGAACAATTACGAAATCCTAATAAAAGGAGATTAAGTGCCTCAATTTGAAACTTTGAGAGAATAGAATATAAATTTTTAAAAATCAAAGAAATTATTTATAGAAAAAAAAATTGTATTCTAATCTTAAAATTTTTTAAATTATGAATATTGTCACACTAACAAACATATGAAAGAAAATGCTTTGAAATTCTCAAAATATGGCTCATATTATGTATTATTATTAGAGTAGGGTTGCTATTCTATTAGGAGCACAAAAGTCTCCGTGCTTCTAATCCGTTTTCGATGATGTGACTTCTGAATCGACGATCAATTCTATTAAATTTGATCTAGTATATTTGAAATATTTAGAAAATAAATTTTTAAATTTTTTATTATTATTTATCTAGTAGTCGAAAGGATTAAAAATGAAAGACTAAAATAAAAATTTTATAAAAAACTATGATATAGTACTAAAATATTCAATCAGAAATATCGATCCGGCAGTAAATAGTATAAAAAAAAATTCTATCAAAATTACAACTGAGTATCAAAATTACAACTGAGTTAAATAGGTAAACAACGCATATCAACGGTTAAAAATTATTAATTTTAAATATTTTCGATCACCAAATATTTATTTTTTAAATATTTTAAAAATAATAGATCAAATCTAAACAAATAATATCGTAAATTCAAAAAATTTATTATTAAAAATCATTTAGAAACACAAATGCCTCAAATGTCGCCTTAATTTTAACCCGTCTCTTATTAGTAATTATGGTGTCTAAATGAGTGGTTGTTAACTTGTTATCAAGATCAGCCTTTTTAAAACCTAGGATTCGATTATTTATTTGTGCTTTTGCAAAAGAGAGACGCATATATATATATATATATATAGTCCGGTTATAATACTATCGATAGCATTAAATACTTGGTGCTATTAAATTTTTTATTGTTGGATGAAAAAAAATACGGTTAGAATTATAATGGTCCCCTAAAATTTTTACTATTCAACCAACTACCTAATAAACTCTAAGGGACCACTATAATTCTAATCGTATATTTTTTTATCCAACGACTAAAAATTTAATAGCACCAATATATATATATATATATATATATATATCAACTTTCCAAAGTAGCATGCAATACAATCCAAATCCACCATAATGTGATGTAGAAGACTTGCTTAGCGAAGCGCGTGTGAGGCGGCATTTTGGAACCAACAACTCTCCAGCTGTCACATGTGGCGAATGCGACTTAAAAAGTCTACACGGAAGCGTGTCGTTTTTAGTGGAAAAAAATTTAAAATACTGAAGTTATGTGCTGAAGTCACGTAGATACTAACAGCGTGTCAACGAGTCGAACATGAACGAGCTGAGGTCGATTCGTGCTCGATTCGTTTAATAAACAACCCGAATACGAGTTGACTTATTTAAATATCGAACTGAAAAATTTGACTCGTGTTCGACTTGTTTATTAACAAGTCGAACACGATCTGGCTCGCGAACAACAAGTTTGATTTTTATTTCTATTATTAAATATAAAACTGAAAAAAAAATTAAAAAAATAAAATTTATAAAAAATTAATAGTTTAAAATTTAAATAGTAATATATATATATATATATATATATATATATATATATATATATATATATATATATATACATTCGAGCCGTTATCAAGCCGAACACGAGCGAGCTGATCCCAGCTCGTGTTCGACTCGTTTATTAAACGAGCTGAAAAATTCGGCTCGTTTACTAAACGAGCGATTCGATCTCAAGCTCATTTCGAACCGAACACAAGCTGGCTCGCGAACAGCGAGCTGGATTGCCACCCCTAGATACTGATAATGTATTATCTTTTAGGGATAATTGCCTGTGTACCCCTGAAATATAAAGAAATATCTGATTTATCCCTCTTATTTTTTTCTTTCCAATATACCCTTCATACGTTCCACCGTTATTAAAAATACCCCTACCGTTTCCCTTTGTTAAGTTAACTAGGGTTAAACTAGAGTTAAATAATAATCAGAGTTGAAAACTATCAGATATACCTATTTTGCCCAGGTTTAGGATTTAGGGTTTAGGGTTTAGGATTTTTTAGGGTTTTAGGATTTAGGATTTAGGGTTTTAGGGTTTAGGATTTAGAGTTTTTTAGGGTTCTAGAGTTTAGGGTTTAGGGTTTTAGGGTTTAGGGTTTAGAATTTTTTAGGGTTTTAGGGTTTAGGGTTTAAGGTTTTAGGGTTTAGGGTTTAGGGTTTAGGGTTTTAGGGTTTAGGGTATATTTGAAAGGGCAAAATAGTAATTACACACAGATAACGGCAGTTCCAAACGGTATATTAACAGAGTTTAACTTCAGGGATATTTTGGAAAGAAGTTGGAACGTAAGAATGATAGTTTTAATATTAGCCTTCTAAGAGGGATAAATCTAAAAACAGAAAAATTTTTAGAGATATGTAGAAAATTGCCCCTATATATATATATATATATATTTATTTATTTATTTATTTATTTATTTATTTATTTATTTATTTATTTATTTATTTAGTGGGCTTATATATTTTTAAAAGTACAAACTCAAATATATTTTTAAATTTTTTATCATTAAATTTGTATTGAGATTTGTACTATTTATTTTTTCTCTCTTTTTTTAGTTGTACTTATAATAGCACAAATCTCAATACAAATTTAATGATAAAAAATTTATAAATATAGTTTGGATTATACTTTTAAAAGTATATAAGCTCTATAATATATATATATATATATATATATATATATATATATATATATATATATATATATATATATATATATATATATATATATATATATATATATATATATATATATATAGAGAGAGAGAGAGAGAGAAGAGAGAGAGAGAGAGAGAGAGAGAGTGTGTGTGTGTTTGGCTAATATATGTTTGTATCAAGTAATTGATATTTGTAAGTTTTTTACTGTTAAATTTATTTTTTTAATTAATTTTATCGTTTAGATCATTCTATTAATTCTACCAACCATTCACTTAACCTAAGAGGTTTATTAATATCTTAATCACACATCTTTTCATCTAAAACTAAAAATCTACAAACATCAATAACTTGGTACTTTTAAAAATATATGAACTTAATTTTATATATATATATATATATATATATATATATATATATATATGAACAGGTGTGAGATGGTCTATATTCGCATTCTCTTTTCGTTCTTTTTTTTTCGGAATACAGATGTGTGTTAGATGATAAACTTTCGTTACAATATTTGCTAAAAACGATCCAAATAAAACTAATATTTTTTAAATTTTAAATATTTTTTGAGTCATAATATATATTAATATACACATATAAATATAAACTAAAATTAGTAACAATGGAACTAGAATTTTACATTCTTATTCAAATTTTTATATATCTATATTTTATTAATAAAAATTTAAATTTAACAAACATAAATATAATTTTGATATAAATTTTATAATAAAATAAACGAAAAACAAAATAAATCATCTTATTCTCTCATAATATATATATATATTAATTAATATTAACACCCCTTTTATCTTCCCACAAAAAATAATCAAAATTTACTTTCACCCCTAATTATAGATCATTATGAGTTGACTATCCAATTTTTTAAAATTTTAATTTTATTATTTAACCTGTCAATTTATTTGATCTGAGCCCGTCCGATACTTTAACTTTAAATTTTGAATGCATAATTTATATTTAAGTGTACTACATATAATTTTTACAACTATATATATATATATATATATATATATATATATATATATATATATATATTAAAATAAATAATTAGTTTAAATTTTAAAGTTAATATATCGTTAATTGACTCAAATTAATAAAATTAAAAAATTAAATAGTAAAATTAAAATTTTGAAATGCTGGATATCTAATTCAAAAGACCTACAGTTCACATAAATTTTACGTCTTTTTATTAAAAATAATTTTACTATACTTAAAAAAAAAATGTAATTGACAGGGACATAAATGTAATTTTACTATACTTTTGCCGAGAGAATATATATAGCTAGAGATCTAAAGTACTTTTTTTTGCATTTTTTATAATTTTTTAAATAAAAAATGTTATCCTCAATACCGTAGTACACTAGCAAGTGTACAAGTTGCGTGTTGCGTTTGCATTATTTTTGGCATTTAATATCTGATAAGGGATGCAACGAGTACAATTTCATACCAAGGTGTAAATTTTATGTCCCTTTCGTCTAAGGACTTTTTATTTTCAGTGCCCAACCTGCTTTTCAAAAATTATAAAATAGGATTAAATTCATAATACTGTTTTATATAAAATATATATTAAATAATAAATATATATTTATAAAATTTAATTTTTTATATTTATTTATTTAAAAATTTTAAATTATTTATATATTTTTTTTATTTTATTAATATCAGTTTACTGTTTATGTTTTAACAAAATATAAGTAAAATAATAATTTTGTCCTTTCGAATATATTTTTTTTAAAATTCAATTATTAAAATAATATAAAAATATCTGAAAGAATAAAAAAATAAATTTATTTCACTAACTAATCAAAGTTAAGTATTAATTTAACTTATAGTTAACTATATTTTTCTAACGAATATTATTGATAGGGACATATATATAAATAACTTAGTGCTTTTAAAAAAATAAATATAAAAAGTTAAATTTTATAAAAATATATTTGCTATTCGATAGGTTTATATAGAGCTGTATACAATTAACCCTTAAAATACTATAGATATTATTTCAAAATTATTAATACTAAATTTTTCATTAGAAATTAATAAATTTTGTAAAAAGAAATTCTTCTATCACATTAGACTTGTTTGTCTGTAGTTGTATCTAACTATAAATAATTATTATGGGGTATTATATGGGGTTAATAAGTTTATTTTTCAGAAAAAATACTTTACTTTTGTTTATGATTTGATTTATAAATATCTTTTTGGTCTAATTAAGTTTATTATTTTTTAAATTTAATATTATATGGATCTCATATTGATCTCTATTCAATATATATTTTCAATAACCTGTATACAATTAACCCTAAAACTAAAAATATATTTTTTGTTTCTGTGAATCTAGTTTCTATTTTGTCTAAATTAGTATGATTATGTTTGTTTACTATTTGTGTAGTTTAATTTATTTTAATTATTTAATTTAATCTAGTGTTTATTTAATTATATTTATAATATTTTCAAGTAAAAAATCTTTAAGTTTATTAAAAAAAAGTATAAATAATAAATAATTGAAAATATATATATTTAATATTTTGATGGATTGTTATCATGAATATATATGGATAATCATGATAAATTTTTTAAAATTAGAATGATATTTCTTATATAATTAAGGGTGAGAAAGAGTACGTACAAAACTTTTAACTGTATTTTTAACTAAAAGTTCAATAAAACATTTTATATATAGATATAGGTGTACAAGTGAACTTTTTATATTTTATTCCTATTACAAATTTTAATAATATTTGTTTTATTTATTAGAAAAATTTTAAACGTGCTTGTATGTATATCTTACATCCTTGCACTCAAAGATTTATTTATAAAATAAAAGAAAAAAAAAATAAAAAAAAAAAATAAAAGGCATGGCAAACAACAACAATCAGAGCAGTTCATTTTGATTCTAATTTTACAATAATAAAAAAAATAATAATAATAAATACTTGTACACTCCATTTGAAATGTATATCATACATTTCATCTATTTTAAAATGAGGCGCGAATTTCACTCCTTACTTTGAAGTGAGGAGAAGTCCCTCATTCTTAGGGATGAGGTGTATACAAGTCAATTATATTATAACACATCTAATGGATCCCAAACCAAAAAGATTAAATCAAAATATCAGTGTTAATGAGACTTTGCTTCATATGCCAATTTAAGAGGTTTCCTTGCGATTATATACAATAAAATAGCTTTCTCAAGAAGCATTGGCCTGTTTGCTTCTGTTGAAAAGCTTACCATATTTTGTGAAAATGTTTCAAAATTGTTACACACTAAGCAAACAGTAACACTATAAAAGACCAAACAAATACTCAACAAGAGTACTTCACTTGAAGATTCCTATCGACTTTACTTGTATGTCCATGTACATGAAGCTTAAAAAAAAAACAAAAATACACCCAAATAAATCGGAAACCAAATTGCATTCAAATAACAAAAGCGCTTTCTCTATGATACATCTTTCCCGAGAGGCTCACTAACCAGAGAATATAACACATTAAGCTAAACCTCTCGCTCGCCGTCCACAAAGAGAGGCAAATTTTGGGAATTGCTTGCGTCTAAGGGCCTTTGGCGTTTTTTTGCCGCTTCTCTTCTAAACCTGCAGCCTCATTCAACATGTCGGCTGCATCTTCATTCATATTCAGCTTGGCAAGGGCTACCGCCTGCATGTAGAAAGCTGTCGGCCAGTCCGGGTATACGCACTGCGCTTGCATCGCATCTCGGAGAGCAGCGTCGGGTTGGTCGCACATAAGGTGGCAGAGGCTCCTCCGCGCATATACTGTCGGCGAGACCATCGTTCCCACATCAATGAACTGCAACAAAAGGCAGGGTGTAAATTGGCATTAATTATCACCGCAGATGTAGAAGGTTTTCTACTTTCTGGAGTAGAGAAACTATAACAGAAGCCTCGGAGGACCATGTACCTTCAAGGCGTAAGTCAGTTTAAAGGTGTAGATATGGCAAACAAAATACCTGAGTGTAACACTCGATAGCAATCTTGAAATCTTTATCACGGAAAGCAAAGTCCCCTCTTTTCCTGGCGTCCAGCATATCCCTCATTTGCTGTGTCCACTCCTGGAATGATAACTGATGCAACCAAAAAGGGAAAAGGGGAAAAACGATGGATTATTTTTACGTCAGTAACTTAATTATGGTTCACTGTATTCCATAGCTCTAGACGAAGAACTTTATATATACCTCATTGGTTCCTTCGTCGTCTCTGTAGTGCGTCATTACTAGAATCTGGTGGATGGCAGTAAGGTCCATCCTGGAACAGGCTTCTCCGAGAGGAGACAGAGGATGCTGAGGAGTGGGAGGAGCTTCCTCATGCTTTGGTATCCCGAGCATCACATACGATGGCACCTGCTCCAAAATTAGCAACTGTTGAAGAACAAGACATCAATTATATAACCTTCCTGTACCAATTATATGAAAATTTCCCCTATGTGAAAAATTCTGTCCACAGTTCAGTTTTAGGAAACATATAATAGTTGGGACACCTTCACCCTTTCCTTTCTGGCACCTATTTGATTCCATTTGCAGGTATAAATTGTAGGTGCCAAAAAACCCAGCTCTTTAAGAAA
The DNA here is from genome assembly GCA_029204045.2 of Tillandsia leiboldiana. Taxonomy (NCBI): domain Eukaryota; kingdom Viridiplantae; phylum Streptophyta; class Magnoliopsida; order Poales; family Bromeliaceae; genus Tillandsia; species Tillandsia leiboldiana. The sequence continues at coordinate 2,645,721 of CM055069.1, read as the reverse complement.
CTCAGTATATAATATCTGCTTTTGTTTATACTTGTAGAATTACACCATATTGTAATTTTAGGGCAATCCCACATATACTGGTTAGAGGTTAGAAAACAGTCACAAGTACCTCTGATTTAGTCTGCAAAGGCGCTAGCATGGAAACCAGCTTCTTTGTATTGGGACGATCCCTGGGTTCATATTGCAAGCACTGAGAAGCAAGATCTACAAGAGCAGTAGCCTCTTCTTTTGAGAAATTTCCTTCCAGATGTGAATCCATTAATGTTAGCGTGTGTTTATTTCGTATCATATCAAGGGCCTGCATGCAAAATCTCAATTTGTGAATCTTTCAAAGGTCAAGATTTGCCAAGTGTGGTGATGTAAGCATGGTTCATAAGGTTAATTGATATTAAAGCATCAAATGAGCAATTGTTTGGCACAACCTTGCGAACAATATTGCTCCAACATATACTTCGCTTAAAAAGTGATACTGAGAAGATAGTAGAAGTGATATCATTTACTTCAGTAAACAAGCATACTTGTGGGAAAGGAGAAAAGAGTAACCAGAAAACATGAGCTAACAATCCAGATAGAAGCTAGGACCTAGATCCTTCATCATAGAAATCATGTAATAAGTCGTAATGACCTCAATTAAGTTGAACTATTATGGAGTTGAGCAGAATTATGTGGACCGAATTCAGCACATACAAATTGCTGAGAAACAAAAATCATAGATTAATAGAAGATCCATGGTAAAATAGTTCTAGCAGAACCATAAGCCTGTAGATTACATTGCAAAAGCTCTTCACCTGTAGCAAATATAACTTTGTAGCAAGCGTTGATATGGCACACTTCAACAGGGCACCATTTATAACTATACAATATGCTGATTCCACTAACATGTACAAATATTATTTGCCCAAACAATACCCGATGGGCCCGTTTCGTTCACGGTTTGTAATATTTCAGTAATCCTACAAATTTTCTATAGAAAATGTTCAAATCATAATCATTCAACTCAAGTTAGGTAGTTGTAAAAGGTGTTAGTGAAGTAGTGGAATTATTGACGATTCCTAGGTGATAGGAATACTGGATTATCAAGGGTTAGGAGGTATTCTCATTTTCATACTTAATGCGAATTATTAGTAAAGAATATATTAATTCTTAACCTCCCAACCCAAGTGGATTAATAAGTAACAAACTTGCCATTCCAAATATAAAATATACAACATTTTTAGAATATTACAAACCTTGAACCAAACGTCCCCTATAAGTTTTCATATTGACTCAAGAAGGATTATCTCAATAGAAGAAAAGAAAAAGGCTCTACAAAAGAGCCCCACAAAGCCCCAACTGCCCCTAGCACCAAAATTTGAGATATAAACGGAAGGCATATTGCATAAAACTAATAGATGTAGAGCACTTACATGACTAGGAGGGATGCGCTTTCCACTAAGAAGATCCAATAGTACAGTGCCAAAGCTGAATATCACACTTTCTGGAGTTACCCTGCCTGAGAAGACAAAGTGAACAACAATAAAATTTATTAATTCCTTTTTTCTGATCATACTCTTTGGCAGATTCTATATTTTGAATCTCCAACATTCAGAAGTTGCATGGCTGTTAATTGTTGAAGCCTTAGCAAAAGTGAAACCTTCTTGTAGCACTTCTTCCCCATCTAATAATAGAATACTTCAATAAAAATTGAAGGAATGAAAGTTGCACAGCAACTTTTCCCCACACAGAGCACAATATCTAATTATCCTGGCCATCTGAAACACTCACTAGGTCAGATTTCAGATGCAGATAATACAATGATCACTGCTTTCCATATTGATTACGTAGACCTGGTTGTGATTGAAAATTGTAGCAGAGAATTTAAGTTTCAACCCATCTGTTTAGGGGGAAATCCAAGTGGAAACTCGCGTGTTTTCTGAATTTCAGTAGATATCATGCCAGATTTGTGCTATTTCTGTCTAGATTCTAGAATTTAGAGGAATTTTTCACATGTAACACAGCATCAAAAGAAATAGTACCATTTCGCAGGTATTCTGGAGGTGTGTAAGCTAGATTTGTGCTATAACTCTTTCCATCTCTACTGTTCTTCATAAGACCAAAACATGAAAGTCGAGGATCACCATCCTGCATAAAGAGAAAATTAACAATTTGACTAATTAAAAGTAAATTTAACCGGCAACAATAGCAGTCACACCGAACAATAGAATATTTTAAGCACTATGAAAGTACTCTATTCCAAAACATTTTGTCATAAAGGGTATGCATATAAATTATAAGACAACTACAACAATTATAGAAAGTGTCATATGATGAGAAATATTTCCAGACCCGATTCATATCTACAATAGCAAGGAAAACAATAAAGAATCAGCACTAAAATATCTGTTACCAGCCTTACCAAATTAAGTGCAGACAGGATATAGAATGAACAGTAATAGCTCAAGTAATTATATACTATAGACCAATCTGTCAATCATCTGATGAAGATTACCCTTTAAATAAAATATTGTTCAAAAAATATATATTTTTTACCTCATCAAAAAGGACTCTATATGCATTTAGGTCATGATATAAAGGCCGTCCCTCATTACCACAATACTCCAATGCTTCAGCAATATAGTATGCAACTCTAAAACGCATAGCCCATTCAATTGTTTGATTTTCCCCTGTACAAGAAAATCGATAAGCAGATAAAGAAACAACAAGAATATGTATATATGGCCAGAAGACTTGGAAGATAAGTGTAGACTGTTCTTGTAGTATTGTGAAAACATGCGGAGAAATTTGCTAGCAATCTCAGTGTAATTTATTTGAAGGGCTTCAATATGCATGGCAACAAGCACAAGAACATTTAAGCAGAAAAACAGCATAAATTTTGTCATGACAAAACAAAAACACAATTGTTATCATCAAAGTAATAGAAACAGTACAAATAGTATATATTTACAATCTTATGTTCGCACATAGCAGCTTCTGGCATAATGCTTACATCTAAGCTGTTAAATTTTCTCTTCAACATTTTTTGTAACTTCAAATTGCTACTTGGTTCAGTAAATGTGCTTTTATGAGCTTCCTCCGATTTATTGAATACGAAAAAGATTCCAACCTTCCCATCTCATCTAGAAGCAACATTTAACACATTAATACACCCTGATTTGCTCATCATTAGACCTCTATTCACTATGCCAACTATCCTAGTCAGCATTTAAACCATCATCAAACAATTCTTTGGCAAGATGAATGCAAATTCTGCACCATAGATTGCACACATCAGGTATAAAGAGTTACGAGCTGCGACAGCAATGGTCATGCCTAGTGCTCTAATCATGAAGATTATACTCATACAAAAAAGCCCCTTTTGGTAATAAGATAGGCAAGGTTGTCTACATCATAGGATTCACAAGAATATAACCGTGCTCTAATTGTGAAAATTATTAGCATACAAAAAACCCTTTTTGGAAATAAGATCTATAAGGTTGTCGAGATTCCGCCCACGGCGACGACAAACCCCAGATTTCCGATAGTGCCACGTGCTAGGATACTTTTTCCGCTACTGCAAACAACAATTCACAAGAAAACAACCAAAATTAGTGCAACAATCGTGATCTGCACACTTTGCATGGACTAGTTACTTAAGACTTAACCATCAAATTATCCGAAGAGGCCACCACAAGCCATAAAGAATGGCCATCAGCTAAAGCCTGATCAACAATGCTCCTCGAATGATCTGAAGCTACGGACCTTTCTTAACCTCAATCAAAGAACACCCAATAACAGTTCCCTTTTCCAGTAAAGCATATCCTCAGATGATCAAGATCAACCAATTCAATCTAAATATATTCATAAGCAAGATAAGAGTTTGAAATCGTGATTAAATAGGGAGTGAGTGGCTACATACAGTGGAAGAGATGCTTGGCGAGTGTGTCGTTGGGCATGTACTCGGCAACGAGAAGCCTCTCATCCCCATCGCAGCAGTATCCGATCAAGTTCGCCAATCTCCGGTGCCTCAGCTTCCCCACTCCCCACGCCTCCTCCTACAAACCCCACACCTCTCGTAAAACCCTAATCGATCAAACGAATCAACAAACAAAAGAAAACAAAAATTAGATCGATAAGGAGCGCGAGAGGAGGAGAATCGAACAGCGAACTGCTTAGGTTCGGGCCACGCTATCTTGGTGAACTTCTTCACGGCGATCCATCGCCGATTCTGGAGCCGCCCCTTGTAGACGACATTGGTCGCCTTATCCCCACTCTCGGAGACGATGTTCTCGGCGCTGAACCCGTTCGTCGCCGCCCTGAGATCCGACAACGAGAACTCGGCGAAGGCGGGCACCTCTCCTCCTCCTCCTCCTCCTCCTCCTCCGCCCCCCTCCACCGCCGCCGCCGCCGCCGCTCCCTGCCCCGCCGCCGAGCTACGGGAGATCGACGGCCGATGCTGGTTCGGCGCCGCCGCATGCTGGTGCTGGTGGTGGTTCTGCTTCTCCGCGTCCGCTTCCCCTCGCAGCGCCGACGAGCTACAGCACCCCATCTCCTCCCCCACCACCTCGCCCCCCTCCTCCAAATCCCTCTCTCCACTTCCTCTTCCTCCTCCTCCTCCTCCTCCTCCTCGGCCCAATAATATAATTTAAACCCAGCACCCTCCTCTCCCTCTCTCTCTCTCTCTAGAAAGAGCAGGTGAAGTGATATGGCAGAGAAAAATAAAGAGGAAAGCTAATGATTCCTCTTTTGCTTGCGAGCGTGTGGGAACGAGAGAGGGGAGAGATCTATCATCTATCCCTAACTCCCTCTCCTTCTTTCTCTCTCCTGGTTACTTTTTCTATCTATTTTCCTCTCTCTCTCTCTCTTCTATCCTATCATTCACCCACATAACTTACCAAATCCTACCCAAACCCTTTTTCTCAATCGCGAGTCGACTTGCTCCAGCTACTACTACTACTACTACTATCATTTACATCTGGTTTTCTCTTTTCTCTTGCTTTTGCCCCCTCACAGTTTGTACACATTAGCACGGTATCCATGTAACACGGCCTAACTTTATTCCACGAAAATTAATATTATCAATAATAATAAGTGAATGAATTATTATTAGCGTAGTACGTGGAGTGGGTTGGTTGGTGCTGAGTGGAGTATTATTATTATTATTTTTTTTTAGTCGTTAATTTTGAAGTTCCGTAGCGAGCGTGTGAAATGGCCGCGGTTTTGACGGAATAGCGCGCGTGAGATCCACCTGAGAATAGAGGGCATATTTGTAATTTCACGGAAGCTGTCATTTAATATATCTCTCTCGTTTTTTTCCCAACTTAATTGTAATTAGTTAATTAAGTAACTTCATGTCAGAGTTGGGGCTTTGAACAGTAACGGCCACTTTTTCGGTTATTTAAAGTGATATTTTGCCACGTGGCTTGGTCCCTTACAATACTCGGTATAATTGATATTCAAATCATTTAAATTTGACTATATAACTGTAATTTTGTTTCTGCTTTTTTTAAAAAAAATATATGTATATATATATTGTTAATACTGTTATGATTATTTTACTTTAATTTAATATAATATCAGAATAAATTATTCAGTTTGAATTTTATAATATTTTAAAATTATCTGAAACTCATACTTAAGCATTTTAAATAATACCATCACTCCACTTTAATTAATTTATCAATTTAGGTGAACACTATTTAAAACATTTATACGGAGGAACATTATAGTGTTGTTTGCAGTACAATTAAAAGTTAACACTTTGATTTTGTACTATTGGAACGTCTCAGAGGCATTGAACTTTACAGCAACTTTTTACACTTTTTTAAAATTTTAAAATAAATATTCTTTAGCGTCTTGTTTGATTGTATATATTACAAATTAACAATAACAATAATATAAAAATTCATTTGTTAGTACCACATTTCGATTATTTGAAATTTTTATTCATAACTTTAAAATGAAGTTTTTTTTTACTTTTTAAAAGTTTTATTCATAATTTTTTTTAACTTTAAAATTAATTACCAAGCATTTTGTTAAAAGTTAGTAAATGAAAAAAATATGAAAGTAGTACAAAGAAGCTAAAGAGGCCAAATTGGCTATGCAGAAGATAGGCATAGTTATTCAGTTCGTTATTCATAAGTCGACTCTTGTTTGACTTAAAATAAATTCAAAGTTGGTTTGCTCGTTTAGTAAATAAATCAACTATAAGTTAATTTTTTTTCTCAAAATTTTAACGAGCCAAAAACGAGCTGCGAACAGTTTCAAATACACACAAACACACATTTGTATATATTATAACCATCAATTTGGGGTTTATGCCAACACAATTGTAAAGAGCCTTATATTTCGTAAATTTTAATTATTAAATTAAGTATCTAATTTTCAACGCTTTTTTAACTTTTCATGCAATAGTAGAACTAGTAATCTAAGTTACTGTTCACGAATCGCCTTATGTTCGACTCATTAATAAGTAAGCAGAATACGAGTTAAAATTTTCAATTCATTATTAAACGAGGCGACAACCCTAATAGAAGATGAAGTTCACAATTAACTTGAGGCTAATCATACTCCGACAACTTTGTATAAGCTAGAGTTTGATTTTTTGGGATTTATGGTAGTCTAAATTTCAAGCAAAAGTTATTTTTCTTATGCTCATTATTTTTTTTATTATTCTATTTTAATTAAGGTAATTTTAAATTTTAAATTTGGATTAATTTTATATAATTTTTTATAAACATATCGAATAACATATATATTTCTACAGCGTTCAACTTTTAATATTTATTTTTTAAAAAATTCTAAATTATTCATATATATATATATATATATATATATATATATAATTTCAAATATCAAAAAATATATTTATAATTAAATATAATATCTACAAAAATAAAAAATAAATTTATTTCGCTCACTAAAATTAATTTTATAAATTTTTATAAAAAAAAATAATAATAAAATTATGGTAAACCAAATAATAAAAATAAATATTTAAAAATAAAAAGTTGTTCGCTCTATTTCACTTTCTCAATGAAACGCATTCAACGTGCCGGACTCCGGAGTCCGGACCACATTACACACCTGCACGGGGCTGATACGTTAAAGCGTTAATTTACTATTATACCCTCCTTCGGTTACTTAATAAGGTTACGTATCCTCGTAAAGCGTGAGGGGCTTTAAATTTTTTTTTGGGGGGCGAGCATTAATTGGTCACGATGACGTCATCATCTGGTACGATATTACGTGTGTAGCTATTTTTAATAGGAGGTGTGGGCCCCACAATGTCAGCCTCACAGTTGTTCTTCTTAATTCTTATTAAATCATTTCATGGTAGGTGCTTAATAATTTTCAGATAGTGATTTTGTTGTACTAATTAATTGTAAAATTAAGCTTTTCATTATTTGTTTAAATTAAAATTAAATCTTTTAATTTTATAATTAAAATATTTGTAGTAAATTAATTATTAATTAATGTGGAAGTTGTTGTATTAAATCGATAAGTTATTATTATTTTTTTTATAAAAAATAATTATTTTAAAATTCATCTTTGATAGCTACTGTGTAAACATTTATTTCTTCGTTGAAGGAATATTTAGTTTTTCAAAAAATATTATAAAAAATATTTTTATTATATATTTTTTTTATTCAGATCTTGTAAAAAAATATATTTTTTTATTTTTTATAAAAAAATTATTAAAAATAAAAAATTTGAAAAAATATATTTTATAACAAAATTTTACAAAATAATTATTTATACTTTTTCAAAAAATCAAACATTTAAGTGATTATTCAAGAATCTCGATGATCGGGCTTTTATTCTTTCAATGTTTTCTAATAAATACTTCAAATTTATTGTAAAATTAAAAGTAACACAAAAAATTTAAAATTCTAATTTTTATTAAGGATAAAATGAACTTAACTGCCCAGCCTAGCCATTCATCAATTGTTAATTTATTACTAAATTAATGTATTACTCATTTTATGCATATAAATCAATAAAACAAATCTCTTATATTTATCAATATATTAATAATACATAAAATAAATTATTATATATATTTTTTATTTTTTTTGAGAGAAATGTAGCATGCTATACCCGCTTCATTTATTTTTGAAATAAAATTAGCTGGAAATATGAAGTAACTAGACTTCGAACTCGGATCTCGAATATCAACAACCAAGCTCTTTGTCACTTGCACTAGGAACGATTAATTTTTTATTATATAATTATAGACTGATATTTTTAATTCGGGTATGCCCAGCAGCGAACCTCAATATTTTTGGTAAGAGGTTGGCAGTGCAGGAATTCAAATCCGTATATTTTTAAAATTTGATTCCGGGCCTTCTCGGGCAATACTATCTCTATACCCAAAAGTGGGTGTAGAGGGTACACCCCATCCATCTAAGGGTGGGAATCTTTCCACCCATCACTTCGAAGTGATGGGTGGAATTCACCCCACCCTATGATGGGTGGGGTGTATGATGCACACCTAAATTTGGGTGTACATCAAGCATTTCCCTTAAAATATATAGTACTAAGTCACTAGTAATATCAGGTTTTCAACCCTTAAATAAAAATATATATAATTAGGATGACGGTGATTCTCTAGAATTTAGTGTGTGGTTTGTAAAATAATATAATTTAAAAGATAAAAATTATTAAAGAAATTAATCTAATAGCGAAAAATTTGGTATCAACAAGTATCGGATACCACTTGGTGCTATCGTAGTATAGTAGCCGGACTATATATATATATATATATATAAAGAGAGAGAGAGAGAGAGAGAGAGTTTGGTTACTATGCTATCGATAGCACCAAAATTTTTTAAAAAAAAATTATATTTTTTTGATATATTTTACTTTATGATCAAATCATTTTAAAATTACTAATTTTTAATAGCTATTATAGCGAGTTTTTAATTTAACGGTGTAGAAAAATATAAATTTATTCAAATTTTGATAGAAAATATTTTAAACTATTTAAATGAAGATCAACATCCTTGATCTTGAATTCAAAAATTTAATCCTCAAATTTTAAAGATTATTCTATTTTTACCATTTATTTTGATATCATTTACTTATTAAGCAAATAATATCGAAAAAAATTAAAAATTTATTTTAAAAAACTTCATATATCCTAAATTATATTTAATAGTGTGAATTATTGATTTAAACATTATAAAATAAAAAATGAGACTATAATATCGGAGCTCCAGTATTATAAATAGTATATAAGCCTAACTCTATATATATATATATATTATGAATTTATATTATTTGAATTTTAGATTAACCCAAATATATACATACCTATATTTTATAAATTTAAATTATTAAATTAAAATTTTAATTGTTTTAATTTTTTATTCAGTAGTAAAACCGATAATCTAACCTACTATTTGTGAACCAACTACTCATTAATAAATAAGCTAAATATATATAAAAATTTTCAACTTAATATTTTAATAAACTAACTCATATTCGATTTATTTAACATTTGAGCGCATATAAGCCAAGCTAATTTGCTAGTATTTTGGTGGACACTATTTCCTACTCCCGGTCTAGTACACCGAACAAACCCTCAACTAAATTTATGCGCCAGGTGTATTAATGTTAACATGTTTCCTATTCGTTGATTTTCAATATATATATATATATATATATATATATATATATATATATATATATATATATATATATATATATATATATATATATATATAATAAATTTAGTTAAAAATATAAAATAATTAAATTTCAACTTCGAACTTTAAATACTAACCATCGAATGTTAAATCATATTAATTTACATCAATTGCATGCTATTAAAATCACCAACTAAATTATTTATAAATACAATACTTTATTTAATTTAGATCAAATCAAACAAACAATATATAATTATAACTAATGCATTATATTATATTTATAATTACATCTAACTAATAATATTAATTTTAATTGTTACAAACTCAAGGAATATAACTAGATAGTTGTTGCAAAGAGAATATAAAGAATATGCATTGAAATGTTAATTAACTTCAACTTTAACTTTAAATAACATTATAAATTTAGATTTGGAGAAAAAAATTTCCAAGTATTTTCTTTAGTCATGTTTTTATTGTAAATGAATTATCCAATATATAAAAATGTTTGTTTCCATCCTCATTTTTTTAAACAAGCTGAGCAAATTAAATTATTTTATTTTCTACGGTTCTCTCAATTATAAATTTATTAAAATAAATAATTATTTTAAATTTTAAAATTAAAATATTATTTACTGACTCAAAATTAAATAAATTTAAAAATTAGATATTACAATTAAAATTTTAAAAAGTTAGATATAGCCAGTTCAAAATGACACATAATGCAGATAAATTGTATACTTTTTTTTATTCAAAATATATGTTAAAAACTATTTTGCATTTGACTGAACCGATTTAAAACACATAATAATAATACAATAAAAAAAACACTGTAGAAAAAAATAAATTACTCAAAACTAAGAATTAGTTTTGTATTAAAATTTAAATATAATTGAGATAAAAAAATATAAATAAAATAAAATATTTTTTTTATTGTAATATTTTACTGCAAGTAATATAATTTTTTCTTAAGCTGAAAGCCACATGCACGTGCGCATCTTTCACATTTTTATAACCGCATTTGGTTTAACGATCTCCTTTCACCACTTTGTTAATTAATTAACGAAATCCACGTTTTGGGATCAGTAATTAAACAATTAAAATTGCAGTAACCAATGAAATTAGATAGGCGACAACCAGAATATGAGGAGGACCAAATTTTAAAATCTCATCATTTAAAAATTTAAAAATAATTAATTATTTCCGGCAAATTGAGAAACCCATGAGTCATGACACATAGTTTACGTTTGGTAACGGTATAAGATTAGTTATATCAGGATGAGTATAAAATATAAAATTAATGTAAAAAAGCGTTTGTGATGATTTCAGGGATTAAAAATTTTGTGTTTGGTATTAGAATGAGAAATAAGAGGAATAAAGAGATTTAGTTGGATTAAATGATCTTTTTGCCCTCAAACTTTATTATGTGATAAAAATTATTAAATTCTAATTTTTTTATTTTAATTAATAGATTAAAGCTTGACAAAAAATAAGATAAAATCAAAATCAAAAACAAAATCAAAATCAAATTATATTTTATTAAAATAATATTTAATTTTATATTTTATTTGCTCTAATTTTATATTTGTTAAATTCTAATTTCTTTATTTTAATTAATAGATTAAAACTTTACAAAAAATAAGATAAAATTAAAATCAAAATCAAAATTAAATTATATTTTATTAAAATAATATTTAATTTAATATTTTATTTGTTCTAATTTTGTGGGTAATCAATAATGGATAATATGGTATGATTCGGGTAGTGTGCTAGAGTAGAATAAGAAAGTAAAATATAGTGAATAATTGATATTGGAACAGTAATTTTTATTATACTAAAAATATCAAAATAAAATATTTTTATTATTCCTCATTCGTTTAGAAAAATAAAAAAATATTCCCTTATCCTCCATCCTATCCCAAAACAAACACAGCCTATAGGGTTCACCATTTTCCGAGCCCTATTCATCATATAAAAAAATTGTGGGCATTATTGTGCATATTTTATAAAATAGGGTTCACCATTTCCCAAGCCCTATTCATCATATAAAAAAATTGTGGGCATTGTTGTGCATATTTTATAACATTTTATAATGTACAACTGATGTGTTAGTTGTACGCAACGGGGCATTATATTAATTTTTAAAAAAACCTAAACGGTCGCTAACAGTCAAAAATGTAAATCCAAATTTTTTAAAATTATCCTCAATGAATATTTTAAGATAAATTAGAATATTACTCAATATAAAAGTGTTTGATTCTGTTTCTGCTTATGCTTTTATTTAAATATTAAACTAAATGAGTAAAAGTTTTAATAACACTAGTGATTTTCATATTAGGTTTTGAAATATATTTAGCATAAATTCTGAAAGTGAAATTAAGTAGCAGGCCCATCAATAAATTATGATGAGCATCTTATTCAAAATTAATTTTACCATCAATCTGTTTAGCTATTTATTTATGGGTAAAAATAAATTTAATTTTTTATTTCGTCACAATAGATTCAGAAGACTAATAAATTAAATTGGATGAGTCTAATAAGTTAAGTGAGACTGCGATCTATAATAAACTTAATGGTAAGAGGTCCAATAATAAATTTAACATTCAGATGGGTTGAATCCGGTCGAGACCCGTGGACGCTGTGTCTGTACGATTTAAGTAAATTAATTATGTATTTCTAATCATTCGAATTTTTAAAATTAATAGTTAATGACAACGATCTGACACAATCAAGTCACTAATATTATCTAAAAAAGTGACTAAAAAAAAAGAAAAGAAAAAAAAAAACCTCTTATCAAACCTTCGAGCACGTGGGATGATCCTTTTTCTTTCACCAGAAAAAGATATTTAAAAAGAAATAGATTACTCAAATTTTGCAGAAGATAATAATATTATTATGGAGCACCTCATCAAAGATTAATTTTGTTGTGATTGGGACTCAATCATCGCCCTAATAACATGTAACAAAAGGTTTTGTTCCCTCTCATACTTAACTAGTGCGGAGTACTTACTGAACCTGACTAAAAACGTGCACATTCATCTATGGGTAGAGAGATGTTAATATTAATTTTGGGTCATTTCTTTTATGAGATTAATTTTTTAGGTAATGTAATATCCGTAATTCTAAACCTCATCCGTTACAAAAGATTTCGAGATTCGTTCACCAAATGTGTTGAATATATATATATATATATATATATATATATATATATATATATAGAGAGAGAGAGAGAGAGAGAGATAGAGAAAGAGCGCTACTATTAATAGTATTAATTCATTGGTGTTATTAAATTTTTAATTTTTAGATTAAAAAATATATGGTTGAGATGATAGTAGACTCCTTAAGTTTAATGGATAGTTAGAAAAATAGTAAAATCTAACGGGTATAAATGATCAAAGGGTAGAAAACTTGATAGCACCAAATGCTTGGTACTATTGATATTATAGTATCATCAAGCATTTTGTGCTATCAAATTTTCTATACTTAGATCAACCCCTTTGATCATTTTTATCCGTTAAATTTTACTATTTTTTCAGCCATCCATTAAATCCAAATTGCCCACTATCTTCTCAACCATACATCTTTTAATCTAAGAATTAAAAAGTTAATAACACCAATGACTTTGTACTATTAATAGCACTCCAATCTAACGCGCGCGCTCTCTCTCTCTTTCTATATATATATATATATATAGTCAGGCTATTATACTCGTAAAAATATCAATTAATTAGTGCTGGTAAATTTTTTCTCGTTAGATTTATTTTTTTAACTAATTTCAATTATTAAATCATGCTATTCCGCCAACCACCCACTAATCCAAAGGGGTCCGCTATCTCCTAACCACACATCCTTTCATTCAAGAATTAAAACCTACAAGTACCAATGACGTGATATTTTTAAAAGTATAGAAGTTCAATTATATATATATATATATATATATATATATATATATATATATATATATATATATATATATATATATATATATATATATATATATTAGAGGTTATATATTTTAAAAAATATAAATTTAAATATGTTTGTGATTTTTTTATTATTGGATTTACACTGAGATTTGCATTAGATTTATGAATACAATAGCACATATCTCAATACAAATTCAATAATAAAAAACTTATAAATATATTTGGACTTATACTTTTAAAAGTATATAAACTCTACTATATATATATATATATATATATATATATATATATATATATATATATTAAAAATATTATTTTTTTAATATTTTAAAATTTGTAAAAATAATGATTATTTTATATTGCTTTAAAACACTATTTAAGTTGGTACACATAATTGGAGATGTTAAAACCGAATCTGAGCAGTTTGTTAGGAATTGATCTTTTGGATGACAAGCCAAGTATAGTTAAATTAGTTGTATACTAGGAGCCATATTTTACTTTTTCTTTACTTTTGAATTTAGCAACCATTCAAAGTGCTTGTAAGTACATTGTTACACCTGTGAATGGGCTCCTTCATTATAATGGGGACAAAACACTGGGCTCCTCCCTATCCCTATGAGGTGGAAACACTTATAAAGATAATGGGCTAGGCTGGATCCAATTAGAGGCTATCATTATCTCTTAATATTTCTTTCTCAACTCTTTTTTTTTTTTTTTTTTTTTTTTAATGAAAATTTTACTATGCATGTTTGAACCATGTGATGTATTTTAAATTTCATAATGTTTTCAGCCGACAAATCAGCCACTGTCCTCTGATGACGTCCTAATTTTTTTAGGAGTCATCTATTCTAGAACTATTCTAATTCTAATAAGTTTAATTTTTTTGATCTTTTGAATTTTAATATCATCCAATAACTTTATTTTTATCTTATACATAGAACTAATCCACATCTTGAGGTGTCACATTCTTTTCTTCTTTAAGTTCTGACGTGCACGTCAGGTTTAAAAACACTCACAAGCACCCGGCGATGTGAGACTCATCTCACTAGTCTTAGTCGATCTTGTAGAGAGCTACATTTCACACACAACAGTCATTAGTTCTGCTAAGTCGAGACTTATCTCATATTTTCGGCTAGTGAATAACTTTGATACCAACTGTGACGCCCCAACTTTTCAGGAATCACCTATTCAAGAACTACTCTATCTCTAGCACGCTTAACCCTCTTAATCTCTTAGATCTTACTGCCACTCAAAATATTATAGCCGGATTAAAAGATTTAACCCTATATATACCTTACATATATATGACTAATCCATATTTTGAGAGTGTCACACATAAGTTATTGCTTCCTCCCTTCATTATAAAAGGGTTTGTTCAAAATTAAGTCATTTTTTTCTCTCTCAAAAAAAGAAAAAAAATAGTGATTAGTGCGAGCTCTAGAATTTTTTATTTTTTTATTTTTTTATTTTGATCCCGTAAGAAATTGTTTGAATAAGAGAAAGTGGCGTATGAAACTCATTTGAGACCAGTTTTGCACTTCATGTACGAAAGGCCGATCTCGACTCCGAGCACAAAGTCAAGATCCACAAAAGTCCTCCGACTTTGTGGACTCGAGTTAAGTGTATCCAAACTAGGTTTTTGACAATAATGGTTACGATGTAAGTGAGCTGGTTTATACTTGAGGGTGGCTTGACTTAGCTTTAGCGCAATAAAAATCAAATTTGATTCATAACAATTTAAAAAAAAAAAATTTGTGAGTCCAATTATTATTAAGACTCATCTAATACTAATAGTCAAAACAGAGTTAAGAAAACAAATCGAATAAGAATATACTTTTATTTTTTTCAATATGATTATAAAACTTTATCTAAAAAAAAATGTCATCATTTTTTTGTGATTCCAAATAAAACTTTGAACCTAAAAATACAATATTTTACTCAAATAAAAACTTGACTCCGTGGATTGGTCCAAATATATAATACAAATAATTGAGAGTGTTTTCACTGGATCATTGTTTCTATTTCAAATTTTGTTTAGTTTAAAACAAAATCAAAGTGGAAAAGAAATTTGGACACACATTTGGGTGATATTTTGACACTGCCGAGTATATTTTGGCGCCCTCCTTAATATTATTTACTAAAATTTTTTTTAAAAAAAAACAAAGACTAGTTGTTAATTCTCAACTTTTAAAATATCTTTTTTAATATTTTTTATATATTTTATTTGAGATGTACATTTTACACCCCACCCATTTTAGAATAGAGTAAATTTTACTCATCATTTCGAAATGACGAGTGAATAAATACCCACCCTAAAATAGATTAGGTATAGAATTAATGTACATCCTAAATGAAGTGTATATGTAGCATAGTCCCTTTTTTTTTTCCTCATATAAAATAATTTTTTAAAGTTCCTTTGCTTTCAATTATTTGTTCTAATAATAATAATACAACTTTTTTTTTTTTTCTCTCTCGCTTGATGCCACTTGATGTGATGTATTAATTTGCACATGATAAGCACATTTTTTTTTTTTTTAAAAAAAAAAAAAAAAAAAAAAAGTACACAAAAAATATTCGAATGAAGTTGCTACAAATTAATGCGCGCTATGCGTATTTTAAAAGGGAAATTGGGGACCAATTTGAGAGGATACGCGAATTAAAGAGTTTGATGGTGCAATATCATAGTATCTAATGATTAAGTTGGATAATAATATATAATATATAGGCTCCACAAATCAACACCACCATTATTTAGAATCTACATGTTGTATATTTTGATCATACGTGGCCACATTCTTGTTCTTACCACTTTGCATCTTCCTATACCTAACCTTTAAGAAAAATCATGTTTCGCTTACAATTAGAATCGAAATTTAAATTATAAAAAAATAGTTTAGAGGAGAATTAAAATAACAGTTTACATAATTCGTTTGGTTCCGATATGATTACTTGTGCATATTTTTTGGGACGTGCGTTTTGTATTCTCCGTATTTTGGAATGAAATAATTTCTAACGACTAATCATATTAATATAATTAGTGTTAAATAATATAAAATAATTTTTTTTTTTCAAAAGCTGATAGTGTTAGGAATGATGCTTTTTTATTTTATATTTAATATTCTTTCTCACAAACGAGGGCTTAATTAAATAAAAATAAATAAATAATGTTAGAAATCTAGCATGACTCGAACTGCTGTAATACCATATGAAATTATATAAAATAATTAATATTTTTTAAAAGTTTAAATTAAATCTATAATATAAATTTGAATTAAATGAAAGAAAATTAATTACACTATGAGCCTAATGTGACTCTAATTCAAAATCTCAGTCTCTATTATCATGTTAAATAATATAAAGCAATTATTTTTTTAAAAAAAATTTAAATTATTTAAAAAACGATGTTTATATATTTTATATTCAATAATTTATTAGTGTGAAAGTCTCCTCTTTAGGACTTATTTATATTCAACAATTTAGTACCAAAGTTTTCACTTTAGGATTGATGTAATGTATCTCATATATTTTTTTTAAGGTATATATATATATAATCCAACGGTTGAAAATTTAATAGCACCAATTATTTGATGCTATCGATAATATTCTAGTCGGACTATATATATATATATATATATATATATATATTATTGTTCTTTCAAAATATATTTTTAATTTACAAGATAATGAATAAGATAAAACACTCTGTGATGTAATAAAACAGTGTATTATTTATTGACGAAATGTGATCTCCTAAAATAGTTTTATTATGAATGATGTGAAAAGTATGAGGTCCTTACATTACATATATGACTAGCAAATTAATTTTAATAACTTAAGCTTAGGTATTTTGGACTGCACCAGACCGATTCACAAAATCTGGATTATAATTATTTTAATTCCCAACTATTCTACAACAGATAAATTAATAAATTAATTAGTTAATTATTTAATAGTTAAATAAATAATTAATTAAATTAGTTAAAATATTAGATTAATTAATAAATTAATATAATAATTAAAATTATATTTATTTTAATTAAATTTGTTATCGAGTGAGAGTAATTTTTTTTAAAAAAAAATAAAAATAAAACAATAATTCTAATTTTAGACTAATTTATTTTTAAAAAATAAAAATTATTATTTTTATCTATAATCAAACACATTCACATGTGGCATGACTCCAAATACGTGGAATAATGCAATGATGTGTGTTCGTACCCAACCTACCAACTTAAGCATAGCTCAATATGTGGTCTTAATTTAACTTTTTTTTTTTTTTTAATAACAAACTATCTGCTTCATTCAAGGCGAATGTGAACTAAGCAATATAAGTAAGATAACTGAATCTCTCAAGACAATAAAAATCACGCTACAAAAGAAAAAAAAAAAAAAGGAAGAAAACGTCACCACCGAGCACACTCATCTCAGGCCCTCCCACAACTTCACCAAACTGCCAACCCACCTTACAGCGCTAAGAGGGTAAGTGCTGACTTGACAAAAAATAGCTCTATTCCTGATCATGTGGTCTTAATTTGTTGTGCACCACAACTAACAAATGCAGATAATATTGACTATTTATTTATGAATTAAAATATGTCTAATTTTTTATTTCGTGACAATAGATTCAGCAGACTAATAAGTTGAGTTGAATGAGCCTAATAAGTTGAGTGGTGCTGCGGTCTATAATAAACCTAACGACAAGAGGTCCAACAATAGACTTAACGTCCAGATGAGTTGAGTTCGGTCGAGATCCGTGGGCACTGTATTTGTACGCTTTAAATGAATTGATTGCCTATTTCTAATCGCCCGAGCTTTCAAAATTAATGATTAGCGCCAACGATCCGACACATAAAAAATTACTTAAAAAATTTATAATATTTAATAGATAAAAGTATAATTAAATATTCAGAATAAAATATTATATTAAATTTAAATTTATTATGTTTCTATCATTTTTCTTAATAGAGTGCCAATTACTATAAAACCCTTCAACAATTTTTTTTTTTTAAAAAAAAAGAAGAAGAAAAAAGATGTTTGACAATTAAATTAGCCCTAGATACCTAAAAATCTAATCCAAGTTGCATCTGTAATAGATCTAGCTTTTAGATGTCCAAGCTCTCACTCTCCACTAGATGAGCTTGCCCAAGCTGATGATAACATGACAAGGCATTAAGTAGGAACATGAGCCTTGTTTCTATGAACTAATTAGGGCCTATGTGTGATCTAAATTTTATAAATAAACCGACGTAATGTCTAATCGTGTTTCTTTGTTCAAATTTTACTTTACTATCTTATTTAAGATGTCCTAAGTTCGTCTTATTTAAAATTTTATGCATATTATGTATATATTATTTTTTTAATTTTTCTTGTCTCCCCGGTCAGAGCTAGGGTTAAGAAAAATAATAAAGAAAATTTGACTTATTAATGATAATGATATTAATGATGGAATATATGAGTCATTTTGTTTGGTGAAGGGTATTTATTCATCTTAGCTGATTGTTTTAAAACTTGTTGCATTAGAAATTTAGAATATTCAATCAGAATATTTAAGGATTAAGAATATGTGAGTTATTCTAAAACTTTTGTGGCATGGATTAGTTGCCCCATTAGATGGCATTTTCGAAGCTATGGGAAATGAACACAATATTTATGGTGAAGTTAAAAACCAAAGTTCAAATGAGGGTGCAATAACCAACAAATAGGCAGAGTATGATCTTATTATATCTAAGCCCCAGATTTTTAAGCAAACTAGGCATAGTATTTTAAGTTATGGCAAATTTGTGATCTTTTATTAAGAAACAGTAGCCCTGAAATATATTGAGATTTAATCTTCATCCACTTAAAACACAATGATGTTATTATATATATCTTCTCCATTTTGAATGTGTAGTATGTTATTTTAAAAAAGAAAAAATCCTAAATGACAACACAAAATCCTCCTGCTTTCGTATGAACATCTCAAAAAAAACATAAATTCTTATTTTTGGATTTCTATGATTATTATCATTATTGCTTATCAACATTTTAAAACAAAATAACCCTCTTACAATTGCAATATTTTATTTTATTTTTTTTGGTGTGTGTGTCTCCTTACATATATTTTTATTTATTTATTTTTTAAAAAAATTATTCAGAAACTGGGAGTAAGAATGTTGAGGAGAGCGACTCTGGAATTCACCAGAGCTCTGTACACATTCTCGCAGCCACCCTCCAAATTTCGAATGCACTCCTCCAAGTCCTCCAATTTCGCGAAAACGTCCCTCCGATCCTTCTCCTCGTCGGGCATCTCTTCCTCCTCGCCGCCCACGGCTTCGTCTCGCTTCTTCTTCTTCTTCTTCGCCCTCCACCTCCACCGCAGCAGATCCACCACCCACCAAACCCTAGCCGACGAAGCCATGGCGGGCGAGGGGGCGGCGAACCTGGCGGGGGAGGCGGCGGCGACCCAGGAGGACCAGTGGGGGGCGGAGGCCGAGGCGGTGGAGGCGGAGAGGGTGGCGACGCCGGAGAAGAGGGAGGAGGAGGCGGCGGCGGCGGCGGAGGCGGCGGCGGCGACGGCGGAGGCGAGGTCGTCGGGGTGGGAGGAGCGGGGGAGGGAGAGGCGGGGGAGGGAGGGGCGGAGGGAGCGACGGAGGGAGCGGAGGGCGGAGGAGAGGCGGGCGGGGGTCGCGGCGGAGGAGGGCGGAGCGGGCGGCGGAGAGGAGAGCGGGGAGGGAGAGGAGGGATGATCGGAAGAGGGCGTGGGCGTCGGCGAGGCGGAGGAAGGAGTCGAGGAGTGGGAGAAGGAGCGGGGAGCGGCGGAGTGGGTCACGGGCGATTGGGTTGCGTAGGAGCTGCGTGAGTGCCGAGAGGAGGAGGGAGAGGAGCGCGACTCCCTCGGCGACCCACGCAGTACTCGGAGGAGGAGGATGACCCGACTGTCCCTCTCCCTCCGACCATCCGCGGAGCGAGCGGCAGGCGTCGCGGAGGTCGGACACCAGCGGGTGGAACCGCGACAGCAGGCTCGCCGACCGCACGCGGTACGACGACCGCGCTCGCTGCTGCTGCTGCTGCTGGACGCTGCTGCTGCTCCTCCTCCTCCCCCTCCTCGCTTCCGTCTGGAACGAGATCGAGCGCCGGAACCCCACCACCATCTCCGTATGTGTGTAGTATTTTTGGGAGGCGAGGGGGGAGTTGCAACTCTTGCAACCTGCAATTTACCTGCAATTTATAAAGAGGAAGCTGGGAAGTTGGAACTGGGGAAGGATGCGGGGGGGCCCACAATTTTGAATGAGTCGGCCGATAGAGGGACTCTTCACCCCGCCCAGGCCTCGGATTGCCTCAAAGGCGGGCTTCACTTCTCCAGGTAACATATCTGCATACATGTTATTATTATTTAAATCTACAGGTTAATTTATACTAATGTAGAGCTGGACTGCATCTTAAAATATTGCTCTTTGCTGCTGTGTTGATTAGCAAGATACACACATTTGATTCTCTCTCCAATACCAGGTACGTGAATTGTGAGTCCTAACATAATTACAAGTCACCTTTGTGAATCCAATGAATTTGCTTCGCTACATTCCGATCATCCCTCCATTTATTGCATAGCTCCTGATACATCAACTTTTCCGCACCCAACAGAGATTGCGAAAGAGATATTAAAGGCTCGCAAATTTGATCTAATCCATTAATTGCTTATAATCATATGATGGCCCATTGAACTGAAATTTGCGACCTGTGCATGCAGTGTTAGGCATGGACCACATATTATGTTGATGGTTGTGAGCTTGTGGTTGAGAGACTATCCTCCAACTCACAAGCTATCAGGTAAGATATACTATTCAGAGCATGCATCTGGTGTCATTTAATATCAGATCCATTGCAGGAGAAACCATATAATGTAAGGAAATTAAATGGATGATGGATTCATTGAAGTGTAACATCATACTAAATTCTCGCCATTTATACACTCCATATAGTTTTCTTTTTCAAGGTTAAGTAGGCTCGTACATCGTCGCAAGAAATATATTTTCAAGGTTAGATAATCCTAATTGATTAATTTGAGTTTTTACTCTCCTATGTCATGTTTTATTCTAAGAAACAATAGTGTTAGTTTGGTGATAACCACTCTTTGCTTCTGCCCTTATTGATCAGGTCATATAATGGACTTGTGGCCATTGCTTGACCCCTTCATTGTTCACACTATCCGAGAGTAGTTATCACCGAACTCACCATTCATTGCTTTAGATAATTACTTTTAATGAATGATCAATTGAGTATAATTGAGCTTACCCAGTCAAGCACAATGTGAAATCATGGGTGGGTACCGTGTAGTGATTTTGCTATTCCCGTGACACATTTGCTGTATTTTGCTATGATTCAGATTATTTTACTCTATGACTAGCAAAAATAGCTTGGAGTAATACAAATTTAATTACTTTTGATTATGGTCTAATTTTCGCTCTTTTGGTGTTTAAATCGTATGCATAGCTTTTTCTATTATAATTAGGAGAACAATAGCTATCACTGTTGATATAACTCTAACCAACTATTGATGAGGAGGTGTAGCCAGATCCCAGCATCACTTAAACTACCCAATAATGTACTGAATATATCATGGAAAGCATTAAGTCCCTTTTTCTCAACACATTGAAAATGCAATTGAAAACACTAGGGGGGTGTATCTTGCAATTGTTCGCACTTTATAAAAATTTTTAGGAATAAAAGCAAAACATTTGGGATTTTAATACTAAGGCATGAGAATAAAATCCGAATCCAATGACATATAAAGATGATTCAGTTGTTATGAAAGATTTTAGAGATAGCATGCACAAAATTAACTTTATTATTATCAAAGCCTTGTAATATAGGCATATAATAAAGATGTTAGGATTTGATTAGATTTTGTAGTTGAATTCTTGGATTAAGATTAATATTTAAATTTTAAAAAGATAAGTTTGTTAAGATTTAAATATTAATTAGAATAAAAATTTATTTAGACTAGGATTTGGATAGCTTTTGATGTAAGCTATAAATATAGCATATGTGTTATTATTTGAAGGTGGTGTTAAGATAGTCACACCTACGATGGTGGTAATACCCATGGAGGTGGTGGGGGCTAGGATTTAACCACATCCATATAGTGATATCCACAGCAAGGTGGTGTTATCGTGGTCACACCCATGGAGATGGTGGTGGTAATACCCATGGAGGTGGTGGGGGCTAGGATTTAGCCACACCCATATAGTGGTATCTACACCCACGGTGGTGGTAACACCCATGGAGGTGGTGGGGGTTAGGATTTAGCCACACCCATAGTCTTCTAGGTTTATAGAAGACGAGAGAATGGAGTCTTCTAGGTTTATAGAAGACGAGAGAAGGGTGAGAGAGATTCAGAAGGAGGGCTCGGGTTGAAGCTACTCTATTGCAGAAGAAAAGAGAAGTCGGTGTAATTCTTTTCTTGGTTAATGAATCTTATTTCACCCGCAAATTTTCTGTTTTGGTTTTCTTCTCTTTGTGGTTGTATTGGTTCCAGTTTTGTTGAGAGGACAGGTTTATGGTAAAAATTCGATTTGACGTTTCCGCTGCAGAATCCCAACTCTAGGCGGTACCAGAGCGGATTGTGGTATCGAAGCGGATTGCGGATTCAGAGAATCTGGTACCGGGGTGAGTACCGAATTTTTCCAACAAAAGATTACCGCACAAAATATAGGCATTTCCAAACTGAAGCAATTCATTTGAACTTGACACTACTCTAACATTTTGGACTCAAATAATTTCAACAGTATTACCGCATAAAGAATAGCTCGTGATAATATTAACAGTTTTGAATTAGGGATGACACTGAAAATTAAGATCAGATGAACTTATCCTTAAACCTCTTGCTTTAATTCTATATTTACCAGTACAGCTTGAATCACATCCGTAAACATACACTGTAAAATACACATCTACAGTCATTAGGTTTTTGCTTACTGGCACATAATCTCCAACATAAGCTGATTATTATATTCGCGATAATTAGATCCAGCATCAAAACATCTTTGCTCACTCTTGCTCGCAGTATCTCATTTTCGGCCAAACTTGAGCAGAGACTATCAGGAGAGAGTTTAAATTGGCCCCCCTGCTTCACAAAGTGAATCCACACATGGCCTTTTGAACTATTATACAAGAGCTACCACGTAGAGTACCTTTTCCTTGTATATAGCAGCAAATTATTCAAGTAGATATAGCCCAAAAAAAGAGTGTTTGGGTACCAGATTAGAGTTTGGAGGCAGTGGCGAGCTTGATGAGATCTTTTCTCAGAATCTTTCCCGATGCGTTCTTCGGAATCTCAGATGCAAAGGCCACTTTTCGAATCTTCTTGTAAGGCGCCACCTGCAGTTATTTAACACAGAAATCAGAATACAACATACTAATGTTATGTTCTTCAAATTGCAAATGCGCACCGAAAACAGTGGTTTTCATCTAGATTTTTTTTTTTTTTTTTTTTTTTTTTGTGTTCCTTGGTGAAAATCGCATCAGCTTGGGCGTGAAAAATAGTAAACACAATTGGTTGTGTCTAGCTAGCTTTGGTTTATAAGCAACTGATTTGTTAAATAAACTGTCAAAATATTCTTTCTGAATAGCTTAAATTTTTAAAGAAAAAGAAGGTAATGTATAGCATCAAAGATCTACAAACCTGGATTTACCAGTAAGGTGAGTGCACACCATAGCATACATCTATAACACATTCTACTTATCACTTGATAACATTAGCGACATCGAATCATTTACTGAATCGAGATTTACCTGTTTCTCCACAAACTTCATCACCTCATTCTCGGACAATTGGCTCCCGCCCTTCCTCACCACGTACGCCATCGGAATCTGCCCCGCTTCCTTATTCGGGAACCTGCACCAATTTCTCAACAATTAAGAAAGCCAACACAGCTATATCGCATCAAACAGTTCATATCATTCCAACATATAGTAAGGCTCTGCAATTCCTTACGGTATAACAGCAGCGTCGTCGATGTCGGGGTGAGTTAGCAACAATGCCTCCAACTCTGCAGGAGGCACCTGCGACAAAAGCATTAAACAATCAAAATCAGATGACTCTCGTTAATCATCAGTACTGCAGATTCTGATTGGATGACTAAAATTACCTGATAACCTTTGTACTTGATTAGCTCCTTGAGCCGATCCACCACGAACAGGTACCCGTCCTCGTCTATGTAGCAGAGATCCCCTGTTCTAAGCCACCCCTCCGAGTCCAAAGTCGAGCGCGTGGCCTCCTCGTTCTTGAAATACTCTGGAAACACAATGGGCCAACCGTCAAATTACAGCCAATGGTTGCGCCTCACATTTTGGTTTAAGATTGTTGCAGATTCTGAGTTTATTACATCTAATTTATCCTCTATGTTGATTCAATATTCGAGTAGTATAGGTGACTGCTCTTATATAATTTTGTGGGAAAAAAGTTTAAACTCCCAACAAATAAGATGTCCAGCAAGTATTAAAACATTTGACAAAATTATCTAATATTTTGAAGTCTTACGTGCAGCCATTCAAAACTCACCAAACTATTTGTACACACACATTAATATATATATATATATATATATGCATTTTCGGAGTTTAGTCATGCTACTCATAAATAATTTAAGTAATAAATGCTGAGCAAGGTAGTGAGTGAGTAAGGTAAGCACCTTTCATGATGAAGGGACCGCGGATCCAGAGCTCGCCGGTGCGGTTGACGGCGAGGGGCTCGCCGGTGTCGGGATCGACGATCCGCGCCTCGGAGTTGGGCGACAGCAGACCCGCAGTGCCGTACCTCCGGCTCTCCTCGGCAGAGTCGGTGGAGGCGCCGATCCCGGTGCTCTCGGTGAGCCCGTAGCCCTGCAGAATCTCCACCCCGGGGTACTTGTCCCTGAAACCCTCGATCACCTCCTTGCTCAGCGGCGCACCCCCGGACAGTATCCTCCGCAGGCGCCCCAGCGGCAGGGTCCGCCCAATCCCGCCCCCCAGCATGGCGACCAGGATCGGCGGGACCAGCGGGAGGTAGGTCGCCCCGTAGGCACCGATCGCGCGCAGCATCTCCCCAATCTCGAACTTGGAGAGCACCACGATGGTGGATCCCGCACCCAAAAGGCCCGTGGCGAACGCGGCGAGGCCGTACACGTGGAACATCGGGACCGTGCAGATGAAGGTCTCCGGCTCGCCGCCCCCCGAGGATTCGTCGAGGTTGAACCGGTTGATGATGATCTGGACCATGGAGATGAGGTTGCGGTGGGTGGCGACCACCCCCTTGCTCGCCCCCGTCGTCCCCGAGGAGTAGAGCAGCGTCGCGGGGTCGTCCTGCCGCACGGGCTCGCGCATCGGGCGCGGATCGGGATCGGGATTGGGATCGGCGGCGATCATGTCGGCGATGGTGCAGAGGATCCGAGGATCGTCGTCGTCGGCGGCGACGCGGGAGTCGTCGAGGAGGACGATGGGAAGGTCGGGGCGCGGGGGGAGCTTGGGGACGAGGGCGCGCGGGGCGAAGGCGACGGCGGGGGCGGCGTCGGCGACCTGCTTGGCGATCTCGGCGGGGGTGTTGAGGGGATTGGCGGTGGTGAGCACGGCGCCGAGGGACATGGCGGCGAGGGCGACGACGGGGAAGCGGATGGAGTTGGGGGAGAGAAGGAGGACGATGCGGCCCTTCCGGATGGAGAGGGGAGGGGAGCGGAGGGACGAGGCCACGGCGGCGACGGAGCGCCACAGCTCCGGGAAGGAGACGCGGCGCCCCGTGGCGGCGTCGATGAGCGCGGTGGTGCCCGAGTGGCGCCGCGACGCCAGGAACGTTGTCACGTCGAGGTTGGGCTCCGCCGGTAGCGCCACGGCCCGCCGCTTGCTGTAGAAGGTCGCGCTCGCCGCGCTGAACCCACTGCGCGGATCCACCTCCAAATCCGATCCCGATCCTGATCCCTTCTTCTTCGGGTACGCCATGATCCCCTCTCTCTCTCTCTCTCTCTCTCTCTCTCTCTCTCTCCCTCTCCTTCTTCTTTACTACTACTACGCTTTTCGTTCTGTTTTTTTTTTTTTTTTTTTTTTTTCTGTCTATATG
Source organism: Tillandsia leiboldiana (assembly GCA_029204045.2). Lineage (NCBI taxonomy): Eukaryota > Viridiplantae > Streptophyta > Magnoliopsida > Poales > Bromeliaceae > Tillandsia > Tillandsia leiboldiana. The sequence goes on along the minus strand of CM055069.1, from coordinate 2,619,103 downwards.
AATTGCTGAATCTTATAGGAGATCTTATTCAGTGCTAGATGAATGAATTACAAGATATTTTAGAGTCAGTAAAAGCAATATATGTGAATGAGTTAGGGGTAGAGGGAACTAATTAGATAAAGGGTGCAGGTACGAGTGAAAGCGATACTTTTTTAGGGTTTACTCTTTTTCATTCTTTGTCAAATAATAGTCGCACGTTAAACATACATACCAGGTTTGGACGGCACCCAGTTTTGGTGCTATTAGTATTGCAGTGATGCTACTCATACACCTCATTTTGAGGTGTATGATACACATCTTATTTATTCAAGAGTAAAATTTTTTTACTGATCATTTCGATATGACCAGTAAAATTTATATTATTTTTGAATAGATGAGATGTAAGATATAATGTACAAAAAATATTTTTCTTAGTATTCTAGTCCTACTCTATAAATATAAAATTTTAAATTTATAAATTTATAAATCTATGCCAGTAATTATTAAATAATAAACTCAAGTTATTAAAAATCTAAATGGCTTCAGTAAACACTATTCTACTACTATTATCATTTGATAGCATAGTAGTTTAGTTCCTTTTTTGTTATGTAATATTTTAAGTTATGAATTAATTAAAGTTTCTATAATAGCATTTTAGAAGACCAACAGGTAATAGCAGATGCGAGAATTTTAATGTTTTAACTATATTATCCACACACACATAAAAATATAATATATCAAAACGTCTATAAGAAAATGTTAGTTGCTCACTTAAAAATAATGTGTAATAAATTTTATACTTATTAATCTAAAATTTTAGATTTTATTTAAAGTTTTTTATATTAAAAAAATTGATAAGCTAAGTATGAAAATATTAAACTTTAAAATAATAAAATATAACATTAATATTTATTTATTGGTTGTAAAAATAGATAATATTGTTTTTTTTAGAAAATAAAGTATGTAGGCAATTAATTGCAAGTAAACAATTTTGGAGAAGCATATAAAAATGTATTCCCACACGAGAAAAGAAGGAAAAGAGAATATTTTCAAAACTAAATGAAAAAGATGAAAAGGATGATCTTTAAACCTAAAAAAGAACATGGAAAGATATATCGATTGGTCCCTAAACCTTGGCATTTACTAAAAGGAAATAAATCAAGCTCCTAAACTTTAATATCAAATTTTTTTATAAAATTAATTTTTTTAATATAAAAATTTAAAAATTTTATAAATTTTTAGAATAAAATAATAACTATACTAGAATTAGTGTTATTAGGTTTTCGATTTTTGGATGTATAGTAATCCCCTTGGTTGCATTTGGTTCGGTTATAAGTAAAAACTATTTATTTCTGATATAGAAACAACTTTTGTAATAAACAGAAATAAAATTAATTTTACGTTTATATAAAAATTATGTTGCTTCGGAAAATAAAAAAATAGTGTCTGAATAGTTGATTAAAATAATGAGAAAAAAATAATTATAATTTAAAAATAATAATATTTTATCTAATTAATTAATATAAAAATAATAATTTAACTTATTTAATTAACTATTACTGGATTATTCTAAATATTAATTAATAAAATAATTAACAATGAGTATTGTTAATTAATAACTTAATTAACCATAAAATAATTTAATAAATTAATTAGTTAATTATTTAATAGTTAGATAATTATTTAATAAAATAATTAAATTAATTAAAAAGTTAATATAATAATTAAAATTATATTTATTTTAATTAAAATTATTTTAGAAAAATTAATGTAATAATAATTTCAGAGTTATACGAGTTTGTTCTAAAGATAAAAATTATTGTTTTTATTTATAACCAATGCTGCTCTAGAATTTAATGGATAATTGATAGATTAATATAATTTAACGGATGAAAATAATCATAAAAATATATCTAACGGTAAAAATTTGATAGCACATGGTATTTAATAAAGTTGATAGTATTATAGGCTGGCTCAGAAAATAAAATAATAAATATTATATATTCTTTTTTGAATGTGACTATGTAAGTAATATTTCACAAAATTCTGCTTTGGCAAACAACACGAGTCGATTATTTTCTCTGTAACCATTAAAATCGCTTTCCGAGAAGCAATCTCATCATATGTGGACTGGTCTTGCGCCTCCAAAGTGGACGCCACCAGTGTTCCCAAGCACGTGTTAAACACGAACTCCAGGTGTTAAAATTTATCATAAAATTTAGTGGTATTAGTAATATATCCCTGAAACTCTAATAAATGAAATTATTTTTTGAAAAATATTAAGTGTACATTCATTCATTTTTAGGTGTACATCGTACATCTCATCCATTTTAGGATGGGGTGAATTTTATCCATCACTTCAAAGTTATGGATGAAGAAGTCTTCACTATTGGATGGATGGGATGTAGGATCTACACCCAAAAATAGGTGTAGAGGTAGCATTGCTTTTGGTTCATATTTTTAGTTAAGTTTATTTCTATAAACGAAGTGTATAGTATATTTTTTTTTTCTCTTATTTAATATTAATGTATGGAATATATAAAAAATATTTAAGGAAAGAGAATCAGATATTTGATATGAACTTGTCGGATTGTTGGCGCTAACCATTAATCCCAAAAACTCGAGTCATTAGAAATATGCAACCAATTCACCTAAAGCGTATAAACACAGCGCCCACAGATCTCGACTGGACTCAACCCACCTGAACGTTAGATTTATTATTAGGCCTCTTGCCGTTAAGTTTATTGTGAACCGCAGTTCCACTCAATTTATTGGACTCATTCAACTTAACTTATTAGTCTCCTGAATTTATTATTACAAAATAAAAAATTAAATTTATTTTAATCCATAAATAAATAGCCGCTATGAGTAAAGTTATAGGTAGGTTTTACAATATGTTAGATGCAAGAGGTATAAAATTTGTACTTGATATTTAAGGTGAACCACGCAAAAGTGCTCGTGACAAGTATAACACTTTTGATGACCGTTGGAGAAACTTATTTCTAATTTGTTTGGATGAATTGCAACTATTAGTCCTAAATTAAATTTGAAAAAAATTATTTGTATATTTTAATAGGGATAGGAGTCACTCATTATTAGTCACATCAAATGACCGGTAAAAATAATGTTTCATCCTTTAAATTTAAATATTATCATTAGATTTCAGTAAAATTATATGTATTTTTAAAATTTAAATAATGTTTCATTTAATCTCTTATCTTGAATTCAAAGTCAGTGCTTGCACCAAGTTAATGGTATATTCATATTTTACACTGAACTTAAAAGCTTGATGACTAAAATAAAACAGGTATGAAAGTTTTAGGACTAGTGGTTGATTTTACCCTTTCTCTTTTCTAATTGCTATGTTGGCCCAACTAGCAATTGTATGGGTTAGTGTAAACTGCACATATGGTCCTCAAACTCTGAGTACTCAAATTCTAATATATTATAATTTCTAATTCAAACTTCCGTAATTATTATAATCAAGTCTCGCGATTTAATTTAGTTGACTAAATATTAATGCATTGTAAATATAAAAATAAATATATTACTTATGCATTAATGATATATTAATATTTTATCAACTTAATAAGTTTATATATTTTGATTATAATAATTCTAGAAGTTAGAGTTAGAAATTATAATAAATTAAAGTTTGAGAATCAAATGTGCAATTTACCTTTACTATTATTATTTAAGGTAAAAATCAATCGCGACCGTCTCAATTACAGAGCATTTTGAAATAAAACTTTAATTTAATTTGATTTTTTTTATTAAATAAACTAAAAATTCTCTTAAAACTAACTCGATTTTTTTTTATTGAATTTAACAAATAGAGAGCATTAAAATAATATAAAAAATACAAATCAGAACATTTGTCATAAATTAGTCACAACTTTTAAATTTATCTTAAGAAAATTTGAATCTCTTTTGTTTAGTTGGAGCTTCTAAAACATGACCCTCTTGCTAGCTACCTAATCCTTTAGCCCCTGAAATATTTTTTCATTACAACTCCGTCAATTTTTATTTAGCCAAATAAATAATGAATTTTATAAAAATTAATTAGAAATTTTATAGAATTTAATAATTCAAGTTATTCTATAGTGAATAAAACTGGACTACTTAAATGCTAGTTACCTTATTGAGCCATGAAATTTAACAAAATTAAATAAAATCATATAAAGATTAATAATTTTTAAAAGTTGTTAATTTTTAAAAAATAAAGTGAGTGACCTATTTTAATATTGGGCTATGGCCTAAGATTTTCAGTCATGTTTTGAAAACTGGAGGAAACAAGGACCTTTGTTTCAACCAATTAAGGTAAATATAATGTTATAAAATTTTAATTATTATTTTAATTTTAATTATTATTATTTTAGTATCATACTTAAATTTAAAATACTATAAATGTTTTTAAGCTTCATTTCTTATAAGTTTAATTTGTAGTAATAAAAGATAAAATCAACTAAGTTTGATTTTATACTGTTGAATTTTTAATATGACTTGATCAAAAATCGAGGTGGTTCATTGATTTGATGATTGAAATTCTTTAAAATATTTTTTTTATTTATTTCGCTTAAAATATTAAATTTAATCGCTTTAAAGACTGAGTCACACTGGACCAGCACAAGATCTACAGTCTCAGTTCCGTGCATAGGCCCATTTTACATCCCTATAAATGCTTGAGGTCAAAATAATTAAATACTAGTGTATAGTGTAGTTACATTTACCCCCACGATGCAACGAACAGTAATTATTAAAATAATTTATTATTGTTATCATTAATTTTATATGAGAGCAATGCTACATGTACACCCCGAAGGGGTGTACATCATACACCTCCACCATTTTAATGGTGGCGATATTTTTTACGGGTCACATCAAGTGACCCATCATCACACCCCCACCCTTAGATGGGTGGGGTGTATGATGTACACCCCGAAAGGGGTGTACACATAGCATTTTCCTTTATATGATTGTTTAAAAAATTAAATTTAAAATATATAGCTCATCTAATATATAGAAAATAATATTATAAATATCAAATAAAGAATATAAGTTTAAATATATAGTTTGTAAGCATTCCTATCAACTCAACAATCCACGTGATTAAGAAAAGATAAATACAAATATGTAAAAAATAAAAAATTTAAAATTAAATTGTAAGAAAAGATAAAAAATATAATTGAAATATAAATTAAATCTGTAAGAAAAGATAAAGATTATAGCTGAAATTTTCACGCCTTCATCTCATATATGAGTTCATCGTTTAAATTTTTTTAATAATTTGACATCATAATATTTCTACAGATAAAAAATAATAATTAGAAAACTACAAACCCTCATTATAGTAAAAAAAAAAAAAAAAAAAAGATTATATGTATTTTTCTTTCTATTTAAATATAGGGGCAATTTCTTACGTACCCCTAAAAATTTTTCTGTTTTCAGATTTACCCCTCTTAGAAAGCTAATATTAAAACTACCCTTCTTACGTTCCAACTTCTTTCCAAAATACGCCTGAAGTTAAATTCTGTTAGTGTACCGTTTGGAACTGCCGTTATCTGTGTGTAATTACTATTTTGCCCTTTCAAATATACCCTAAAACCCTAAACCCCTAAACCCTAAAACCCTAAACCCCTAAATCCTAAAACCCTAAAACCCTAAACCCTAAACCCTAAAACCCTAAACCCTAAACCCTAAAATCCTAAAAAAATTCTAAACCCTAAACCCTAAAACCCTAAACCCTAAACCCTAGAACCCTAAAAAACCCTAAATCCTAAACCCTAAAACCCTTAAACTCTAAAAAATCCTAAACCCTAAACCCTAAATCCTAAACTCGGGCAAAATAGGTATATCTGATAGTTTTCAACTCCGATTATTATTTAACTCTAGTTTAACCCTAGTTAACTTAACAAAGGGAAACGGTAGGGGTATTTTTAATAACGGTGGAACGTATGAAGGGTATATTAGAAAGAAAAAAATAAGAGGGGTAAATCAGATATTTCTTCATATTTCAGGGGTACACTGGCAATTATCCCTTAAATATTATATATTATTGATATATAATAATTATCCTACTACATATATTATTATTATAGTTAATATTTATATATATAATATATTATAATATATGATAGTATATACTTAAAGAGCAATGCTACATGTACACCCCGAAGGGGTGTACATCATACACCTCCATCATTTTAATGGTGACGATATTTTTTACGGGTCACATCAAGTGACCCATCATCACACCCCCACCCTTAGATGGGTGGGGTGTATGATGTACACCCCGAAAGGGGTGTACACATAGCATTTTCCATACTTAAAACTGCAAAAAAAAAAAATTTGCACGGAAAAGAGTTTCCGATAAAAAAAAAAAAAAATTATGCATTTTGATGTTTGGTTTGCTGTTAAAAGGAAAATAAATCTTAGAAAAAAAAATTTAAAATTTTTTATTATTATTATTTAAATATTTTAAATTGTACTTAAAATTAAATTATTTAAAAATTTAAAAATATATTATTTTTATATTTATACTACGCTTTATGTATTTATTATAAGAGTAATGCCTACACCTCCACCATTTTAATGGTATCGATATTTTTTACGGATCACATCAAGTGACCACTCATCACACCCCCACCCTTAGATGGGTGGGGGTGTGAGATGTACACCCATTACGGGTGTACAAGTAGCATTTTCCTTATTATAATATTTATTATACAAAATTGGATGTGACCCATGAGGCCACGCGTGGTCCTCATGTGGTCCAAGAGGTGTCGCGAGCATTTATAAATGTGTGGCCATTCTAAATATTGTTTTCCTACGTTTTAGATAATTTTTTTTGCAAAATTTATAAAAAATATTATGAAAAAATAATTTAGCAAGCGATCAAATATTTAAATTGTATTTTTCTTACTTTTACAATAATAAACCAAACACCCTCTTGGCCTAAAATAAGAAGAGGTATCTATATCTATATCAATTGTTAAGATTAAACTTTGATATATAAATATAAATGGTGGAAAATAAGAATAACAAAGTTAAAATCGAATATGAACATGAAGAAATAGAAAGTATGCATGTGACTAAAAACAAAGAGACAAAAAATCAACGTTAAAAAGAATCTGTTCAATCCCACTGCCCATCGTCCGTTTTATTGACTAGCAATGCTTACGTATACATTTCAAAAAATATATATATTTTATATTTATTTATTTAAAAATAAAAAAATTATTTATAAATTAAAAAGTGATTTTTTATTATATTTTACTTATTGAATGGATAAGATGTAGTACATATAATATTTTTATTGACCCAAAATTCGGTCGGTGGGGCCCACCACTTCAAAACCCCTTTCACCGTCGACGGCGGGAAAAAAATCACATGAACAATCAATCAACCAATCACTATTCGTTTGGCTTTAAAAATAGTAGTTGCCCACCGAAGGACGATGATCATCTCGGCATGCATATATTATTATATGATGTTGAAGTCAAAAAAATAAGTAACGGAGAAAGTGATCCAGTTAAATTAGAAAATGAGACGTGGCATAAGTACCGAACTAAAGAGATCAGCCGATAGAGTCACGGTCGATAAGGAATGTCTTTAAGATTGATTTCGATCAGCTATACAAAAAAAATCAGGTCATCGATTCTTTTATTGATGATCAAAAATCGAACTAAGCCAATAAGCCGAAGGAAAATAAAAATCGAAGCACACGAGTACCAATCCTAATAGAGAAAGGTACGAAGATATAAGGCATTAATTTCGTAAAAGATGCAAATATGGCAAGCGACGTTTGGTATCAATGATCGCGAAAAAAGTGGTACTCGTGTGCGCGGATGAACGTAGACAGAGAAGTTGTATCAACGATAATCGAAAAAAGTGGTATCGAGCGTCGTTTGTCGGAAATAAACATAGGTAAACAAAAATTACTATTCAAGAAAAGACAATTTCAAAGAAAAATAGTTTAGAGATACGGTATGATTTTTTTGCAAATCACGCCGTTGTCTAAAACAACGAATATACATATGGTTCAGACTAGTATAAATAAACAACCTGACAAAAAAAACAAAATCTTACAACCTTATAAATCAATAACCACTCCTATTATTCAATACCTTCAATACCTACATCTACCGTTTTTCTAAATATATTTTTCTACCAACTTTTACAATTTTTTTACAATTTTTCTAGATAAATTTACAATTTTTTTTATAACTTGTTCCTCCAAAATAATACAATATTCAATCGGCTGTGTCAATTTTTATCTTCGAATTCTAGTTCGACTATTTTAAGTCGAACCGTATTTCGAATTTGATTGAGAAGAATCAGATCCCTTCTCGATCTAATCGTTCCGAAGCTAAACACGGACCGAACCAGATCAGCAATCAACGCCACATTTCGGCATCAACACATGGATAATTAGATACATTGGATGTATTTTTACAAACGTAAGTTTAACATATCGCCAAACATCAAATTTCAAAAGTACCACAGTAAAAAAAAAAAAAAAGCTCGGAGAAGTGCAATTTCCCTTTACCTTTCTTTCTTTCTTTTTTTTTTAAAAAAAAAGATTTTTAGTCGCGATGGTGGCAAGCGGTTGCGATGGCAGGAACGGGGGAGCCGAGGTGGGCCTCGTGGAGGTAGAGGGCGCAGTGGACGCGGTGGTAGAATTTTGACCGGACGAGGTAGCCCAGCACGTGGGCCCGGGCTCGCACCACGAACGTCAGGTTCAGCGGCACCACCGCCGACGCGCCCTTACCCTTCCCGTCGTCGTCATCGTCGGAGCGGCTCGATAGCCCCGACCCCCCGCCGTAAAGCGGCACCTGGCGACCCCCCACCGCCACCGTCACCATGCGCCCGCTCCGCCGCGGCTGGTAGAACTCCTTAATCTGTACGTGGAATATAAAATAATAACGTTATATATATATATATATATTAAAAAATAATTTTATATAATTTTATATAACCATATCTACTAACATATATATATTTTTATAAAATTTAATTTTTTATATTTATTATTTTAAAAATTTTAAGTTATTAACCCCGAAGGGGTGTATATCATACACCTCCACCATTTTAATGGTGGCGATATCTTTTACGGGTCACATCGATTGACCCATCATCACACCCCACCCATTGGATGGGTGGGGTGTGTGATATACACCCCGTTTTGGGTGTACAAGTATCATTTCCCTTTTATAAAATTAAATTTTTTATATTTATTATTTTAAAAATTTTAAATTATTTATATATATTCCTTGATTTATTATTATTATTTTACTATTTATTTTTTTATATATTTATAATTAAATATGATATATAAAAAATAAAAAAAAAAAATTTATCAAGCTTACTACCCAAAGTTAAAAATTTAGTATATAATTAGTAATATTTTTCTCCGGAATATTGATAATAAAAATATATATAAACAACTTAAAATTTTTAAAAAATAAATATAAAAATATTGGATATATATATATTTATAGAAACCGTATAAAATTAAACTAAAAATAAAAATCTGGAATAAAGAGTTATCCCGCGCTTTTTCAACAAACAAAATATTGGAAGAGTGGAAAAAAATTATTCTCGTTTTTCTTTTTCGTAACAAGTTGATAAAAACTGAAACGGTTCGTTCCACTTATTTTTCTAAAATAAATTTAATTAAAATAAACATAATTTTAATTAATTTAATTATTTTATTAAATAATTTATTTATTTATTTATTAATTTATTAAATTATTTATAATTAATTAAATTACTAATTCATATTTAAAATTATCTAACAGTAATTAATTAAATTTATAAAATATTATTATTATTTTATTTTTAAAAGTAGCTTAATTTTTATCTAAACAAAAAATTAATATTATTACTTCTTATTTTAAAAAATAAATATTCATATTAGATATAAATAATTCTTGTTTGTAACCTCAATCAAATCGATTCCTACAGTTTTAATTATCTGACACCTTAAACTTTTATCCAAAAATTAATAATAATAATAATAATAATATTCTTCCTACGGCCAATGCATCATTTGAAAGTAGAAGCACGTGACATCATTTTCCGACACACACAAACACTCTGAGTTGAAAAGCAGCTGCTTTTCCTCTAGAGCTCTGACACAATCACGTGACACCATTTACTAATTAAAATGTAATATTTATTTTATTATTATTATACTATACCTAAGATATTATTATTCGTATAAATTGAAAAAAAAAAAAGAAAAAAAAGAGGTATGAGCTTAATTACGTATCCGGAGGCGACTTTGAGGTCGTAGAAGTAGAGGTGGAGTGGGGTGGAGGTGACGTGGACGCCGAAGAAGGTGCCGGGGTTGCGAAACGCGATCCTGACCGTAGAATTTAGGGACATCATCTTGGTGGGCACTCCCGTGTAGTCCATTCCCGCCTGGATGTAGTAGCTCTCGAATACTACGCTCTGCATTCCTCAAAACGCCAAGAAAAAAAATAAAAAATAATAGAATAATAAAAACGAAGAGAGAATATAAGGGCATGTCATGTCCCCGCTTTTCAATCACCTAAAAAAAAAACAAATATATTTTATAAAAAATATTATTCATACATATACATTTTATATTTTATTATTTTATAATAAAATAAATTTTACTAATTATTTTAAAATAATTAATAAATAAAATATATTTTATATATTTTATTTAGAATATATAATAGTATTGTTCGTATTTTATTGAGCAACCCCTACCCTTATTCTAAAAGGAAAATGCTACGTGTACATCCGTAAGCGGTGTACATCTCACACCCCCACCTATATGGTGGGGTGTGATGATGGATCACTTGATGTGATCTGTATAAAATGGTGGAGATGTATGATGTACACCCTTCGGAATGTACATGTAGCATTGCGCATTCTAAAAACTCAAATTGGTGGCAGCCGAGTGCCGAGTAGCAAAGTAAAAATTATTTTAGAATTAGAAATTTTTTAAAAAAAAATTCTAGGCAGATAGAATGTATATTATATATTTTGTTATTAAAAAAAATAAAAATTTTAAAAAATAAAAATAAAAAGGAAGGACCTTGACGAAAACTTTGGGCTTGTAGGACTTGCTCGCGCCCCAGAGGATGAGAGAGAAGAGCGTGAACACGAGCACGAACGCGAGGAAAAAGCACGCGTAGCGCCGCACGTGGTTCCCCACCGCCCCCTCGGCCCCGTCGTCGTCGTCGTCGTCGTCGCCGTCGTCGTCGTCGCCGCCGCCGATCTCCGCGGCGGAGGCGGCGCCGCGGCCTCCGCCGCCGCCGCCGCGGGCGTGGGCGTGGGCGGGGAGCTTGCGCCAGGGCGCGGAGTAGCGCGCGGTGGACTCGCGCGAGTGGTGGATGGGGGGGGAGCTCGCGTAGCGGAGGAGGTGGAGGTGGTGGTGGGAGTAGTGGTGCGGCGACGCGCCGGGGCTGGATCCCCCGAGCGACATCTTCTCCGCCGCGTCCGCGTGCGACGGGCTCCGCACGTAGTACATGGGCCGCCGCGGCGACCTCGGCGGCGACGACGCCGCGAGGCTCGTCGCGTCCGAATCCGTCTTCGCGTGCATCGCGATCGAAGGGGACAGTAAAAATAGAAAGATTCGGAGGGGTTTAATGCGATTGTGGGATTTTATTTTATTTTTTTCTTGCTATATATTACACCGCACAGAAGTGGAAGTGGAAGGGGCCAAGGAGCTTTTAATTGGAAATAGCTTCCTTTGGTAAGTAGGGTTGCAGTGGCGCGTTCTCCAATGCGACGGCCTTCCTCAATTCCTATTGGTTGAGCCGGGCCCCACATTTTGAAAATGAATTTGAAATTTCTCGTACCTGCAGTTTTATTATTAGAATAATAATATATTTCACATATAAAAATAATATATATTTATTATTCTAAAAATGTAGCTTTTTTGAGGAAAAATAAAGAACGAGATATTTAGCCCAAAAGTCTCGGCCCAGTTACAACCCAAACGGTAGCTGGGCCCTCAGTATTAAATGGGCCTTTTAAGTAAACTGGAAAGTGTTACCACTGTTTGTGGCCCAACACATACATTTTTTTTTATTTATTTGAATGGCCCAGTCCAGTCCATCTACTCAATTTTTCACATGCTAGAAGATAAGGCTTGAAATACAAGGCAGACTCCACTACAAACATACACACAATTCAAATGAGCCGTCTCATCTCGTGTTCGGCTCATTTATTAATGAGAATAAATAAGTCGCATGCGAGCTAAATTTTTCAGCTTAATATTTTAATAAGTTAGCTCGTATAACACGAGCTGTCTCTGCTCTCGCATGTTTGGCTCATTGACATCCCTATTTGATACCAAGGTAATAAATTCAAAATCTACTTACTTCGCGTTGCTAATAATATTTATTTAAATAAATTAAACGGTGCATAATATTATTTATAGAATATAAATATTTTATTTTATTTATTCAAAATTTACAACTAATTTTATATGAGATATACGTGCACCTTGTTGTATTTTTTATATGAGATGTCCAATTTCTATATGTGCTAATATCTGCGCAGTGGAGTGGTTATTCAAACAAGTAGATTTGGTCCTCCTGCTCCATTGACCTCGTAATAGGAAGGATTTAAGTATTTATTTATATAATTCATATTTATCATGTCGTATCGTGTATATAAAATATTATCACGATACAGTTATCGTACCAAATAACTATGCATCTCATATAATGTTACGAAATTATTAATAGCAATACTGTGATTGAAACATGTAATAAATATTAAGAATTTGATTACATAAACTAAAAAAATAATTATTAAAATAAAAAAAATCAAGGTTGAGATTTGATGATGTAGTAAATTCGAAATAGTTTTGGAAAAATACTTTTCGTTTTATGTAATGTTGATTTTATATATTATTAATGTGCCGATTATTTTATATGACAATTTTATAGTAAATAAATTAATCGATCAAAATTTTTAATATCAATAATAAATGTTGAAGTAAAGATACAAAGACACACTCTAAATTATAGGCTATTTTCGAATGACCTCTCAACTTTTTTTGATTGCAAATTAAATTATTATACTCAATTTAATTGAATATTTTTTCTTAGTAACAAATTTGAGAGTTTAGTTGTAATTTCAAAATGTTCTTAACTTGGTGGGTCTACATATAATTTAGCATGAGCAATGCGATTGTACATTCGAAATCAGATATACGATATATATTCCATCCATTCTAAAATGTATATCGTATATCTAATTTTAAATATATAAAAAATATTATTTTTTTAGCATTAATTTACTTTTTCTTCATTACCCCGTGAAAGTAGTAATTTCATAAATATGCCTTCAAATTGGAAAATATCATTGATGTCCGTATAAACAATATCATCGATGCATAAAATTTTTTGGTTAAGTATTTGGGTTTGAAATTAAGAAAAATATTTGTGATAGATTTAAATATTTAGAGAAATATGAATGATAGATTTATATGTTTATAGTGATATAAATAATATTTTAAATTTTTGGAGGATTACATTTGAAAATACCCTTACATTTTAACCCGAAAATTTGCCTAAATTACAAACCCACGTGAAATTTTAACATTAACGAAAATCTAACAGATGGAAGGTATTTGAGAATACGACATAATAAGGAAGAAAAATTCAAGCAAAAAAACATATGAAATAAAAAATGATATGCATAGTATAATATATATGCACATATCTTAAATACCGCGATACTATAATTTAAAATTTCCTTTTAAAAATATGGTCTTAAAAATTAATAAAATAAATAAAATTTAATCTACTAAGATGCAAGTTTTATTTTATTTTTTAAAAAATAATATATTATCTGTTTCGTTTATTTTTTAAAAAATAAATTTAACTAAATATTTAAAATAACTAAATTCCAAATTTAGAATTTTTTTTTGCTATTTGCACGAGAGAAGATGAGTATTAGGATGTAAGATTTATATTTATATAATATACATAAATGTAGGAATTGAGCTTCTATATTTTTAAAAGTATAAGTTATTGGTATGGTAGATTTTAAGTTTTTGGATGGAAAGATGTATGGTTAGGATGATTACGAGCCTCTTAGGTTAAGTGAGTGGTTTGTGATATAAAATGATTTAAGCTATAAAATTAATTAAAAAAATAAATTTAACAGTAGAAAACGTACAAACATCAATTGGTTGGTGCTTGCACACACAGTAGCAAGACTCTGAGACCTTGTTTGGTTTGAGAATTAAAGGGGATATCCCTTTTAATCCCCCAACGAGTTTGGAAGAGGGAGAACAGCTGTCCCCCATCCTCTCTGCCCAACCTTATCCGCATATTTTTTTAAAAAAAATAAATAAATAATAAAAAAATGTAAATTTTAAGATATTTAAATTTATAAATTTTAAAATTTATTTAAAATTTATAAATTTTTTAGTACTTTTTTTTATATACAGTAAAATATAAATTTTAATAATTTTTTTTAATAAATATTTTAAATTAAATATTTAAAAGCATATAAATAAAATTTTTATTTGTTTTAAAAAAATTATTATGGTTAAAAATAATTTCATCATTTTATATTTATTTTTTTTATTCTTTATTATTATACAAAATACATTATAATTTTATTCTACCTATAACCTCTTTTAAATTTATTTAAATATCAAATATAATTCCGTATAAACATATACAGATATATTTTTATAAAATTTTATTTTTTATATTTATTTTTAAAATAATTTTAAATTATTTATATATATATGTCTCAACCTTTAATATTTGTTAGAAAAATATAGTTAACTATAAATTAAATACTTAATTTTGATTAGTGGGTGAGATAAATTTATCTTTTTATTCTTTTAAATATCATACTTAACCAAATTTTTGAAAAGACATATTTATTGGAACAAAATTAAGATAACAAATTATAGAAATATATATAAATAATTTAAATTTTTTAAAAGAATAAATATAAAATATTAAATTTTATAAAAATATATTTATTATTCAATATATTTATAGAAAGTTGTATGAAATTAACCTTAACATTTAACTTAAACCACAATAAACATGTATAAGCAACTAGTTTATACCATTTAAACCCATGCCTCTTTAGTTGCATATATTTCTAAGTTATGGATTTCAATTTTAGATCTAAGATTATAATTATCAAACTATTCATTTTACCATTCTTACTCACTGCATAGTGAATATAAAAAATAAATAAATTTATCCCATACAGATTTTCTGAAATACAGTAAGCAATTTATGTAAGATATATATATATATATATATATATATATATATATATACTACTTGTACATCCGTAAGGGGTGTACATCTCACACCCCCACCCATCTAAGGGTGGGGGTGTGATGAGTGGTCACTTGATGTGACCCGTAAAAAACATCGACACCATTAAAGGGGTGGAGGTGTAGGATGTACACCCCTTCGGGGTGTACATGTAGCATTACTCTATATATATATATATATATATATATATATATAGAGTTGGGCTGGAATGCTATTGATAGCACCAACCTAACTTTGCCACCCATTTTTTAGCCTTTAGATCGCATTGAGATTTGTGCATGCTCTTTAATGAAAAAGAAAAGCTTTTTATTTTTTACTTTTTCTTTTTACTTTTTCTTTTTTCTTTTTTTCATTAAAGAGCATGCACAAATCTCAATGCGATCTAAAGGCTAAAAAATGGGTGGCAAAGTTGGGTTGGTGCTATCAATAGCATTCCAGCCCAACTCTATATATATATATATATATATATATATATAGTCTGATTACCATACTATTAATAGTATTAATTTATTGGTGCTATAAAATTTTTTATTCTTAGATTAATTCTTTTGATCATTTTCAACCGTTAGATTTTACTATTTTTCCAACCATCTATTAAATTTAAGAAACCCACTAATATCTCAACCATTCATTTTTTAATTTAAAGATTAAAAATTTAATAGCACTAATGATTTGATACTATTAATAATATTTCAGCCTAACACACTCACACACACGCATACTCTCTCTCTCTCTCTCTCTCTATATATATATATATATATATATATATATATATATATATATATATATAGTATGAAAATTGCTATATCTTTCTAATCATGCGCGCACATAAAAGTTTTTTTTTTTTTTTTTTTTTTTTTTTGCATTTTGGCTAAAGTAATGGGAAACTCGTGCCATTCAACTTATTGACATGAATCTCAAGGCAATTCCTTAAATCACAAAAAAAAATTATAATTTTATAATTTAACAGGTTTACACATGTGCACGACACAGCGCAAAATTCTTATAAAGATAAATTACGATGACTATTTAGTTTTCAAACTTTAATATTTTACAATTATATAAAAGTAATATATAATTATAATAATAAAAAACTCCTTTTGACCATTTTTGGGGCCACTACTGCTGTAGGCCTGGAACAAGAAACTCTAATGGGAATAGAAGGTGCATACAAAGAAAAGAAAAATCCAACTGCATGCAAATATATAACAGGACACTGCACATCCATCCTTTTTTAGAAAAAAAAAAAAAAAAAAAAAAATTATTTTCAAAATTTTACTTTGGATCACTTATTTACATCAGGACGAGATCAATCAGAACCCAGAAAATTTGTCTTTGGGAGGAAACCAACAGAGAAGATGACGCCAACCTGCGCGCCATTTATCGCGGGGAAATAGAAAATTAATTCTGCACCTCCCCCACTATTTAAATTATCAGATTCCTCTACATGCTGTGTACCTTACGAAGAAGGTGACATTCCTTCTTCTATACTCTTTTAATATATCCTGTATAGGCCCACGTATACCTCGCACCAGATCCAATGTATCTATTTTATTTATTAATTAAAAAATTCAAGTTTTTCTTAAATGCACCCACCTTTAAGTGTGCCCATACCCAGCATTATCCGATATTTTAATTTATTTAATTCTAAAAATTTATTAAAGTAAACTATTAGCGTAAATTTTGAAAACAAAATTTTGAAGGTTGGAAAGCTAATTATTAAAAATAGTCAATTGCTTAGATATTTAATTTTTTCAAACCTTATTTTATATTATTTAAATTTTTGATGTTTTATAATTGATCATCTAAATTTAAGATTTTATATTAATCAATCGATAAAAAAAATAGTAAGAATATAAGCACAGAATATATGTAGACCTTTTGAATTGTTAAAATAGTTAAATTGACAAAGTATTACATTTAATTTACAAAAATTAAATAATTTTTTTACTGTGAAATTTAATTCTATTTCGAAAATGTTGGCAAAATTTACAAAAAAAAAAAAATTAAAAAAAAATTAAATGGAGAATTTATTTTTTTAAAAAAATAAAAATAAATATATTCTAAGTTCTCACCACGTGCATGCGGTGAAGTTACCGACCCTACGTCCCCGTTATTCGGGTGGAATCCAAGGAACCAATTTCCAAATTAGTAAAAAAATTAATTAGCCAACGAAAAATCGAAAAAAAAAGAAGGGAAAACCGTTCGATTTACATCTAACGGTCAATAAAAATCGGAAAAATAGGTAAAAAAAAATGTGCGAAAATAGGACGGAGAGGTTTTTATTGAAGAGCGTAGCGGTGCTCAGGCTAGAAGTTAGGGAGAGGAACCTTCTCTGATAAAATATCGTACGGCGAATGCAATAGTAGTAGTAGTAGTAGTAGTAGTAGTAGTAACAAAAGAAGAAGATCAGGGATGTACATTAAAACCCCAGAAACTAAAAACAAAAACAAAAAAAAAATGAAAATAAAAACTAATTAATCAGAGAGAGTTCGATGTTTAATTTTACCCGTTTTTTTTTTTTTTTTCCTTTCTTTTTTTCATGGCTTTAATCGAACCCACTCGTAGCGTCCCTTCAATGGGGAATCGGTGATGATGTTGTAGTTGTACCTGCGATAACGTGAATTTTCGTACTGAGAAAAATTCGCTGCAGGGTTTTTGAGGAATTAAGTTAATTAATTACTTGGAGGCGAAGCGCTTCCGCT
The DNA here is from genome assembly GCA_029204045.2 of Tillandsia leiboldiana. Taxonomy (NCBI): domain Eukaryota; kingdom Viridiplantae; phylum Streptophyta; class Magnoliopsida; order Poales; family Bromeliaceae; genus Tillandsia; species Tillandsia leiboldiana. The sequence goes on along the minus strand of CM055069.1, from coordinate 2,601,114 downwards.
CGGCGTGTTCGTGCGCGGCGAAGAAGTGATCGATCTCGGCTTCGGACGGTGTAATGGCCGTCGATCTCCGCTTCGAGTTTTTCTCCACCGTCGATTCGAGATCACTGTGAATATTATGATGAGGAGAATTTTTTTTTTTTTTTTTTTAAAAAAAAAAAAAAGAAAAATGAGAGGATTAAAGGAGGAGTAAGAAAAGAATACGAACCTATCTCTGATCTCTTTGCAGGAGAACGCCACGGGATTGAGCTCCTCGTCGAGCTAATTATAGAAACAAAGAAGAGAGAGAAGGAGATTTCATAATTCACGCGTAGACGAGGAGGAGGAGCTCGAATTCGACCTGACTTGTGCGTCGAAACTCACCTCGGCGCCACTCGATCGCGGCGACGCGTCCTCTGGCGCCGCCTCGCACGAGGCATTGCTCGAGCACCGCGAGATCCGCGCGAGCTCGGCGCTCGCGCGGCGCGCGCTCGGATTCGCCGCCGATCTCCCCGGCCGCGGCTTCATCATCACGCTTCTGCTCCGTAGTTGGATATACGTCACCTGGATCTCCGCCGCCGCCGTCGTTCTCCGCCGCTTCACCCTCTCCCCCTCCGCCGCCGCCGAAGCCATGGCCATTGCCCTAGCCCTCGTCCTCACCCCCACCCCCTGCGTCACCTCCTTCACAGCGAGCTCCCCGATCCCTTTGCACTTTCTCAGGTACTTCGCCATGTCCCCCTCCCCTCCCTCTCTCTCTCTCTCTCTCTCTCTCTCTCTCTCTCTCTCACTCACTCTCTTCTATGAGCTAAGCGACGAGAGAAAAAGTGATCAGATCCGAGTTGACGGCGTAGTTAACGCTTTTAAAATTCTAAGTTTTAGTTGGGCTTTTCCGTTAACGGCAAAGTAGAAAATGTAACGGAGCCGTAACCGGATCTGGCCGTTGCGGATTTGGGAGAGGCGCAGGCGCTCGACGCGTGACTGCGTGAGCACTCGAAGGCCTCTCACGCCACCGGCTCTTCCGGTTCTCAATCACCCGTCATAGCTCCACTTAAGTTAAAAATATTTATTAAATCCCACTTATTTAAATTAAAAAGGTAATTAGAGGGTTCTTTAGGGGTCTCCGTACATATTTACTTCTAATCAACCCCTGTAGCAACCGGCTATAGCCGGTACCCCGCGAACTTATTTATGTTGGGACGCCGTTTGGTGTGGCGCGAGGCCCAGGCGTAATAATTGTGCTCCCTCCCCGGGCGAAATTACGAAAGCGCCCCTGCTCTTTCGGTATAGCGATCACGAATAATAGCCGTCCGATTCTGTACGAGCTAACGGTTGCGATGCTGTTAACTCCGAATGCGTTACAGTGTATTTCCTTTGGCCTCTATACAAATATATAATACTCATAGATTACAAATTTGAAAACTCAAAAAGATGTGAAATATTTTTTTATTGTGTAATTTATAAATTTAAAAAATTTAAAAAATATAATTTTTTTTTTTATTCTAAGCATAGTTTACATTTTTTTTATTACACTTATAAATTTGAAAAATTAAAGCTTTTTCTTAATATTACAAATTTAAAAAATTTATGTATAAAATTTTAATATTTTTTTTTTGTCATGTAGTAAATTTTTCTTCACGTTCACCAATCCTATTTTTTCATTCTATGCGTAAATTGAATTTTTTTTTCATCCTACATATATTACAAATTTGGAAATAGATATTATAAATTTGAAAAATTAAAAATATACATAATATTATAATTTATCTATGCCTAATTAAATTTTTTTTAAAAAATAAAAAATAAATTTCAATCGTTACAATCGTAAAAAAACATAAAAAAAAAGCAAACGATTAAGAAATTTATATTTATATATAAAAAAATATTTAGAGTCAAATATAATGTAAGAGAATTTAGAGGAGATGCCTAAATCAAATAATCTTAATTAAGAACTTTTTTTTTTTTTTTGTCAAAGTTATTTTTGATAATTCGTTCATCCATCCGGAGATGGTGGAAGTTATTTTATTTTATCTTATTTATTTATTATATAAATTTAATTTTATATTACCTATAAATTTTTTTTATATTTTTGTATGCACTAGTTATTATAATGCATGATGATGATGATGATGATGATGATGATGATGATGATGTGGGGGGGTGGGAGTGGCGGTTGTTATTGAATGAAACATGATCGTCCACGTGTAACGTACTGTTCTGACGCGCGGGTACTGAAGAGAAAGGAAGAAATTAGAGTTGCATCATAGTGGGAGGTGGGCAACACAGGAGTTTTGGGATATGAGAATAATCATGGCTGATGCGTACAGGTCATCTGGTGGTGTTCGCTCCAGCTAAATATTTTAGTTCTATTTTATTTTATTTTTTTCTATGAAATTTTTTATATTATATTAATAATTGATTTATATATTTATTATAAGAGGGATGCTACGCGTATATTTCTTTAGGACTGTACATTCTATACCCCACTCCATTCTGGAATGGATATTATTTTACTCGTACATTTCAGAATGGTGTGGGGTGTAAGATATACACCCTTAAAGAGGTGTATATTTATTGATAGAGATCTTATTGGTGCACCACATCAGAATCTGCATTAATGGTTTACATCTTAACAATTTGAAAATTTTGAAAATTAAAATTTAGTATGATTTATTTTGAGTTTTAATAGAAATTCATATTAATTATTCTTTATTTTAATTTCAAATTATATATAATTAGTATTTAAAAGATAATAAAAAAAAGGGTATGATAAGAAAGAAGAAAAATACAATTTTTTTTAGTTGATAGTAAATATTTTATAATAATTTTTAGTATCAAATATTCTATTTGTGAAATAATATAAAACATATTATTATTACTATTTAAAAACTAAAGTTGTTGGAAAATCGTGCTTTTGTGTGGTTCAAACCATATATACATAGAATAATTAATGATTATTTTTTTTAAAAAAAATTAAGATATCAAAATTTAATATTTTAATTATTCTGTATTAAATAATGTTAAAATATAATTGGAAATGAAAATGATAGCCCAAGTCAAATTGGCCCACCACTTTCGAATCGAAAAAGGAGTGGTGCACTGATTGGGCACTCGAGCAATTAGGACCATCTGAAACTGAGGCTATCCGAATTGCACATGTTAGTCTCACAAATTTTGTGTTCTGATCAAAACAGTGGCTTATAAATGCAATGTGGTCCTTGCTAATCAACAAATCGATCGGACAATAAATAATTCTATGCTTAACAAGAGATTAGATTTGACTGAATTATATTTGAAGTGGCATAATTAAAATCCGAAAGTACTACATATCTATACGTTTTAAGTAAATTAATTACGTATTTTGAACCGTTTAAATTTTTTATATTAATAATGTTGGAAAATTTTATTTTTTCAAATTAATTTTTTTAAATAATTTAAACTTAATTTAAACTCAACATATTATAGAACAAAGTTTAGATGAAGCCTGTGAATGTCGAGTCGTGCGTGAGCACTGTCCTAGAAGCAAGATTGCCCCTCTACGTGCGAGGCTCCGGCAATCACCCCTAGCGATACAACGACCACTGTCCACCCCGTCGGCAACGAATCCGGGATGGTGCGTAGCGAACCCAACGTCTTTCAGAGATCCAGCAAAAATAGAAGCTCAAAGAGGAAAATGTAAATCACAGTGTATTATAGCTATGTAAATTAAGAGAAGAGAATTGTAGCTTACATTAACCAAGCTCTCTTGCTCTCTATATAAAGAGTCCAAAGAGACAAGCACAATAACTCACCAGGGGACAAGATCTCTCTTGGGCAGCCCACAAGCTACTTCCCATGGGAGGCTCTTGGGTAGTCCAAGATGCCCCTTCCCAAGATAGGCTCTTGGATAGCTCAAGAAGCAAAATTCCCAAAAAAATAAAAGTCAAAATATAAGTTTAAAATCACCAAATCCAAATAAAACCCAACAAATAATTAACGTCGATAATGGGACGCACATAATTTATTTTTTTTGAGATGAAGTTCATGGAAAGCATGGTCACGTAACAAAGTGGAAATGTGGACCCAATGACGTACCCTGTGAGCATAATTTACAAGGCTACTTCATGCAAATTTGAAGTAGAGAGGATAAATGCAGCCATGTAGCAGTGCAGTAGGTGGGGGATATCTCTTCCCCCACCCTCAAAAAAGCTTCAGATTCCCTGATCTACTTTTTTTTCCCACCATGATCTTTTTCCTGTTAATGCTCATCATGTGTCCATGCATGAGAGTGCATGGTACTCAATCATATAAAGTTTTTCTTTTTATTCGCTATTTCCTCCTTTCGGGAGTTAACTTGTCTGCAAGGAAAGAAAAGGGCCAAAACGTTCTCGAGGGTCCACGCACCTTTTAGTGTGCTCCTTCACCCAGTTGGATTAAAGGTGGTTTTTCACTGGTATGTTCTGGGACGTACATGCATACACACACTGTGTAGTACAACAGTGTGTGTGTGTGTGTGTGTGTGTGCGGGGTGGGGGGTAAGAGAGATCAAGATGTAAGTTTTGAGTGTTCTTGTGGTCCTCTGAGAAGTTGGAAGTACTCCTCTGAAGAAGCACTGGAGCACATGGGAAGAGAAAAAGATAGGAGCTACGGTTCCTTTATATCATGCTGCTTCCAATGTGCCTTTACTGGGCTGCGCAAAATGCGACTAGTTTTGGTGAGAGATGCACCAGCAAATGAATTGGAGGTTCTAGTATAGTAGTTTATTACTTGGTAAATAAATGGGTTGTAAACAGTGGGGTACTATAATGGAAGAGATTCTGAATCATACTACAAATGAGGCAAGAGTTTGTTTGGATACCCAGAACAGAGCAATAGCTAGATTAACTTACAGTGTATTTTTTTATATTTCTTGAAATTTTACAAAGAATTTGTTTAGAAAACTTTTTTCAGAAAATTTATCTCCTCCTCTTTCTCGACCCCACTGCAAGATTGTGGCGTTTTTATTTGCCCTTGGCGGTAACTGCTGCCCACAAATGCTTCCTCTCCGAGATAGAACACCAATAAATTTTTCATATTGAATTATTATGGTATAGCATTGTCCCAGATAAAATATCAATAAATTTTTCATGTTGAGTTACTACGGCGTAGGGTGGTGATAGCTCGAAGGTGAGAGAGATTAACAAGTCTTAGATTTGATAGGAATGTATCTGAGTAAGGAGAAGATGACGGTGATTCACACATCATTTGTTTTTCAAGTTTGAATCAAATGTTAGAACGCAGAGTAGAAAATTATAAAAATTTAAGATTTTAGTACCAACCTACCAATCTATTACAGTAAAATATAAAATTTTATTTTAAATTCTTACTATTATCAGATTTAACCCGAATCTAGAAATGAAATTTGGGCTAAAGCCTAGAACACACATTAGATAATCAAAATTTTGACCTAAAATCTTGGGCCCATTGAGGCTGCTCAAATCCAGCCCGAGTCCAGCTGAAAATCCAAAATACTGAGCATGCATTCTGTGTGTTTGCGTGTGCATGCGTGTGCGAGTGAATGGGTCAAATATTCACATTGTTGGTGTAAATACACAGAATAGAGGATATACTACAATAAAATATGAAAAATATCAACGAGTCGATCAAGCGTATCAACGAGTCGATCAAGCCGAGATACGGATATCTCGCTCTCTTTAAGGAGATTCAAGTCCTCTGCGGTAGGCAAAGCCTTCGAACCGATACAGCAGAACACTGACTTGTCCCTTTCAGAATACAACAGCTCGATCCTTATCGTGTGGCTTCACCAACTCTGCATAAGTAGATGAGTCCAAAGCTCCACCAAAAAAGAACACCTTTCTTTGACCTCTCTCTATTATAGTAAAATATAAATATAGAAAAAATAATATAAAAATTATTTTTTGTTACTTTTTCAATGTAGAACAAGGTCACTATTTATAGGCTTCATATGCCTATAGATTACAAGTAATTAAATTCATAATTAGGAGTTAGCTTTTCTCATACGAGTTCAACAACAAAATTTTGTTAACAATGAATGCAAAATATAAATGATGTAATCTCAATTAACTTAATGCATTATGTAGTTTATAGAAATGAATGCATTATATATGTATAGGTTAATTCATTTAATATAAAATGTCACAACACACATCATGAAAAATTTGAAACAAATTTGATGAAGCGACACGATAAAAAACATAAGGCAAAAATTTCTCCTTTAATTTGCTTAAATTTATCAAATATTGATTTTTGAATTTGTGGCAAATTTACTCTAATTTTACCACAAAATTTTGTGTTGTGGTTTGTACAGCAATGGTCTTATTTTTAACCCCACCCAACCATTGAGAGGTCGCGGACACGGCACTGCCATCATGTGGCTCGTGTGGGTTTCGCTTAACGGTCACTTAATAAAATTAAATCTTCAAATTAATTTTTTCCTCTATCTACAAAATAAAAAATGATAATTTGTTTTCTATTTTTTGAAAAATAAAAATATACAAAACAAAAATTAAAATACGAATTATTTTGAATCGACTACTTAATACAATCCAATCTTCTTTGATCTGAGTATTTTAGTTTAATATTTACAAATTTAGCTAATATACTTCACATAATACTCACAAGTCAAAATATTATTGACCGAATAGTAAAATCAAAGTTTTGAGATAGGATAGTCAATTTAAAATAGTTCATGCATAGTTTAGATAAGTTACGCACATTTTTACTTTCTTTTTATTATTATTATTATTATTCTCAAATTAGATCTCTAACACTATTTTATATTTCAATTTCAACCAAGATTTTATAATAAAAAATTAATTAAGATATATTAAAATTTCATATAACAATGATTCAAGATGAAGCTTGTTTGTTAGTGTGTTTGGATTTTATAACATTCCAAGTAATCCAAAGGGGGTAAATCGTAGCCGTACGCGACAACACCACTAGGTTGTTACTCATATGAGACATATCCTCATTTTATTTGTCTCATTTGGTACTCTATGATGATGTGTATTTGCCAAAATATATATGATTTACATGTAAACATAAGTTACATATTATATACAAATAGACCTTTTATATATATATATATATATATATATATATATATATATATATATATATATAGAGAGAGAGAGAGAGAGAGAGAGAGAGAGAGAGAGAGAGAGAGAGAGAGTAGGACTTATATATTTTTAAAAATAAAATGTTAAATATGTTTGTGAATTTTTTATCATTAAATTTGCATTGAGATTTGTACTATTTATTTATTATTATTATTTTTTTCTCTTTTAAGCTGACTTTACAATAGTATAAACCTCAATACAAATTCAATAATAAAAAATTCACAAACATATTTGAGTTTATACTTTTAAAAGTATAAAAACTCTCTCTCTCTCTCTCTCTCTCTATATATATATATATATATATATATATATAGCTTCATTTCATCATTTTTCCATTTCTTTACTCTCACATATTGAGGAGAAAAACTCCCACAAGTAACAATACTCAATCCTTTTCTCAACACTTCATTTCCACACCACCATGAACCCCTCTCTATAAGAAGGGGAGAGGAGAGGACCCCCCCTTCATACTATATATCCTTCTCTTTTGAATTATGGATACAACTAAACCATATCTTGCTATTTTGTGTTGTCTCTTGTTTGTAATCTCTGCTATTTCGGAAGATCCATATAAGTACTTCACCTGGAACGTTACATTTGGAAACATCTCCCCTCTTGGGTCCCCCCAACAGGTTTTTTTTTTTATGATTTTTTTCCTTTTGTTATACAAAATTTAAATCGATTATTTTTAATCTTATCATACTTAACATTTTAAGTTTTTAGACTGATCGCTGCATTTGCATATTCTATTTAACTTTATTTGGAATCAGGGAATTTTGATCAATGGAATGTTTCCGGGACCAGATATCTTTGCGGTCACGAACGATAACCTAATAATCAACGTACACAATAGCTTGAATGAGTCATTCCTTGTCTCATGGCAAGTGCTGCTTCCTCTTTCTCTTTCTCTTTCTCTTTCTCTTTAAATGGATAAGTATCACAAATTTGCTACATAATTTAAAGTAACATCTTTGTTTTAAAAAAAATATAGTTTTATTTCAATAGTACATGCATTTAAGAACTAGGCTTCAAATTCAATTAGTTTGTTCACATCTAAATAATATAAACAGGAGATTCATATAACTAACTACAATCGTCGTATTAGGCGTGTGAATGATTAAAACAACAATTAATACCTTGAATATATATATATATATATATATATATATATATATATATATATATATATATATATATATATATATATATATATATATATATAGTAGAGCTTATATATTTTTAAAAGCACAAATTCAACCATGCTTATAAATTTTTTACTATTGAATTTGCATTGAGATTTGTGTAATTGTACTTTTTTTTTTTTTTTTAGTTGACTTTATAATTATACAAATCTCAATACAAATTCAATGATAAAAAATTTACAAGTATAATTTTTTTTTGTACTTTTAAAAATATACAAGCTCTACTATATATATATATATATATATATATATATATATATATATATAAATATTATTTTTTGGCAGTTTGAGTTTGTGTTTCATACACAAGTAACAACGTAAAATACATTTCATATTTTCCACTGACAATTTAATTTTAATACTAATATAATAATATTATTCGGTAGTACTAAAATATTTAAGAATATAATCAGCGAGATGTGCACTAAATCACGGACCATATAATTCTCTAGTACTATATATCAACTTGGTAGGCACTAAAACAATAGCAAAAATTACTTAATAATATAACAAGTTAATTAGTAGTAATATCTCACTGCACACTAAATTACTGACCTAAAATATTTAATTAAATTTGCTTTTTATTGTTATAGGCTCCCGAACTATCATTTTTACTAATAATATTTTTCTACCTGATATTATTATCGAAGTAGTTAATTTTTATATATTTTATATATAATATATTTTTCGTCCGATATGAAATTATTAGGAATGGAGTGCAATTGAAAAAAAACTCTTGGGAGGACGGAGTGTACGGAACAAACTGCCCGATACCGCCGGGAGCGAACTTCACGTACAAGTTGCAGGTGAAGGACCAAATCGGCAGCTTCTTCTATTTCCCTTCCCTCGCCTTCCACAGGGCTGCGGGCGGCTTCGGCGGCATCCGCATTTTGAGCCGCCCTCAGATCCCTGTCCCTTTCCCGCCGCCCGCCGGCGACTTCACCGTGCTCATCGGCGACTGGTTCATGAAAAACCACACGGTATTTAAAGTTGAGCTTAAATTATGCGCGTCGCTACAATAAAATTAGGTTATAGCGACACTTTTAAGTGTTTCTAAAATCTAAAAAAAATATCGCTGATAAAAATACCGACACTTATTGTAAGTGTTGCTATATGTGCCGTCGCTAGGGTGTATAGCGACACATTTTTGTAATGTGTTCTAAAAATGTGTCCCTATAATCTAATTTTAGATATAGATGAAATATAGATAGAACACTTATACAAAAATGTCACAAATATGTATCCCTACAATCTAATTTTGTTGTAGTACATGTGAACTTTCGTGCATTTGCAGATATCTATTTGTATTTCAAAAGTTTTATATTTATCATTAAAATTATCAGTTTTTTTACGACGTATTACCTGTATTATATATACTATAACTTAGAAGTAATGCACACTATATAGTCGAATAGTTAAGAAAGAAACAGTAAAACAAATAAATAAAATTAATTATAAATATCACTTTTAAATTTTAACAATTAAGAATAAAAAATGCACGTTTTTTTATTTTAATAGTGAATTTTAACTCCCAAAAGATACTTGGAATTTTTCGGCGTACATTATTTTTCTATTTTTTAATTATTTGGCTAAAATTAATCATTTTAATTTAGTAAAATATTTATTTTAAATAATTAACTACTATCATTGAATAGTTTAGATGACAAATTTAAAATATCAAAATTTACATGACTATGTGTGAAAAAGTAAGAGTAAAGATAACAATTAGCAAATCTTCGAAACAAAAGTTTATTTTATTTATTTATTATTATTTTTTGTTTTTGTGCAATGCATGCGTAGGAATTGAAAGCAATACTGGACAGTGGGAACGAGCTACCAAATCCAAACGGCGTTATCGTCAACGGCCGCGGCCCGGGCGAATCGATCTTTACTGTTGAACCAGGTACGTACACTAAACTGTAAAATCTATGACAATCCAATATATTTCTCTGTAAATCATATATTAGCGGTTTCAAATTCGAAATCATATATATGGCTGCGGTTATGCGACGATCGACTATAAACATAAAATTTGTGCAGGCAAGACCTACAGGCTCCGGATTTCGAACGTTGGTTTGCTGAGCACGCTCAACTTTCGGATCGAAGGGCACCAGATGAAGCTGGTGGAGGTGGAAGGGATCCACACCATCCAGAACGTGTACTCCTCGCTGGACGTTCACGTCGGCCAGTCCATGTCGGTTCTCGTGACCGCCGACCGGTCTCCTCGCGACTACCACATTGCCGTCTCGACCCGATTCACGAACCCCATCCTCCCCACCTCCGCCGTCCTCCACTACAGCATCTCGCGGGAGTCGGTGTCCGGCCCGCTCCCGACCGGGCCGCGGTATCGGATCAATTGGTCGCTCAATCAAGCTCGTTCCATCAGGTATGTCTTTCTTATACTGTTCTTATTCAGAATCTTTCACATATATTTAGATTTCGTTTGGAATGGTAAAAAAAATTGCATTTTCATATGTAGTATGATCGTGTTACGTTATATTACGATAAATTAATTATAATATATATTTTTTATAATATTATTAAAAATAATATAAGTATGTTTTTATATACTTTAACGTTAATTCTATTCTATCTAAATAAAACTTAATATCAAACTGACTCTTAAAATTAGAAATGACTTGCTCTTGCTCTTGCTCTTGCTCTTGCTCGCATATACTCTTGCTCTTGCTCTTGCTCTTGCTCGTTTATTAAATAGGCTGAACAAGAACTAGCTTGTTAAAATACCGAACTGAACATTAGTTGACTTGCGATTGTTAGTACTGAGTATTTTTTTTTTTTATTAAACTAAAATATTAATTTGATAATTGAATTTTACAAAATATAGATTCTTATATATTTATGCTGGCCTAAAATATATAGAGCTAACGTAAATGAGCTGCCTCTAGATCGTGTACGATTCGAGTCGAAAAATTTAGCTCGTGTTCAACTTATTTATTAAATAAACAATTAATTTCGGACTCCTTTTGAGTTGAACATAAATTGGCTCGCAAATAACATACTGAATTTAGTTTACAATTTTATTTTAGCAATTTGAATAAATCTAGATTGTCTGGGAAGAAAACTAGTAAAAATAAATAAATCATCAAACATGAGAAAAAAACTATCATGATCCGTTTGTTTATATTCGAATTCATAAAAGTACCAATTAATAAGTATTAAAATAATGTGTATATATATTAAGAATTTAGAATTTAGATTGATCGGTTTTAGCGTAAATGATAAAAAATTTGATGTTTAATATTCGGAATCTCGAGTTTGAAATATAATTGTTTTATATTTTCAGCTAAACTTATTTTTTTTAAAAAATAAATAAAATAATTAACATGTTACTTTTATCTCTCTCTCTCAAAAAAATAAAAAATATATATATAAAGAGACTCAAAATAAATAAATAAAAACCCATACATGTCACACAACCAATTTTGACCGCTGCTTTTGGGTCAAAACACAGGACGAATCTTACGGCCAGTGGGCCCAGGCCGAACCCGCAGGGGTCGTACCACTACGGCTCGATCAACGTCACCCGCAGGATCCGGCTGGTCAACTCCAAGTCAACGGTCAACGGCAAGCTGCGCTATGCGGTCAACGGCGTGTCCTTCGTCGACGCCGACACCCCGCTGAAGCTCGCCGACTACTTCAACATCTCCGGCGTCTTCCGCGTCGGGAGCATTCCCGACGCTCCCCCCGCGCCTTCGCCGGTTCGACTCGACACCGCCGTCATGCACGGCGACTACCACGCCTTTGCTGAGGTCGTGTTCGAGAACGCAGAGAACGCCGTGCAGAGCTGGCACCTCGACGGCCATAGCTTCTTTGTCGTTGGGTGCGTGTATATATATAATAGGGTTAATTGCATACGGCTTCCTGCAAACATATCGAATAGCAGATATATTTCTATAAAGTTTAACTTTTTACATTTATTTTTTCAAAAGTCCAACGTTATTTATATATATTCCTACCGTCTATCTCTGTTAGAAAAATCTAGTTAACTATAGGTTAAATATTTAAACTTGGTTAGTTAGTGAGGTAAATTTATCTTTTTATCCTTCCAAATATTTTCGCATTATTTTTTGGAAGAATATTTTTGAAAGTGCAAAACTATCATTTCACATATAATCTGTTAAAAAATAAACAGTGAACTAACGATAATAAACCAGAGGAATATATATGAATAAAGTTGGATTTTGAAAGAATAAATATGAAAAGTTGAACTTTGTAGGTATATATCTGCTATTCGATATGTTTGCAGAGAACCGTATATAATTAACCCTATATAATAACTTAAAAATAAATTAATATATAAATACCTTTTAATATATAACCTGTAATAAGTTAAATTTTTATTTTTTAATCATATCGCAGGATGGATTTAGGACAATGGAGTCCAGCGAGCCGGAAAGGTTACAACCTTGTTGATGCAATATCGCGCTGCACCGTTCAGGTGAACTGATTTTTCGTTTTAAGAATTATATTTTTGTTTAGTGTCCTCCGATTGAATCAAATCAAATAAGTTATTAGATAAGTTGTATACATTTTTAATCTCCTATATACATTGATCTATTCTTCGCAACTAATAATAATAATAATAATAATCATCGTAGGTGTACCCACAAGGATGGACGGCAGTATATGTTCCCCTCGATAACGTCGGCATGTGGAACCTCCGGTCGGAGATATGGCAACGCCGGTATCTAGGGCAGCAGTTCTATCTCCGTGTCTACACTCCGTCGCATTCGGCTCGAGATGAGTTACCGATCCCTGCGAACGCACTTCTCTGTGGAAGGGCCGTGGTCCTACCGTAGCCAATTCATGTTAAGCAAGTATTTTACACTCTATACAATTTCGATACAATTTCAATACAATTTCGTTTGGTTTGTGAATGATAAATATTTATTTTCCTGTGATATATTTAGTGAAATTTATTCATTAACAGTTATATTTGTTTTTGAATATTGAGAAATAACTATAAATTATTAACAGTTATGTATAATTTACATATAAATATTTCATAAAAAAATATTTATTCGTTTAGGCTATTCCAGGTACGAGGAAAATTACAAAACATTGGTGTTCCCAATGAAGCAATTAATATGATCCTGCAATTTAGTTTATAGAGAAGAGTTAATGTACAATATATATATATATATATATATATATATGAGCAATGCTACCTGTACACCCCGAAGGGGTGTACATCATACACCTTCATTATTTTAATGATGGCGATACTTTTTACGGGTCACATCAAGTGACCCATCATCACACCCCCACCCTTAGATGGGTGGGGTGTATGATGTACACCCCGAAAGGGGTGTACACATAGCATTTTCCTATATATATATATGAGCAATGCTATATGTACATCCCAAAAGGGATGTACATCTTACACCCACTCATTCAAGGGTGGAGGGTCACTTCACAAATTGTGAAGTGATCTCTCATCACACCCCACCCATTGGATGGGTGGGGTGTGTGATGTACACTCCCTTTGGGGGTGTACAAGTAGCATTTTCCTATATATATATATATATATATATATATATATATAAAGTACAAAATATTAACCCCTATTAAAAAAAAAAAAATTAAACAGACTAAGACCTGCTTGTTAATTTATTTAAATATATTTTATAAGAATTAAAACTGCAACACACGAAGCAGTGCTCTCCAGCTACTCTCTACTGCTCATAAAATATAAAGCTCCATTCCCTGTAAAGTAAAGTTTTCTAATTAACCTTTTAATGATATATATGAATTCTTAAATCACCTGAAAATGTAGTTTCACCTAGACATATACTGATATGCATAACAATTAATAGCCCACACCTGTAGCCTATTATAGCCATTCTTAGCCCTCTTTTGCAACTTTAAAAAGGCACTTGGACCGTCTAATAAAAAGAAAAGATAAAAAAAAAAAAAAAGTAACTTGAATAGTTTAACAAAAGAAAAAATAAAATAAAATATTTTTTTTTTTTTTTTTGAGTGCTTATCCTTTTGGAATGGACCCACCACTTATGAAACCCACTTCCTCCTCCCCGTAGCTTTTACTCAGGCTACTGCCACGCCTCTTTTCCACCGACGTGCTTTAAAATTCGTAAACAATAGTGATTTAAAAAAAAAGCAATACTGTATATACACCCCAAATTAATTTTTTAGACAGTTACTTTTTTTGATCCGACTTGATTAAAAAATCTGGATAAACTAATTCGAATGATTCAAAAAACTAGATTAAGGTCAAATCAATTGAATCAATCAATTTGATTCATATTTTAAAATATTTATAGATATACTATTTGATAGTTTAAAAGATTTTGTTTAAATATATATATATATATATATATTTTAAAATACCTATAGATATACTATTTGACAATCCAATAAAAATTTGCCATCTAATAAAAAATTTGGATATACACATGATACCGTAAACTAAGTTTAATATATATATTTAAAATAAAATTTTATAGTATAATAAATTATTTAGATATTTTATATTATATATATTATATTATATTTTATTTTATAATATTAATTATTAAATATTCTATTAATCATCTAATATTATATACGGTGTATAGTATATTGGTATTGGTGCAAGTAAAAATTCTTTTTCTCTTTTGAAATTATGAGTTAATCTTATTCAACATTCTATGCACCAAGTATATATATTTATATATACACCACATGTATAAAATTTCTTAATAGAAATTTTAAAATTAATTTATTAAATATAATTTAAATTATTAAATTTTGTATATCATATATATTTAATTAATTTTTGATATTAAAATATTAATTATTTAATATATAAAGTATTAATATACACTAGGTGTATATAATAGTTTCTTAATTTTCAATCAATTTTAGCAAAATAAAAATATCCTTACTATTTTTTAAATTTGAAATAAATTTTGCAGATTTTAACTTTTTAGGTAAAATATTATTATATAAAGTTAATTTTTTTTTTATAAAATAACTATCAAATTTAAAAATTTGATTGAATTTTAAAATAAAATTATTAATATAATTTAATTTTAAAAATTAAAAAATATTAATAAAAAAATATATATAAAACTATTTTATAATTATTTTTTTATATTTTTTAAATTATAAAATTTTAATAATTATATATTTTAATTATTTCAAATATTATTAATTCGTAGAGTTGAGTTTCTAAAGAAATATTATAATTTATAAGCGCACTACAACAAAATTAGACTATAACGACACTTTTAAATATTTTTAAAATCTAAAAAAAATATCGCTGACAAAAATATTGATATTTATTGTAAGTGTTGCTATATGTGCGTCGCTAGGGTGTATAGCGATATATTTTTGTAATGTGTCCTAAAAATATGTCCCTATAATCTAATTTTGGATATAGATGGGATATATATACATGACACTTATGCAAAAGTGTCATAAATATGTGTCCCTATAACCTAATTTTGTGGTAGTGAAAATTTTAAAGGGTCCACCACACTGAGCCACTTGTCACGGACTTAAACTTGTCGCCTAACAAAAATTCGGTTTGGACTAAAAATTTAAACTAAAATTTTTTAAGTTCCTAAGACACTGCTCTTTATCTTTTTTGTGCTCGGGCACCCCCACCCTCAACCAAAAGCTAACATAAGAAGCACTTCTACACATGTGAACAAATAGTCCCAAATTAACTCTGCAATGGCTTTAGCCAGGGAAAGAAGGTCCCTTCCTGTTTCCTCTCTTGTCCTGCAGCTCCTCAGTTTCATTTTGATGATCTCTTTTGATGATGTTGGTGGTGCTGCGACGCCTAAAGTTTCGGCCATCTACGTGTTCGGTGACTCCACGGCCGATGTTGGCAACAACAACTATTTGCAGGGAAGTATGGCGAAGGCCAACTTCCCGCATAATGGCATCGACTTTCCCTCTTCCCGCCCCACCGGCCGGTTCAGTAACGGCTACAACGGCATCGACTTTTTGGGTATGTATGTATTTAATTATTTATAATCATATTCTGAGCTCATATTATATCACAAGCGGAAAAAAAAAAAAAAAAAAAAAAAAAAGAAAGAAAAAAAAAGAAGCATGTCTCATCAACTGATGCTTCATTTGCAATGGCTATCGCATCGAAGTAAAATAAAAGTTTTAAAAAATTTAAAAATTTGTTACTACATATAGAAGTGTAAAATGTTAATAATTTAATGTGCCCAAATGTTGTTGTTGAATTTCCCCTTTTCACATGCACACGAAAACATGGAAGGGGTTGAGGAACACAAAATTTATTACCAGTTCATCTAATCACTTAATTAATAATTGATAGGATTTTATTTATTTATTTTTTCTGATTTTGTTTTTCGAACATAAGAAACTATTATGGGATCATCTGAGTTCTGAAACTGCAGGACATGTTGATGTGGACGCATCCCATCAAAGGTTCTTACACTTGGCACGCGTGTTTGGATATGCGTGTTTGGATGGATATTGTGGGAGAGGTTAAATTATATAAAATATTTTTTAAAAAAATTAAATAATTAAAAAATAATATTTATATATTTTATATTTAATATTTTTAACCGTATTTATATATTTAATATTTAATATTTTTTTCCTGTCTGAATTTAAAATTTATTAAAAATTTAATTAAATAAAAAATAATTAAATAATGCGAGAGGAGCCTAGCATGACTAAAATTTAAAATTTTGTATTCTGATCCTATATTAAATTATATAGGATCCTATTTTAAATTATTCTGATCCTATTTTTTTTAAATTTAAACGGTTAGAAAATATATTTATATATATTTTGTATTCAACAAAACATACATATAATTTATAAATACGCGCATCTTATTTGATTGAAATTTATTTAGTTATGCACGGTTGAAAAGTGTATTTTTAAATGTTTATTATTATTATATATATATATATATAAAGATAAAATTACTTATTTAAAAAAAATATTTTATTTGAAAAGTGATTAAGAAAGTATGCTCGTCTTTTTCTTTTAAAGTTATTCCCTCTTAACTATTGTAGTTGGAAATGCAACCTATTAAATTTTAATTGCTGTAATTGTACCTTCTTTTACTATTATAATTATAGTAGCTGAAATCAAATGTATTAAATTAAATACTGAATTAGAATATATATATATATATATATATATATATATATATATATATATATATATATATATATATATATATATATATATATAGTTATAATTGAAGTGCATGCGAAACTTTATTTAATCAAACAGTTCCTTAATGCATTATAGTTATTCGAGTTTCTAGACTTATCATGTTGCACCTAAAGTTTTTATATTTCATAAATTTGATTAATTAACATTTCAAAATTATGTATTACACAAATTGCAGTGCAGTATTTTGCTAATTTTTTACATTTTTTATGTTATTTTTTCAGCATCACATATGGGGTTCAGGAGGAGCCCCCCACCTTTTCTTTCTCTTGCAAATAATTCTCTTACAAATAAAACCAATCACCAAATTATGAGAGGACTGAGAGGAGTAAACTTTGCTTCTGGTGGATCCGGAGTTCTCGACTCCACTGTAAGTGTTGTTGTTGTTGTTGTTGTTGTTGTTTGCAAAATTTGAGCGTAATGTTTTATCAAATCCCTTTTTTCAGTGTAATAATGATCTCTTCTACTAACATAGGGGAGCACCATTACTCTGAGCATGCAAGTTCAGTATTTCGCAACAGTACAGTCGAACATTACAGCGCGAACTTCAAAGGAGACAGCCGAAGACGTGATATCGAGATCTGCATTCCTTATCAGCACCGGAGGCAACGACATATTCGCATTCTTCTCGCAGAATAACTCCCCTACCAATTCACAGAAGCAAAGATTTACTGCTACTCTTGTTTCAGAATACACAAACCATGCGAAGGTAATCTTTCTTTCACAAGCAGTTGAGGCATTCATATTTGGGAAATGGCTATTACTAATGAAACCAACTCTTCACATAAAAATGATAGGCATTGTACACTCTCGGAGCGCGAAAATTTGGGGTTATCGACGTCCCGCCTATCGGTTGCTGCCCTTATCCAAGAAGTCTATCCCCTACAGGCGACTGCATCGATTTATTAAACGAGTTGGCGAGAAGGTTTAACAGGGGTGTAGGATCACTGATGCAGAATCTCAGCTCAACACTACAAGGATTCAAGTACTCCATTGGAAGTTCTCATAAGGTGGTGCTACAGATAATAAGATATCCTGATGCATTCGGTAAGCATAAATCATATCTTAAGAATGTAAAAGTTCATCAAGTGTGTGCTTGCTCCTCAGAGCCATGACATTCTAATCTTAGAGTGTAATGCAACATGTCAACACAGAGGAATCAACTAGCAAAGTAAATTTGAATTGCTACAAAGCCTTGTATTTGAGGAGAAAGGAATTGCTTCTAAATCCGTACATTGAAGGGGATTGTTCTTTTGCAGGTTATCAAGAGGTTAAAACTGCATGTTGTGGAGCTGGTAGATTCAATGGCAATTCTGGATGCACACCAAATGCCACCTATTGTTCAAACCGCCGCCAACACCTGTTCTGGGATTTGCTGCACCCCACACACGCAACATCGAGGCTCGCCGCACTAGCCATATTCAATGGTTCGCAGCAGTTTGCCACCCCCATAAATTTCAGGCAGTTGATAGAGGACTCGAACTAGCTGGATCGATCGATATTCCATGCATTCTGGGTGTTTTACATGCAAGTTTATCTCATATAGAATAAACAAAAGAGTGGTGCGTCTGCTGTTATATTAGAGTAGGGTGATGAATAGTGTAAAGGTGCTTAGATTTGTAGCAGTAACATTGTTATAAGATGGTAATTTATCATTCAAGGATGCATGTGTCTGAGATATCTTGTTTACACTCCTGTTTAGCCCAATTTCTAGAACAGCTTATCTACTCAAGAAGCAAAAGCGCAATTCACAAATACAACATTCGAAGAGTAAGAACACGTTATTGGAACACAAACTCGCATATAATTAAGTGTAAATTTTGACATATTGAAGCCCTTTTTCAATCTAACAATCGACCAAGAATTACTAAAAGATGTTAAAATAATTCGAAAAGAATGCATCATGAAGTAAAAACTCATATAAAGGAACACAAAATTTCATAGGCACAGCTCTTGCTGTTTTTTCAGCATACAATTCTTACCCTGATTGTGCGAATTCACTAAGCATCCAGATAATATGCAAAAAAAAAAGAAGAAGAAGACGACAATTAAACTACCTTGCCTTGTTAAACCCTCGCAGGTCATTCGTAGTCTCGGCGGTGTTCTGCTTCTTCACACCTTTCCTACCCCCATGCCCAAACTTCGAATCTCTGTAATCCCTCTTCTTCCTGTTCTTCTCCTGACCCTTCTTCCCTCCTCTCCCAATCCCTCCGCTCCTGTCGCCGGGAGCGACCCCCGTCTTCCTCTTCTTCGACTTGTCGAATCCGTCATCGGCGTCGAATCCCAAATCCATATCGCCATCCTTTCCCCTGGCGAACCCGCTCTGCTGCCGCTGCTTCCGCCACTTCTTCACCGACTCGATCTCCTCTTTCTTTCTCTTGGCCCTCTCTTTCGTCTTCTGCGCCTGGACCTCCTTCGCGATCTTCTTCGCCTCCCTCATCTTCTTTCTCTCCTCGGCTTCCTCAATTCTCTTCTTCTCCGACAAAACTCTACCTTTCACCTTCAGCATGTGCGTGTCCGTCTTAACCATCTCGGCGTAGTAATCCGGGGGCCGAAGAAACGGCATCTTCATACTCTGCAGCTTATCAAGCGCTTTGCGAGTGCCGTCCAACGCCTGCGTGTAGAACGCCAGCTCGCGGCCGAGATCGTCGTTCACGTCAACCTGAGCGTCTTCCGTCCGATCGCAATCGACGGTTAACTTGTGAATCCATTCGACGTTTTCCGGCCAGGAAATGTCTTCGAGCTTCTCGAGAAGCCCGTCCCTGTTGTATATCGCATTTTTCGCAGGCTCTGCGCGAACTTCTTCAGATTCAGAATCGGAATCGGAATTCAACTCCTCGTCACTAATTTCGTTCAAATCTTTCATCGTATCCTCACTACGCGAGAGATCTTTCTTATGAATTCCGACCATTTGGAGCCGGAACAGAGAATTTGGTAACTGGAACAAGGTCAAATTTTTGAACACCTAGCAAATAATGATTATACGGGAGAAAAAATTGCCTAGGGTTTCTACGAGATAAGCGAGGGATGGATCAATGATACTAATTCGATTACAAGATATAAAAAAAGATTGCAAATTTGTAATCATAAAAGATTGAGAGAGAGAGATTACAGTGAGTGTGCGGAGCTGCGAAGTGGCGGCGACGGCGCTGAACGAGGAAGAAGAGGAGCAACTCGGCGACGGCGCTAAACGAGGAAGAAGAGGAGCAACTCCCACGGTGACGGCGCTGAACGAGGAAGAAGAGGAGTTACTCCTAGGGCTGTGTCACGAGTATTTTAAGGGGTTTCGAGGGTTTAAAGCGTATATTGGGTCGGGTTTAGGTTCATTTCAATTCTCGACCCGCTCCAATCGGATTTACATGTACAACAAACGGAATTTTTTTTATTTTTATTTTTATTTTTATTTTACTTACTTCATAAAATAAAAAAAATAAAAAAAATAAAAAAATAAAATAAAATAAAATAAAATAAAAAAACTCCGAGCGGGAATCTTAAAGCAGTTCCGAAGGGGGTGGGGAGGTGGGGTTATTCAGGGGTCTTCTTCTCCGACCTCTACGGCCGAGCTCGAAACCCTCGTCTTCATTCGCGAAAATGGCGACGAGAGAAGCCGCGGAGGTGGAGGACGCGAATAGCGTCCTCAATGGCGCCGCCCCTTCCCTTCCTCCTCCGCACGTCGTTCACGACTTGTTATCCGCTGGGGTCTCTCTCTTCTTTCTAGCGTTGATGGTTTTTAGGGTTTAGGGTTTAGGGTTTAGGGTTCTTTTGTTGTGATGTTATTGTGATGTAATTTCTGTGAGTTTGTTCAATACCTAATTTTTGGAAGATCTAAATGAGTTATTTGATGGAAAGAAACATGTAAGTAATTGTTCTTCGGATGGACCCTTCCGAATTCTAGAATTTTAGGGTTGCTATTAAACATGTTTAGTACCTGATTCTTTAACGTGGTTTTTTTTTTTTTGTTTCTATGTTCCTTGTTATTTTTTTTGAACATTACGTTATTAGATTCAAACTGTCCACGTATAAGTAGCGTGTAATTAGCAACATTTTTTTGGCTAAGATTCTTGTTTCTTTATCAGATCGAAATTAAGGCATTTTGTATGAAGAAACAAGTAAGGAGCCTTTTGATTTCGCTGTATTAAAATGATCTATAGTTGTTTAACTTTTAACGATGTTTTAGATATTGAGAAACAAAGAAATAAGAAGTATTGTGGGGCTAACTAAGTCGTAACTTCTTCTTTGAAGATGATAAATAATCTGTGTCCTGCAGCTTTACAGCAGATCCTCCATTACTTCAAATTCTTTTATTTCCTTGTTCTTGTATAAGTAATATGAGTGCTAACATTAGGTAATGCTTTAAAAGGTGCATTTGTTTATGTTCTAGGTTTGTGTTCGATGCATCTTTCGTATTTTTGGGGTTTCTGATCGTGCCTACTTGTGTTCGTCTATTACAAAATCATTGCTGCTTACATTTCTTGAAGAGCAAAGTACTGACCGGAATGATTCTGCTAGAAATGGATGGGGTTCATGTGCTTCGACGGACTTAGAAAAAGATGAGACATATTGCAGCATCTGTTTGGGGGTATTACAGCTTGCTTGCTTTCAAGATCAAGAAAAAAGGGCAATACCTAAGGAGGCAAGATCTATTGATGCTTTCACCTCAATATTGGCTGAAACAGTAAAGCAAGAAAATTTTCAAATTGATGGTTTTTCTTTGGAAGTTTCACTCCCACCAGTCATAGCTGCTAATGAGCGTGCCATTTGGTAACCAATTTAGCCATAGTCAAAAATAGCTGATCTTATTACTTGATTTTATTGTTGTAGAGAAGATACCTTTCCCCTTCTGCATGATAAATATATGACAACAATAAAGATAGTGCAAAGTGTTTTTCTTTAAAAGAGTAGTCTGTTGGTATTTAACATTATTGTTACTGCTTCTGAGAGCTAGTTTTTATTTACTGTTCGCTGCTTATTGGTAGCCTTTCTGGATTTTACATGTATAGTATCTCAAACGGACGGGGAATTTCTGTCTTGAAAATGAATATGCCTCCATCCTGCTATGAATATCTCTTATCTTGTTACCCGCTTTCTAGTCAGTAGTCACAAGCTTAATTGAAATACATCATAATAAAAGTGGCATTAATGGATATTTTTCAGCTTGTTTTTTACATTGTACTTCAATGAAATATCTTGGTTTAGCATTTTGATGAACACTAAATCTAAAGACAAATATAACATGTAGTTGATGCTTGGTTATTTCTTTAGTGATGTAAACAAATGATTGTGCATCCTGGTAAATTTACAATTACTTCTGAGAAAGCATTACCGATGATGTAAGCTCCTGGGCCACCATTTTTTGTAGGTTGTATATGAAAAGAAAATACGAGAGCGAACAGTGGTTCAAAGACAAGTTCTCTGGACAAATGTCTATTAAGGAATCCTTGAGAGTTTTACTAATTACGCCACTTGAGAACCACATGGTAGTTTCATATTCTTAATAGTTTTCTCTTTTCAGGCTGATAACCATGTTTTTTCTTTAGCTTTTGAATCTGCACTCTTTGAATCCTAATATCTTTGAGGATTAAGCTGTGCAGAATGTTAAATCTGGTGCCAACTCATTCCGTGTTCGGTTAACATATACACATTCTGAGGCATCAAGGAAGCTTCAGGATAGGTTGCCAACTAATAGGAGAAGAGATATAGGTATCTTTATAATTGGAGATATTTTTATTCCAGCAGTTTGTTATGTATTTTATGACATTATCACCTGATTCCAATATAATAATAAATCTGGCAGCAACAGTAAATGATGGAAACAATCTTGCTGATTCACATGAGAGAACTGTCAGAAACGGTGATAACCATTCACAGAATGAATCTGATGCAGTCATCAACAGAACCCTTGATAGCATGCCTGACCATGTCTTTTGTGAATTATTTCAGTTACCGCCAGCGAAGGTTAACTGTTTTCTATTCAGTAGTGACTATGAATACTTCCTGAAGGTGGTTTTAAGAATTTTATATCTATATTAATTTGGCTTGTTTGTTTCTTTAGGCCTTCGAACCGTGCCAGCTTGCTATTACTTGCTGTAGAATGCCCATATACATTGCTGGCAGGTACTTGAAGGTATGTACAAGGCTCTATTGACTAGCTTAGCAGAAGTGCATTTCATGTATTGTATTGGTTGCCATCATCTAAGGGATCTATTGCAGGAGTTTTCTTTTCATCAATTGCAAACTAATGCCTTATTTGGTAGTTAGTTCTATCACAGTGGTAAAATCTCTATCATTGACAGAAATATTGTTTTATAAGTATCATTCCATTGTCTGAAATTTTAGTTGCTAAAGATATTTTATTAGCCCAACCAATGAAGTCCGAATATGTGTATTGCCTAGTGTCTGATAGACAAGAACTTGTTATTTAAAACATGAGTTTGATTTAAGTTATAATGGACAAGTTTCAGATTATTTTTCTCCCTCGCTTCTCTTTTTTCATGACAGTTCTCCAGAAAGGTGAGCCAGTCACGTTGGATCATCGATGATGAAAGAATGGGTGAAGCGTCTGTTGAAGTATAGTTTATTTATGCTTGTGAAAATATTTTCTTTCCCCTTCTTTCAGTATTGAGATTAAACATAAATTTCGTTTTTTGTAGGAGTTAGTTGGGGAAAAAGTCTGTCTCCTTTGTAGAGGAGACAACTACAAGTTTCATGCTGCAGGAAGAGAAGATATTGATGTACATTCTCTTTCTTGATGGAAGGTTGTTTAATAATGTTCAATAGCATGAACAATAGTTATTTCGCAGGTTCGGATGCTGGGATCTGGTCGCCCTTTTCTGGTCGAAGTTTCAAATTCACGATCTGTGCCTTCTGTCGCTGGCATTCAACAAATTGCAGAAGAGATAAACAACTCTGAACCGAAATACGTAAGATCTAATCCCAACTTCATAATTTTTGAGATCAATGAGAAATTCTTCATGGTGCATAACCAGAGAAGTTTCTGCTGTTGTAGTCTGTTCGCTTGGCAAATGTTTACTGTCTTCATGCTGTTATAGGTTAGGGTTAGAAATCTTAAGTTGGTTGATAGTGAAGCATGGTCTTTGATGCGTGAAGGAGAGGCAGAGAAACAGGTATGTTACAGCTATTTCCGGTTCTGCAGTTTGTTTTCTTCTCGATAGAGTACTATGTACTTTATGTGTCTTATAAAAAGGTATTCATGAGCAATACGCTGACTGTCGGAGTGTATATCATAATTTATGGCGCCATTGCAGAAGGAGTATGCCGCTCTTGTATGGATATCTCGTCCATTGACGGAAGATGACTTGAAGGATATTTCTTCTATAAAAGACATGGTGAGATTTTACTTCCATATTCCTGAGGCGGGATATTTACTGTCTATGGTTGATGGGTCATCATCTTGAATCACTCTTCTTGCTGGATTTCTAGGAAATCCTGCAAAGAACCCCAATCAGGGTTCTTCATCGTCGAAGCCCATTGGAGCGAAAGCGAGTCATACATTGGTAGGATTACTTTTGATTTTGCTTTAGTGAATTTGTGCTTGCACCATAATATAGATTCCAGACGCTTATAACATAATTCTGATCCAAGTAATATGTGTCTCTGCTGTTAAGCATGGGGATTGTCATAAAAAGATTTAAAAATTTGAGATTGCCAGTAAAAGAAATTTTACAAAATTGAGATAGTAATGATTGTTAGTTATGTGGCTTTTTGACCAGGATGATGCTTGAGAACATTACGGGAAGCCGCCAGTATTTTCTATTGCATCTCTGCACCCAGGTACATGCTTTTTCAAATGTATTTGGTAGATATCTAATAGCTTACTGGTGTCATCTCCATTTGATAACGCCGCTTTTCATAAAGCACTTAAACTGTCGATGGCAACTTAGAAAAGAGAACCTATATTTGTTTTGTTAGGAGGTCCCTTTAATGTGCAGCACTGTGTCCCAATCATATGCATTTGGATTTTTCATTGTGTCCCAATCACATACGCATTTGTGTTTTTCATTTTTGTACAGTTTTTGGATGGTTTCAATCACTTGGGAGTGGAAAACTTACTGCCTATTTCTACCGTCGTTTCCTACCACAACTTACCTTCTCTTGTATTTATTCTGTTCTTTGGTTGATGAGATGTCTTATCGATTCCTACGCTATAATATCAGGCTGGGACGTATATCAAAGAATTTGTGCATGGGGATCTTGGGAGGACCAATCCAAGGTAAAAACTATCCATATGTTGGTATATTTTGTACATCTGGGAATACAATGAAATTGTTATTGCTCTAGTTATGTAGTAGTATCGACTAACTTTCCGGACTTAAAAATATTTATCCATATCTTTTATATGTATTTAAAGTGTTGGTTCGAGAAATTGACGACTGAGTCTTCTCTATTATTTTCGTGCTTTCTTGTTAATGAAAAACTTTTGGCTACCATTAGAACTTTGGAAAAAAAAAAAAAAAAAATCTGCTGTTTCTTCCTTGCTTTGAATGCTGTATACTTGTTTCATGGGCATCTGCATAGTAGCTTATCATAATACTTTTGGCGGTTTGACCCTTGTTTATCTTGTTATTACAGCTTGGGGTCGATACTAGGCGGTAGAGCAGAGATATTGCAGCTTGATGTTACGGATGTAAAGATGGATTGTTTTGACTGAGTGCTTCCCGTGTAGTAATCTGAGAATCTTTCCCATCCAGGCGCGACCTGTCGGTTGTTTTATTTTGTTTGTTTGTTTTTTTCTTAAACTTAAAAAGCAAAGAGAGTATAGACGCCACGGGAGAATGCAACGATGCTGTGAAAAGAAACTGGTCACAGGTTAATTCCATGTGTCTTGCTTTCGCCAAATGGTAATAGAGTCCGAAATATTCTTTCTTGCAGACTTAAAGACAACCTGCTTTGTGCAGTGCGTCGCAGATCAGTGTATGATTTCGGAAACACACGGAGCAAGACTACTAAGACGGTTGAATGCGATCCAACGTGAGTTCGTCGTTTGAAATATTTATGCTCTTTTCTTTTTGATAGTTTTGTTTTTTTAACTCTCTTATCCCTGCCTTATTCCACGCTGTACCATTGGAAATGAAACATAAAAAACTCAAGTATATTTACTTGAGTAAAACGAGTAGAGTTTATCTGGTTTCTGAGTCTTCCTGGTGTTATTCTTAGGCTCTGCTGTATTCAATCCAAAAATTCTTTTTTTTTTTTGGGAAGAATTTTTCTTCTCGTTAAGGTGAGGTTGGGACATTCTGAGGCCACTCAGAACTACTTTGATATTGTTTTTACTCGCTGCATTATCAACAGTGTGTGTTGACTAGCGGGGGTGATGTACTATATTTATATTTGTAAACAAGTCGAAAGAAACCCAAATAGAAATTATAGAAGGGGGGGGCTCGGTTGTTTGCTCAACGAAGTGCGTTCCTAATCGAAAGAGAGAAAGAGAGAGAGAGAGAGAGAGAGAGAGAGAGGGAAATGGTGGGGTGGGGAGGGATATGGCTGAGCTGGAGTTGCCCCTCGCGGGAGCAGCAGAAGGCGTGCATCGCCAGCGCCGGCGGCTTCAACTACGACCCCAAATTCCACGGCGCATCTTCTTATTCTTATTCTTATTCTTCCTCCTCGTGCGGACCCGAAGCAAAAGAGAAAGAGAAAGAGAAAGAGAAAGAGAAAGCGCTGGCCGAGAAGGGCTTCTTCGTGAACCGCTCCCGCGCCTTCCTCGGCTCCGGCGACCGCACCTTCCGCCTCGCCAAATCCGCACTCCTCTCCTGGAGGTCTCTCTCTCTTTCTCTTTCTTTGGAGTTCCCGATTCTTCTTCTTCTTCTGATGATGAATTAATTACTTCTTTTTATTTATTTTTTTTTTAAAAAAAGGCATTTTGGGGTGGGGTGGGCGGCGGTGGATCCGGAGACGGCCGTGGCGAAGGGCGCCAAGTTCTGCGTCTGCGTGAAGGAGGTGGTTCCGTGGGTGATGATGCCTCTCCAGATAGCCTACGTCGTCCACGACGACGACAAATTCGGCCCCGCCAGGGCTTCCTTCGCCTTCGGCAGCGGCACCCTCCGAGGCCACCTCCTCGTACTCTACCATACTCTCCTTTTCTCTTTCTCTTTCTCCTTCCATCCTCTTCCTCTGCTACTACATACGAATCTTTTATTTATTTACAGTATAAAAAGAAAAAAAATTTATTTAGAAGCGAACTAGATGATATTTCAAGTTCGGTCATGTTCAGCTGTTTCAGTTTTCATTTTCTGGTTGTGAGGCCCTCAAGCTTTTCCAAACTAAACTGCTTCTCTCAGCTGCAAATACCCAGTAATTGATTACTATTTATCATCTGCAGTCATAATATGTTGCCTTTGAAGCAGGCTGGGGAAGAGAGGTTCTCCGTCGAACGGGATGAGAACGATCAGGTTTGGTATGAGATCTTTTCTTTCTCAAAGCCCGCGCACATCCTCTCAGTTATCGGCTATCCGTATGTACGGCTCAGGCAGAAATATTTTGCTCAGCAGTCTACACAAGCAGTCCTGAAGCATGTCGCAAACCGGCATTCGGAGCCCTGAGGTACATTTGCTCATCAATCTAGCCTGTGTATCAAGTATTCCGCAAACCAGTAGTACTGCAGCATGTACTGTTTTGTTGGAAAAGACTATGGAAGCCAGACAGTTTTATCTCAGTCTGGTGTAAAGAACAAGCAGTGTTTTTCTTGTCAACTTAAAAATACAAAACATTGCATGCTTTGCTGAGCACGGTGCTTGATGGAAATATATGCAAATACCAGCTATACAAAGATGGAAGTCATCTTGCTCGATAATATTTACAGCTCTCATGATTTTGATCATATAGTTGTATCATCCTCACGAGGCACAAGATTCACATCAAGTACAAAGGTTATGGCGCAGAAGTTTCCCGGCGTACCAATCCTGCTCCTTATCTCTTGCTACCAACAGATCTGATCTATCCCACACTTTCCTAGCATGCGATGACTGCGTCTCCTTTTTTTTTTGTAGCTCTGCGCATTAGTTCTAGGCTTACCAAATAAAACTGCTGCTTCTGGTATTCGATAAAACAGCTTGAATTGGTGAGAGATAGTTAAGCAGATAAAAATCCATTATAACAATAAGCAAATATGCTAGTGAATCTAACCTGCTGTTGTCAGGCACATTATTTCCATGTCATCACTCAGAAACCTGCATGCAAAAGTTTAAGCCACATCAAATGGAAAATTGTCCATGAGAATATACATAGCCGGCTTTTCTAAGAAGCATACAAGATCAACCATACGGCAATGAATGGCTGATTTAGGCTCACTACAAGGGGCATTACTTGTTGCAGTAATTACAGGGAAAGCCAAGGATGCAAGAAGGAATGGCACAATTTAGGAGGTTGGCCAAGTAGTAGTTTGCTGTTTATCCTAAAAAAAACCTGATTCCACCACACCAACTATCCCTAAACCTTTCGATTGCTCTCTGCTTTTAAGACTGCGTTTGCTCAGATATAAATTAGAACGGCTTATTTAAGAGATAGGTATAAATTCAGAAATAAAATCAGGATAAAAAATAAATTATTTTTAAAAATAAAAAAAAATAGTGTTTACATGATTAGATTGAAAAAATAAGAATAAAATTAATTATAATTTTAAAATAATAATATTTTATCTAAATAATTAATATAAAATATTAATTAAATAATAATTTAACTTATTTAATTAACTATTGTCAGATAATTTTGAATATTAATTGATAAAATAATTAACAATAATGAGTATTATTAATAAATAATTCAATTAATTACAAATAATTTAATAAATTAATTAGTTAATTATCTAATAGTTAAATAATTAGTTAATAAAATAATTAGATTAATTAAAAAATTAATACACTATTTAAAATTATATTTATTTTAATTAATCTTATTCTCAATTAATTGATAAAATAATTAATATTATTAATAATTAATAATTTAATTAACTATAAATAATTTAATAATTTAATTAGTTAATTATCTAAATACTTAAATAATTAGTTAATAAAATAATTAGATTAGTTAAAATATTAGATTAATTAAAGAGATAATATAATAATTAAAATTATATTGACTTTAATTAATCTTATTATAAATAGGAATAAGTTTTGTTCTAGAAAAAGACTGAAACAGTAATTCCAACTTTATACCAGCTTATTTCAGAAAGACGAGAAGTGTGTTTTCATCTACAACTAAATACGTTTGGGGAACAAGAAAGGAAGGTCTTATTCCAAGGTCTTGTTCTAGAAACAAACGATACCTAAGGTGAAATCCAAGTTTTATCCCCTGCCCTTTAACCAATTTGTGCATCAGAATATGGTTTAATATGGTTTACAGCATGTATATGATGGCTCGGTATTAAAACATGCTGCCCAAATTAGATTTATTTTCTTGCTGAAATATTTTAGCTATGCTAAACTCTGAAGCATACCTGGTTAAGAGGGTTGTCTGGGGATTTCTTCCACAGCTTCCATATCATATCTTTGTACTGGTTGAGAGTCAGGCCTGGCTTTTCTTCTTTCAGTTTGGGAAGCTCTCCCTCTTCAAATGCCTACATGCATGAATTTTAATTTGATAAATACACCAAACAAGTATTCCATGTAAGCCAAAGGAGAGCAAAAAGAGTAAAGGAATAGCAAATAAATTGATTTTCCTGCTACTTCCAGATCAACTTCCCGTATTAAGAGACGAATAAACTATGCCATAATTGGACTCTTATGTAGCATTCTAGGCACCAAACATAGACTACATTGTTCTAAATCCTTCGTTACCTACTTCAATTAAAAAGTTTTACAACGGCACTACCAGCAATTTCAGCTAGTTCAAAGAAGAGGGGTGTGATCTTGTAAAACCAAAACATCCAAACAGTCGATCCAACAAGCACTACTCATCAATCGTTCCTAGTGCAAGTGACAAAGAGCTTGATGGCTGATATCCGAGATTCGTGTTCGAAATCTAATTATTTTATATTTTCAGCTAAATTTATTTTAAAAATAAACAAAGCGGATAAAAAAAAAGCAAGCACTACTCGGACGATGCTGTATAACAAGCAGTGTAGGGGCTAGAATAGTGGCTAGAATAATGGGTACTTTCACTGCTGAGAAAGTTTGAAGCCCTTTTTTGGGAGGGGAGACCCTACTGTGAATTTTATTTTATTTTATTATTATTTTGTTATCCTCTTTGAGATCGAGCTGTCTCACTGCAGTTGCCTAATTCACCTTCTCTACGAAGGAAGCGGATAGCGTGTTACCTATTTCTCAAAAAAAAAAAACACTGGTAAAAAATAAGACCAAGCTTGCCCTTTTTCTCAACTTTCCCTTCTTCTCCCTAATTTTCTTGCTCCATTTCTTCCTCGCATCACCGCATCTCTCTTCTCTACTTGTTTTGCTCACATCGAAAAGTATTAATTGGATCTGGAACACCATGTTAAGGGAATTTTTACGAAGATATAAACATCAGCCGCAACATTCTCAATAACCCCATCAAATCAACTGCAGCCAAATTCAGAACTAATCCATTCGGAGAATTCGTAACCCTCCAAACAAAGAAGGCACATTAATTATCGACAAATAAAGAGATGCCCGGAATTTGATTCGGAAGCTAGATCAGTTTGCATGATTGTTGATCTGCTACGATTAATTTAGTGGAGATAGCTACAGGAACGCGATCGTCGAGGGAGGCAAGCCACCAAAACGCATTGAACGAACCAAAAAGGGAGGGATCATGGAAATGGGAATCACAAATTACTTTAGGGTTTAAGGGAGTTTTTGAGATAGGAAGTTAAGGAGATATTGATACCAAAATATAGCAATAAAAAACAACAGAATCCAAAGTAGTTAGACTAGGGTTTCAATCGATGCAGAATCAGTCAGAAATGGAGGAGGTATCGCCATAACTAGGGTTTCGAATCAAGAACGCAAACAGATTGATAATGGGATAATGGGGGTACCTTGAAGGAGGCCTTCAGGCGCCTCTCTGGATGGCGATCGGGCGGGAGCGGGGGCTCGGCGATGGCCATCCCGGCGATGGCGTCCTCCACCGTGTGCGCGTCGATGACGGAGTCGTCCCTGTTGGTGTTGGAAACGAGCACCACGCGCTCGTACTCCTCCTCGTCGGCGGTGCGGCTCCGGCGCTTCTTCGCGGCCTCGGCCTCGCGCTCGAGGCGGAGGCGCTCCTCCTCACGGCGGCGGAGGAGCTCCGCCTCGGTGACCTTAGTGGGGACGGGGACGGGGACGGGGACGGGGACGGGGACGGGGACGGGGACGGGGACGGGGGCGGAGACGCGCGAGGCCTTGCGATCGGCCCTGCGCGCGGCGCGCTCGAGCTCCTGCTGCTCGAGCTCGGCGAGCTTGCGGTTCTCGGCGCGGCGCGCGGCGGCCTCGGAGCGCTTCTCGGCGTCGCCCTCGCGGCGGCGCGCGGCGCGGGACTTGGGGCCCTCGGCGTCGCGCCAGAGCTGGTCCTCCTTCTCTCGCGCCTCCCGCTCCAGGCGCTCCGCCTCCACCGCGCTCCGCCGCTCCCGCGCCGCCTCCGCCTTCGTGTTCGTCCCCATCTTCTTCGGCATCGCCACCCACCCACCCCGAGCTTCTGTGCTACTCTCTCTCTCTCTCTCTCTCCTCGGAGCTTCTAGAGATAGGGTTTAAGATTGGGATGTACCTGGGAGGGAAGGAAGGAGAGATAGGATTTGTGCCATGGGGATTGTACCTGCTCACTTTTATACGTTTGGGTGCACGCTTAGTGTACTTTGAATTTTTTTTATTTTATGAAAAACTTGATGTTAAATAAAATATAAATAAAATGCTGTACTTTTGTAAGACAAAAACATTTTCGACTGAGACACAAGATCACCACATGCTCGCATTAAAGATATTTTCAACTGTAAGTAGCCACTCAAAATATTTTTTAAAAAATAACAATGCTAACACTTTACTCCACAGAATAGTAAATTAAAATATACTGCAATACTAGGTAGTTTTTTCAATTTTCTTTTTTTTTTTTTGAAACAGATAGTAATATTAACAGGAGTGGCTTTTAACAAACAAGATCTTAGTATATCAAGATATATTGCATAAACGAGACTTATATTATTGACAAAATATATTTGCAGAATCTCATGTGCGAGCATTTATATACTGTATTTGATTCTGTCAAATACACATTCTGATTGGTAAGTATCGACATTTGTTCACATCTCACAATCACAAACAATTGATAAGAACATTTGTTCACATCTCACAATCACAAACAATTGATAAGAAATCCTCTTGCCCCCATTCGGTGTTGAATTTCCTCAGCTGGGCTGTACAATGAATCTGTGTCGTATCGATCACACCACGAAGTTATTGGAACATCATAAATTATAACACAAACTAAACACATCTATGTCCAAGTTTATTAGGCATGCACTTTTAAACAAGCATCCTCAACCCATTCAACACACATATTCCTTATTCTTTTTGAGCCCCCGCCCCCCGCCCCCCATCTAATAAAAGTTATCTGGTAATATCAATTGATCCACGAAACTCCCAACATCTTTGCCGCAAAGCTATAACGATCAGCAGCTTCATCAATCTATCATTTGAAAAGGGGAAAATAAACAAAGATTAGGTGACATCAACAAGCAAACAACAAATAAAAGCAGGGTAAAAGATCAGACCAATTTCTGGGTAGGGCGGCCAGATCCGTGTCCAGCCTTCCGGTCAATCCGACCAATAATTGGGTTGGTCTGTGGGCTGTCCACCATGCTTGTGCAGAGGACATATTGCATAGTCTGTCGATAAAAAGTAAACCAAAATGTTTCTCAGATAGAAGAAAAGGGGAAAAAAGTAATAAAGTATACCTAACCCATCTTTCTATCAATCTCGTAAATTGAATTCTCGAGAGCATGGCATAAAATTGTTAACATACAGCAGCAACTATATTCCAGGTTATCATTGGATCAAATGTAAGAAAGTACGAGCAACAATGATAAGCAATCCAATCAAGTCAGAAAGAGAGTTTGGTTTATAGAAACTTTTATCCATCATGGCTTCCATAGACACAGAGAGATCCAACGCATGTACAAAAGAAAAGGTTCAACACTGTGCCCAATCCAACTAAATTGAAAAAAAAAAAAATTCTAGGCAGAAACTCACTGCTAGTAACTTCAACGAGTGCAATGGCACAACTCGATCATCATGATCAGCTGTCAACAGCATTGTAGATGGGTACTGGCTATTTGGATCGCCAGTTTTCTCCCAAGGTCTCTTTACATTGTGCAGAGGAGAGTACCTATAGGAGGCAGGCAAGAATGCATTTTAATTTAGTAGCCAACTACCGAAATCACCAAGTAACAAACAGAAAGAAAAAGATAACTGGCAACAAACTACCAAGATCACCCACTCTAACAAAGTCAGAAAGTTGCACTTGTTTTCAGAAACTTATAATGGTTAATAAGATAACCTAGAGGAATAATTCTAGCTGGTAATCCATGTTCTGATAAAATCCATTACTAACTTTATGGAAAACTTTGCAGTAAAATTGGAAAAAGATATCGTCATTCCAATGTGAGTGGGGAAGACGTAAAAAGATAATTATACATACATAAATTTCAAATGATACAGAAATCATCATTAATTTGGAACATGGCGATCAAACAACAATGACTTCTGACATCAGATTTCTGACCAATACTTGTAAATGATGCTTCACCACCACCAAGTTTTAACGAAAAAAAACCCAGCAGGAGACCTCAGGGAATACTTTATGTGATGGCACAGAACTACAAGTGCACATTCCAAGTAGATAAAACAGTTGATCTTAAACATGAGCATTAAACACCTGCTAAAGAAGAAATAATCGTTTCACATCGTTGTACAATGGTCAACAAGATACCAATCACAATACAATAGGTTGAACTTCGAAGAATAAAAAAGTGCAACAAGCAAGCAGTTGAAACCAATTATTGCAGAAACTATTTCAAATTCGTCGGACATCACACATGTATATAGTATATTGTACCCAGGATCGAAAACAAAACACCCAGTATCTATTGCATTACGAGGACAAGAACTGCATCATATGAACCATAAAGGTATAAAATAGTAAGACATCAATAAGCAACAAACTCATGCTCATAGGAGTGACAAGACATAAGACAAAACATAAAAGGGTGATCCAGAAAATTTGGTATAAGAGATTTGGGATAGTTTATGAAAATAACAACAGTGAGAGTTTTCATACTTAATGAGCCAGTGGAATTCTTCTTCATTATCTGAGCAACCATAGTCAGAAGTCCATGCATGACCTGCGTACGAAAAAGAAACACCCCGTGCATCAGAAGAACCTCGTGAAAATATATGCAAAATAAAAATTTTAGCTTGCGGGTATAGAGAGAAAGAAAACCTATGGTGAATTTGTGAAAGCGAAGCATGTCCATAACACCAACATGAGCTACAGCACACCCAAAGAGATCCGGTCGCTGCCACCATATGTTGAATCGTTTTTTAAATTCCAAACAAAAAAAGGTACCATGCTAATAGGTGATTAAGAAGTTCATGCAAGGTAAATTTTCAATATAGCATCTTAGGGTACCAATAAACATCAGATATGACAACTACCTGATTTATGCAAGCAGCAATTAGAAGCCCACCGTTGCTTCCGCCTTCAATACATAATCGTTTAGAGGTGGTGTAACCAGCAGAAATAAGGAATTCAGCAGCAGCAATAAAGTCATCAAAGCAGTTCTGTTTCTTTGCAAGGGATCCAGCTTTGTGCCATTCTTCCCCATATTCGCCACCACCTCGGATATTTGCTACACAGAAGACAAAGCCCAAGTTCTTTGCTAGAACAATACGACTGACAGCAAAATTAGGGGTAATGCTAATATTAAATCCTCCATAGCCATATAACAATGTTGGATGTGATCCATCAAGTTCAATATTCCTCTTGGACACGATGAAAATGGGAATCTTGGTTCCATCCTTACTAGGGACAAAAGCCTGCAATTTTTTTCCCCAAAAGAAGGTTAGCTAGGAATAGAAGGCTACAATAGGAGATGATATAGAAGAATTACATATTGTCTTCTTATTTCGACAAAGAGGTTCAAATTGTAGTGGCGCTAGAAGACAATATAGGCAAGAAGCTTACCTGTTTAACCTCAAAACTAGTGCGATCAAATCCAGGAACAGATATTTCTCGAAAGATCTTCATTTCTGGGACTTCTGCTGCTAAGTTGCATCTATAGATAATGCCTGGTGTAAGGAAGCTAGTGAAGCCAATGAAAACCTCACTATCTTCTCTTCTACCAGAAATCCCAGATACACTGCCAATGTCTATAGGTAAATGATGAAGAAACTTTCCTGTCTTCAAATCCCTTATCTGCAGAACATACTTGACATCTGACAAATAGCTCAGCAGGAGCTGGCTATTATTAACTGCATAAACTGACTCTAGCACGTCTTTTTCATTTTCTGGCACAACTTCAGTCCACAACCCCGGGTTCTTAAGGTCTACTCTTACTAGCTTGTATTTTGGAGCTCCTTTATTCGTTAGAAATGTGAATTCAGTATCATCATTTGCAACTTCTAGATAACTTGCTTCAAAATTGTCAATAAGCTTGACAAAAGGAAGCATTTCATTGGTCCCTTTAAAGCCTTCCAGACCATGAGGAAGAGAAGACAAGTCACAGTAATACAGTTTATTCACAGGGTCACAACTTTCTCCAATAGATAAAAGAGCATACTGCGAACAATAAAAAAACATTTTTAGCCTAGGCAAAATAATATCATGATAAAATGCAATAATATCCATAGTCATATAGCTCTGAAACCATAATGATCTAACTAAAAAAGTATTTCAAAGGTGCATGGGGTGCTTGCAGACATTTCCTTTTCAATGGTATTAAGTGGATGATGAAAAATGTTGAAGAGCTGATGATATTGTTTTCTTTATCTTAATCCCTTGCATTTTGATGAAAAAACCAGCTGCTCTCTTTCATATCAGAATTTTTGAAACAGAGGGAAAAATTCTCCTTTTCTTTCTTAGCTTTCACCAGTATTGTATAAGAAAATCAACCAGATTATCTCCTATTCATATCCTATGTTTTATGAACAAAATGAAGTCGATGAGAATCACCATTACCTTGCCATCTTTAGTTACAGAGGCAGTAAACATATACTTAGGGTGCTCAGGATCTTTCCAACACAATATATCCTCTGACTGATCAGTACCTAATAAATGGTAGTAGAGTTCATGATTCAAATTGATATTTGTCTCTGTCCCAGCATCCACATCAGCGCCTTCCCTGCAGGGTATCAGCAATCAAATATATATATATATATATATATATATATATATATGTATAAAAAAATTTGGAAGCAAAGTTTCAATATGCTGCCAAGCGGAGCATTTTCATGAGGAGTTCAAATATACTTCATAATACTATAGCTTATTGTGATCCACCATCGAAACATTCTATTATAAATAATAAATTTTTCTTGCTGTTGAGGTTGAATAAGACGTTTAAAATTTGGTAAAATACTACAAACTTTAAATCATATATATATATATATATATATATATATATATATATATATATATATATATATATATATATATATATATATATATATATATATGAGTCCGACTACTATACTTTTATGAGTAAAATCTCTTCGTACTCATAAGTTTTCGGCCATTGGATGAAGGAATGTGCGATTAGGATTATAGTGATCCCCTAAGATTTATACTGTTTCACCAACAACCCACTAAACCCTAGGGGGACCACTATCATCCTAACCGCGCATTTTTTTATCCAAGGGTGGAAAAGTTATGAGTACAAAGGGGTTTATACTCATAAGAGTATAGTAGCCCTACGCTATATATATATATATATATATATATATATATATATATATATATATATATATATATATAAAAGTTATGCTCCTATACTATTAGATAGTATTGGAGCTCCTATACTATAGTCCCATTTTCGATTTTAGGCTGTTTAAATTAACGATCCACACCATTAAATATGATCTAAGGTATATGAAGTTTTTAGAAAAAAAAAAATTATAATTTTTCGACATAGTTTACTTTATGATCAAACCATTTCAAAATTGATAATTTTTATTGGCTACTATGACGAGTTTGTAATTTAACGATGTAAAAGAATCTAAATTTATTCAAATTTTGATAGAAAATACTTTAAATCATTTAAATCAAGATAAGTATTCTTGATCTTGAATTCAAAAGTACTATCCTCAAATTTTAAAGATTGTTCAATTTCCACCGTTCATTTTGACATGATTTACTTACTAAGTAAACGACGTCAAAAAAAGTAAAATTTTATTTCTAAGAACTTCATATACCCTAGATCATATTTAACGGTGTGGATCGTTGATTTGAATACCCTAAAATTGAAAATAGGACAATAGTATAGGAGCCTAACTATCAATATATATATATATATATATATATATATATATATATATATATATATATATATATAATTTTGGAATCAAAGTTCCAATATGCTGCCAAGTGGCGCATTTTTGTGAGGAGTTCTTATATAATTGCGATCCAACATCTAATCATTCTATTATAAATAGGAAAAATAAATAATTTTTTTTTGTTGTTGAGGTTGAATAAGAGGTTTAAAATTTGGTAAAATACTACAAACTTTAAATAAACAAAATAAAGGGCTTTGAAATTATATATTTAGGTTTAGCTTATATAGCATTTTTATGAGTTCTAAATGTCTAAACTTCAAATAAATATAAGAAAGGACTTTAAAATTGTATATTCAGGTTTAGATTATGTATACATCTATAATGATGAATAAAAAGTTAAAAATTTGATAAAATACAAAAAAATTAAGTAAATATGAGAAATCATAACTATACATATACATGATAAACATTTATAAATATCAAACCATTTATAATCTTTAGTAAATTAAGAGAATTGAAAATATTAAAATAGTAGCTTGCTTAATCTACTAAAAATGAAAATATTCAAATAGTAGGTTGCTTGGGCAGTTAAATATGTTAATCTTAAATTTTAATATTTTCACTTGTTTGTAAAATATTAAAAATAACTTAACCTCCTATAATTTAATTTTCTTTCTTTTAGTTTAGTAGGATATTGTTATGAACCTTTCATTTAGCGCGTGCTTGGTTCGGGTTATCCTACCAGGATTACAGATAATTATTGCGTTTGATTCATCCAGCTGTAATCTGGTCGATAATGTAACATTACAGATGGTGCAAGATTACAACTGATGACGGGTTATCTTATGAGTTATGTAAAATTACATGTTACCTCCAACTCCCCAAACTCTTTCAATATGTCATTTTTAAAATTTTAATTTTAAATTTAAAGTGTCAAATTTTAAATTTTAAAATTTAAAATTTAAAATTGTTTAATTTAAAATTTAAATTTTAAAATTTTAATTTAATTTTTTTTAATTTTAAATTTTAAAATTTTAATTTTACTTTATATTTTAAAATTTTAATTTATACTTATATTTAAAAATTTTAAATTTTCAATTTTAAATTTATATTTTAAATTAAAATGTTGAATTTTATATTTTTTTTGTTCAGATTTTAAATTTAAAATTTTAAAATTCAATTTTTAAATTCAAGTGCAAATTATATTAAATTATAGTTTAGTAAAAAAATATTATTAAA
This sequence comes from Tillandsia leiboldiana, assembly GCA_029204045.2. Classification (NCBI taxonomy): domain Eukaryota; kingdom Viridiplantae; phylum Streptophyta; class Magnoliopsida; order Poales; family Bromeliaceae; genus Tillandsia; species Tillandsia leiboldiana. Next base: position 2,561,940 of record CM055069.1, on the reverse strand, counting down.
TTTGACTACAAGGGTAATTTTGAAATAGACTATATTTTATTGTGAGGATTATTGAATTTTATAAAATGAACCAAACATAGTAATTCTATATATACTGTTATCTAAGATTACATTACTGTTTTAAACCAAATGCGATAATACAGGATCAGTAATAATTTGATTCAGAAATCTAAGGTACTTGGTTATATCAAAATAACCTGTAATACTACATAACGCGAACCAAACGCGCCCTTAAGGAGCTATTGTTGTTATAATTTTATATAAGTGGCCTTTAAAGTTTCCATATCAGGTTAAATATAATTAGCCAATTAAGTTAATTAATAATCTTTATTATCCATAAAAAAATTTCTTTTTTTTCTTCCATAGGAAGATATTGACATTACCATTCATTTTTCTATTTTTATTACTTTCCTATTTGGTAGCGTGGGTATCTAATCATAACTAAAAATCTTGATCTAACTTTTCTACATTATTATTCTAATTTTAATATCCAATTTATACTAACCTTTTTCAAATTCCAATCACTTTGTAACCTAAATTAATTATTTTTTCTTATTCATTACAACTTAAAATTTTCCGTTGAGAATATTAAAAAACTTGCTAACAGAAAATAGAGCCTTTGTTTCTTAAAATTTTCACTTGATATGATATGGCTATAAAGTCTTCACCAAAGTTAGAGAAGTGCTTTACCACTATTTATTTTCATGCAAAAGTTATAGAAGATCCAACAAAACTGCTCAACACTCCGAGAGTAATGAATCATATATACCTAAGTTTCATAAATTATTTAACAAAATTATGGCAATGCTTATAATTTTTTTTTTCTTTTCACATATGTTTTCAGAGTGCTTTCAGCTCTTGAATAAAAAGTTAGCATTTAATCAACTTTTTTTAGAATATATATTTTGAAAGCTGTTTCTGTTACCAAACTTCAAAAATAATATAAAAAAAAATTAAAACTAAAAATTTATTTAAATTTAAAATTAAAATTTAATTTTGATATTACTAGTACATAAATAATAGCAAGCAACATATATAAACAAATTCACCATTTAAGCAAAATAAAAAGGTATTCTAAAGAAGAAGATCAATTCATGCTTACTTGGGAGCTGGATATCTACCATAAAAGAACCCCTTCCCATCATGGGTCCAGCTGATTGTGGAGAACTTTACCTGAATTCATTCGAAATTAACAGCATTAGCACAAATTATGCATAAGACAATGACTCATCCGAATTATAAAAAATTAAAAGGGATCATGTCGAATTGCTCACCCAGGATAATGTGTCGGATAACGGCTGCTTATCCTCAATACTCATCACTTCGATTTTAACCCAATCACTACCGCTCGCGCTAAGCCCATAAGCAAGATACTTGCCATCCTTGCTTATAGACAAAATGGCGAGAGCCACCGTCCCGTCCTCGCTGAGGCTGTTTGGATCCAAAAGAACCTCAGCTTCGCCTTCCAAATCATTCTACAGTGACAGAAACCAGATTCTAACAATCTAAGAGGCCCTAAAATTAGATTTAAAGCTCTAAATCATCCCAAGGACATGGAAACATCGATAAGAAACATTCAATTAATCCAATAATCAACATATTACCTGGACATATAGAACGCTCTGGGCTTGGAGACCGGAGTTGTAGAAATAGAAGTACTTGCCCCCGCGCTTGAAGGGGGTGTCGTATCGCGGGTGATCGAACAACGTTGTGATCTGCCTCCTGAGATTCTCCCTCTCCCCGCACTGCTCCAACACGGAGTCCGTGAGCGCCGCCTCCTTCTCCACGAACTCCTTCACCTCCTCCGCGTCCGGATCCTCCAACCTGCGTTCCAAAGCGCCCGAAATAAAAAAACCCTAGAAGCAAAAGCGCTTCTCACGGGCGACACGGAAGAGGGAAAGGGCTACGTAGCCCTCACCATCGGTAGGGGTCGGCGACGCGGACGCCGTGGTAGTCGTCGACGACGGAGTCGTCGCGGCGAACGGCGGGGTATCGGAGCGGCGGGAGCGCCTCCGCCGCGGCGGAGACGGAGCCCATGGCGGCGGAGAGGGGGCGGCGATTAGGGTTTCGGGGGCGAGGAGGGTAGGAGGAGACGAAGCGGGGTAGCGCACGGGGGGCCGAGAGAGGAGAGCGAAGGCGCGATTTAAGGAGGAGGATCGGGCGGAGGATGTCGCGCGCGTGATGGGCGGATGATGACATGGCGAGCCGAATCGGTGGCGCGAAGATGCGGTCGGGCGCGGTCGGAGGCCGACGTGGTGGGGTCAGCGTGTTGTAAGTATGTTGCCATTTTGGCACTTGGGCTCAGAATTGCGGAATGACAGGTATTCGAGAAAGGGATGGGAATTTGAATCTCACAAAAAAAAAAAAAAAAACAACAACAAACAACTAAGATTCATTCGCTTTATTTTTTCAGTTTGGGTCGATTTGTTCTCTAGCAATGCAAATGGGAATAGTTTGGAACCTTTTTTTTTGCTGATCAAACGGGTCGGATCGGGCGAGTCGTGATCGAACCGACTTTGGATGCTATTACTTTTCGTATAATTTCAAATCAGATGAAATAAAAAGAATGGTTAGATACGGATACTTTGGATTCTAGTAAAACTCTACCAGATACCGATAAATTGTAGCGTTCAAATGGTAAAAGGACCAAATATTGCTCCCCTTTTACAGCTTCGGAAACCCATTTCATTTCATTTTTAAAGCAAATACATTTCATTTTTCTCTGGAAACTAAACATCGAATGTTTACCAAAAAAGAAGCAACAGCAGCAACAGCAACAGAAGTATCACACTCCCAAACTGACAAGACACCATTACATCAATATATTTCCAAAGTATCCTGGACTCACTCGTACCTCTTTGCATAGGTCCACATTATTAATCTTCACTGATCTTCATGTTCAGCTTACACTGATAATAAAAACAAAAGTGTAATCGTAATACCAATGATCCAATCAAAGCTGATTAGTCTTAAATCACTTTTCTAATCAGCAAATAGACTCTTTCGTTTCCCTGCAAAGGTAGTCTCTTCAGTAAATATTAGATGGTAGTTTTCAACAAATACAAAACCACCAGCTATGCGTGTGCCAACTTTTTACAAGCCGTAGTAGAGCATAGAAAACAACATACGACAAATACGAGGAACCTTCGCAACTAGCGATGCAGCGACAGTATAGTGATCTAATGACTCAGCAGATAGATTACATGTTGTACAAGCAACAAACAAGAGTTTAACCAATCAAATGCCAGATAAGTGCCTATTTAACCCAAACTGCGTATCTACGACCACTGGCCGCCAGTTTCCACTCCTCACTTGGACACCACGGCTCATCTCCTATTTTCAGGGATACTGTGTCCCCAATAACTGCGGCGTATAGATTAGAGCGCGCCTCCAGAATTTTAACTGTAGACCGGCTATGTATATCTTGACCCTTTCGAACGGCCATCTGCGAATTGTTTTGGGACTGAGAAAGGTTTGCCCAGATAAAGAAGTTTAATTCGATGAGTACAGCATCAAATACCAGTTTCACAATTTGGTCATGGATGGAGTCACCCCAGTCATAGAAATGGTCATAAAAGATTGTCGGTATTCCAGGATGTGTGAGAATATATGCATATCCCTGCATTGCGTTTAATATAGAAAGTGAGTTTAAGAATAATCAAATTACTCTATTTAATTATATAGGGATAGCCTGCATTTATAAGCAGTCAAGAAATAATCGACAAATTTCAATTCCCATCTTTGAATGTTAGTGACTTCTCTTACCATAATTCGGCTTAAATACCCATCACCATTGACTAAGCTTTTTCTCATATATGAAGCTTGATAAAGAACAAGTCAAATTTGAGAAGATGGTTGGAAATATACAAAATTTCGGCGAACAGCCGTAAACTTGATGTGAATCCTCTTTAAGCTCTCTTTAGTTTCTAGTGTGTGACTATAACATGGAAACAAGCACAGAACAACATGTAGTTTATCTGAAGATGCCAGCAATGCTCTAATGTAAACACAACCAACTATTTAAGCTAACCAAAATGTTTGCAAATTGCAAGTTCATATGAAATTACACTGTAAAGTTTAGCATATGAAAGGAGAATTAAAGAGAGAATTTTAAGACGAATATCATAAACATATAGGAAATTATGGAAAATGCTGTAGCACACTTTGGTGGCATACCTCCATAATGTGATCTGATGGGAAAGGCCAGTGACCCTGAAAGTTTGAATCCTCTCAGTAGCAAGTAAATGAAGTAGTAATTTGAACCAATTACACTCCCTCCCCCCGAGGGGTATGTGGGGGTTTTGGGGGGCGGTAGCATTGATGTACCTGAGTGGATCCCGTGTCATGATTCTCAATGAATGTGACTGCTCTTGAAGGCCACCATCCCAAGACACCGGGTGGCTTCCCTCCTTGATCACGCAAACGCCACAACTCCCCTTTGACTGCTTCCTGTTTCAAAAATAATTATCCAGAATAATTAGTCACTTACGATATACCGGATTGTTTAAGCAATGTTAGCACAAGTAAAAAATTGTTCCAACCTGAAGAACGCCCTTCGTTGTGAAATCAAATGCAGAACAAAGTCCTCCAGTATTGTCAGTCCAATTAATAATCCTTTGCCTGTGACTATCTGCATTTCAACGGAATTTTCTCAGCTTTTATCAGCAAAATGATACAGAATTTGAAGTCCCTAAGATAATATAATAAGATTAATTACCAAGCATATCTATCTTTCATCGGCTTCTGGAAGAATAAATGCATAAACCCTAGTCAGAATCCTTAATTTTAAAGCCCCTCAAAATTAACCATCACCTCTCAAGTGCTAGATTAGAAACAAATACAAAATTTGACTCAAGGTAATAAGCTGTATGTGTAACAACTTTATACCTTGGTTGTACTCTAATCGATTCTCAGGACTGTAGCTGCAGCTATCCCAAAATTCGCCTACAGCAAATGTTGGCTTTGACTCCTCAACATATTCTCTCACAAACTTTGCTGCATAGCTGCACCTTACAACAATTAGTCGGTAACTCTGAAAAAGATGAAACTTTCACAAAAACCAGCATTTCTCTTTGGGAGTAAATTTGCATGAAAATAATTACCCTTTCGCAAAATCAAAGCGAAAATCTTGGAAACCAATGGTCTCGCGAAGCCATATAAGCCACTGAATTAAATCTCTCCGAACAAATGTTTGGTTGTGATCTATGTTGGGGACCCCTTCAAATTTATCACCTGTGCTTTTGTTACCCTGAAAGTACAACATCGATGAAAGAAGGAAAAAAACAACATGCTATATCTCTAGTCTAATATATATGTGCTATGCTAACAGTAAAAGGCAAAGCAGCGCTATACAAACTGATACTGGCAAAAAGAATTCTAAATACCTAGCCCTAAATCAGATGCAGCTATCATTAAAAATGATTGGCCAACTAACAGGTCAGCAGTTTAAGATTGAAGTAGGTACGGACTAGTTACGGTCCTACGGACACTCTTAGCATTCAAATGATATATTGGACTGACTTTCTAATGAAATCAATTAGGCAACCGCATGTGGTCTATCAAATCAAATTACTCCAACATCAAGCTTCTTGCTTTTCCATATGTGTGGTATAATGAAAAAGGTTAGTACAAACAACAGGCCAACTTTGATATGCAAGCAGACGAGAAAGTAAGCTTAAGAACATAAGTACGACCGGTCTTGCCTATATGCTCAACTTTGAGTTCAAGAGAGGGGGATCGATCTGCCCAATACTATAATTTTGTTGTCACTAGTATTATTGCAAAGAGAAACTTTACCTTTCCACCAGAACAAGAAGTGACAGCATGTTCATCCCAGGGCATTGGGATCCCATCAAAGCGATTGTAGGCACCCCCTTCTCCTTTAGTAGTCCCAACCCGATGGTTAATAACTATGTCAGCCATTGCTCTGATATCGTGCTGACGCATCGTCTGAAGCAAAGATTTTAATTGGTTCTCAGAACCATAGCAAGAGTCAAGACAGTATAAGTTCTGTGGTAAATAACCTGTAAAAAGAACAAAGCTAAAAGGTGACTTATTGTATGACAATTTGACCATCAAGAGTCAATAACTTGATTGGTCGACCTTCTGGAGCCACAGAGTGAGTTGCCGGAGGCAGCCATGCAGACGTAAATCCAGATTTAGCAAGATCAGCAACCTTCTTTTCTAAGTTATGCCACCAATTGTGTTTATGGGAATCCCAATTAAAAGCCTGCGACACAGAAAAGTTGCAAACCAAAAAATCTGATATATGTTTTAATTTATCATGGGAAATAGTTATGATCCTTATTCTTTGATGGCTTTTTCGTAAAGGATGATTCTATATGAGAAAGGAAATTATTTTCAAATATAGTGTTTCAAATTCTCAATGTTAGGCTCTTAAATCTAGTCAACAAGATGTATTAACCGAATTTCAGAGGAAAATCAGAACAGGTTTTGACGATGCAAACTCCCTTAGCTTCAAAAATGAGTTAAGAGTAATCATAGTACTAGGAAATGCGAACCAAAATGGAAACCGTAACACTTGTTACTGACCTGGAAAAGGATTTCTCTTCCATTACGTATCACTGCACCTGCACCATTTAAAGAGTTAATATGAGTAAGTTGCAAAATTACAATACATTCAAAGAGGATAAATCTATTAAAAGAACAAATGATGCCGATAAAGGCAACTCTATTTGTGCTTTATCAAACTATAATATTCTGATTTAATATAAATGGTTCTCCTCAGAAGCAAATGCAGATTATGTGCAGCAAGATCAATGTGATTAGAATAATAAAAAAAAAGACGACAACAACAACTAGAACTAAAAATTTCAGTACAGTAAGACATCTTTACCGGTCTGAGTTGCTGCTTCCTGTAATTTCTCATTTGACATCTGCATTTCAGTAGCATCTCACACAAAAGTTACTAAGAACCGAACAAAGTAAATGCATCTGTAATACTATCGATTGCTACGATAATGTTTTCAGTAAGGAACCAATCGTAAAAAAGTTAAGAAATAAGAGAGGGAGTAGATGAACATAAAATGCGTACATCATCGTGGCAGCCCATATTTGTGTTATGAATCACTCCAAATTTATTTATCTTCCGATAGTCAATTCAGATGAATTGCAACTAATCCTGCATCAAAGGGTTCACAAAATGAGTAAATTATTGAGCCCAGTTATAAACCAACAACAAAGGCAAAGATTACGCGCTTTAAAATTCGTTCTAAATCGACATGAATCCTGTTTACAAACCACAGTTTCTAACTGGCAACAGTGGAGTACAACATTTTTGTAGCAGTAAAAATAGAGGAGGAAAAGAAAAAGAAAAACAGATACAACACACAAAGAATTATGATTAGAAGATGCTCAAATACAGAATATCTTGTTGTATATATCACCACAAAATAGAGTAGAGCACACATCTTTACACAACCTACTACATGATCGATTCGTTAAAAAGCTTCGGGGAAAAAAAAATTTCTTTATTATTCTTTATTAACATTAAAATTCAACACTATAGTTTCATCTAAATAATTGCAAGAGATTGATGGGACGAAAAAACATCTCAAACATGATCTTAAATTACCAAAAAAAAAAAAGAAAAACGAACTTAGGAGAAAGAAAAGCAATACCAGGAAAGCTCCTCCCAAATTGGAACTTTCAGGTTCAATACGTTCCCTTCCTCTTAAAAGCCAGATGCTTGCTCCATGCTTTACACACTTTCCCCTTTTTTTTTTTTTTTTTTTTTTTTTTTTTTTTGCCTTTTCTTTTATGTTTGATTTGTTTTGGTTTATGAGTAGGAGTCAGAGAGAAGAAAGATCGAAAAAAAAAAAAAAAAAAAAAAAAAAAAAAAAAAAAAAAAAAAAAAAAAAAAAACTAATATTTTAATAATATTTTCACCATTGGTAAAATTGATCGAACCAAACCAAACCAACCCGGCCCGCTTTACTGGATCGGGCCGATCCAAAAAACCAAAGCCCATAAAATACGGGTCGAGACGAATTTTGGTCCGGAGTCGGGCTAAAAACTTTGGAGTAAACACCGACCCGGGATCGACCAGGGCCTTTTTAAAGGCCCAAAAACGTTATTTGGGCCCATATCCTCGTCCTGTTAGGGTTAATCTCTCCGGCGAAGGGGTTCGCTCGAAGGTCGTGGCCATGGCGAAGGAGAGAAGAGAGGAGGAGAAGGAGAAGGAGAAGGAGAGGGTGAAGGAGAACGCGAAGTATAGCATACTTATCCCTACCTACAACGAGCGCCTCAACATCGCCCTCATCGTCTACCTCATCTTCAAGCATCTCCGGTACGCTCGATTCATCTTCTTTGAATCGTAAACTTCTCTAATGGAGATCGAAGCATCGCGCTGGATTTTCTCCTGAAATTTACCTAAAAATGGTGAGATCGGCTTCGGATCGACCGATCTAATGTCCATTTAGCTTTTTAGAGTTCTTAGTTTTTGTATTAGCAATTAGGGATGATTGCAAGTACTATTTGTTCTACAACGAATTTGAGTTCATGAACTAAGATAGATGGAATCACCATGTTGAATACGTTGCTCGAGTGAATTGGTTGATCTCATTTTAATAGTGACTGTTGATGAATCAGTTGTTGATTTCATCTACCACTCGGTTCTGAGTAAAATGACTAGTTTAGTATTGAAACTTATTTATTTGAGTGATCGAATTATTGATTAATCTGCATTTTCAGTGACTTTGTCTGTTGTTCCTGAAAAATTTGTTCCAACATTTGTTTGGTGAGTGGATTGGTTGATCCTAAATACATTGTTGTGGACTCAAATTTTTAATTGCAAATCATAGTTTCTCTGTATGAGTTGGCTAACTCTGCTGCAAAAAGATTCATGAACGAATTGTTTGAGCTCATTCTCTCAAAGCTAACTTGTGTTACTTGATGAAGACACCATATCTAAATGCATGGTTTGTTTCGGATAACACCATAGATAAAAGCCTTTTTCTATGGTTAGCTTTTGGTCCAAGAAGCTCCCACAGCAGCTTGTTCATCACACAGACATTTCAGTTGAAGGCATATTAAAAACAAAACAGAAGAAGAAAATTTATGGATTTTAAATATTTCTGCTCCTACTAAGACCTTAAATTGAAGCCGAATGTAATATGCCTGCTTCTTGCCCTTTGCAGAAGCTTGATGATTCTCATTTTAGAACTGTAACACACATTTTAAAGCATTCAGTGATGCAAACCCATATCGTACATCGCAGAGTTAGATCAGAACCTTATTCTACTATTTTGCTAGGGATGTTAATTTTGAAATCATTATTGTGGATGATGGAAGCCCTGATGGAACCCAAGATGTCATAAGACAGTTGCAACAAGTATATGGGGAAGACCGCATTGTAAGTACATATGCTTCTTTTATTTCTTTAGATCAGTAGATAACTTACTTTTAGACTGGATTTGATTATTTTGCTATGTAGCTAACTTATTTTACTTGTGATAAATCAATTCCAGCTTCTTAGAGCACGGGCAAGGAAGCTTGGTCTAGGTAAGTTGTGAATCTCTCCCTCACTCTCTTATTTGCTTGAAACTACGCACCGGTACCTAATCTTGAATAATGTTCAGGAACTGCTTACTACCATGGACTGAAGCATGCATCAGGGGACTTTGTTATTATAATGGATGCAGATTTGTCTCACCACGTAATAGTTCTCTTTTATTATTCTAATAATTACTTTGTGCCAGCAATTTTATTTTTTCCAACCTAATTATGTCTTATGCTTGTTTTGACAGCCAAAGTACTTACCAAGCTTCATCAGGTAAAAATTTCCATTTGCACCTTGAGATTGATTATGCGGACATTGACAAATCTCTACCAGAGTGTTCTTTTATGGGGAGATTCGAACAGACTCACACTCTCATTTTTATAATAAAAGAGCAAATCTGATTTTTTCTAGTAATCTATAAAATAATGTGTCAAAGACATTTCGATCTTCAGTATCACTAAGTCAGCAGCCTTCTCTCCTTAAAATTTGAACAATCAAGCTATACTTGCTTTTGATATAACAAATATTCAAAGCTTCTTCTCATATGAAATTTATAAGATCTATCTATATGAGGTCATGCTCTTGATAAATTGATGTTGTGACAGTTTTCTTCAATGTGATTTGATTTGTGTTATCTCATACTAAACAGGAAGCAGAAGGAAACTGGTGCAAATATAGTTACTGGTACCCGCTATGTTAAGAATGGAGGTGTACATGGATGGAACCTTATGCGCAAACTGACAAGTCGGGGGGCAAATGTGCTTGCACAGACACTTCTATGGCCCGGAGTATCCGATTTGACTGGATCATTCAGGTGCTTACTGATTTTGAATGCCATGAGACTCTACCCCACTCTCATTCACGCTGTTTATTTTTTATTTTCTATTTATTTACATAGGTTGTATGAGCGCTCCGTGCTTGAAGATGTTATTACCTCTTGTGTAAGTAAAGGCTACGTCTTTCAGATGGAGATGATTGTTAGAGCTACCAGAAAAGGATATCACGTTGAAGAGGTTAGATTACTGCCTTTTCTTCTTGTGGTTATCGGGCAATCTATACTTTTATTTGAACGGTCCTCTTACTTGGTCTTTCGGCATATAAAACTGCACCGATAAGTATTATCAGTTCATTATTCTCTTCAGATTTGTCCTGTAATTACCGTTATATCCATGTTTATTCAATCGGTAGGTTTACCTGTGTTCTTAGTTGTTCAAGTTTGGTGTCCTTCTGCAGGTTCCAATTACTTTCGTTGACAGAGTTTTTGGAAGTTCAAAGCTTGGGGGCTCCGAAATAGTTGAATACTTGAAAGGTCTCCTATACCTGCTATTCACAACATAAGAGGAGGAACAAAATGTTATGAGATACGCCTTAAAATTTTGCAAAATTCCTCATGTCAAGTTCTATCCCTACATTTCCAATCCGCAAAGGTCTCGCAATCGATTAGTATGCTAAATTTTTGGCCCGTGGCATCATAATATTATTACCTTTCCCTTCTTCTTATTGTCAGATTGGTGTTCCGGTGTTCCACCCATAATTTCTGATTTTAAGCTTGTTTAGAAAGTATTACAGCAAACGATTGTGTTCTTTTTCATTTCTTTCGTTGCGGATTTGTTGGAGCAATTATTCTTTGCAAAACGAGAAACTAGGTTTCGTTGCAGGTGGAATCCTTGGTGGACCAATAGCTCCACTCCAGTGGAGCTATTATCCTATTCTGAACGTTTTATTTTTTTTTGTAGAGCCAACCATGTACAGAAACTTAATTCATAATGAAACTTAATTCATAATAAGAGAAATAAATTTAAAGCAAAAAATGTTATTATCTAATACGTTCGACAAATAATTTAGATTGAAATATTTTCTTCTCTCTTATATTCTTTCTTTAAAACGATATTTTTCAACATCCAGTTGTGTTGTATTCCAAACCAACCAATAATAATAATAAATAAAAGTAGATAAAAGTTTCTGATTACGTAACATTTTTGCTTATAAAAAAGGGGAAAAAAAATATAAATATAAAAATAAGAAAATCCAATAATGATGCTATATTTACCTTAATATTTTTCCATTTTATTATTGTAAAAAAAAAAAAAAATATTGAATCGTGCCACGCATTAATTAATTATTTGTTAATTTTAACTTTAAAATGGGAACTCAACTCCTCAATGAGAAGGCGTTATTTGGAAAGCGACACGTTGAAGTAGTTTTCCAACTATACTTTCGGTGCGCAGTTATTAGGAAATTTCCTTGCACGCGAAGAAAGGAATAATAATATACACGACACGGAGAGAGAAAGCAAGCGCCTATACAACAATAGTCCCACATCGGCCGCAGAAGCAGAAAGGGAAGGGTGAGCTGGGCTACAAATGTAGCGGCCTGGGGAATTTGAAAAGTCATCTTTGCGCTTGGGGCAATGACGCAGCTAGTGAGGTTATAACCGAGGCGCGTCAATTGCTGGTTGAAAACTATTTCCAAACCCCCTCTGTGGCCTGGGTTCATCCCAGTGCCACTGAGAATTTCTGGAAGGGCTCCCTCTAACCCAGGGTAAAGCCCTACAATACTACGCTAAAATTTTATCAACTTTTTACCACCCCTCCATCGTTAGAATCTATTCATCTATTAACTAATCAAAAAAAAGGAAAAGCATATGTGCATCTATCTCATTGGCTATGAACTCCTAAATTGATTTAACATATAATGGAAAAATCATCTAGGAAACGAAATTTTATTACCTTTGGTTAGGGTGTTAGTTGCTTTGTTTTTTTTTTTTTTGTTTTTCTTTGATGCTTTGCTTTGCCCTCTCCTTTTTGCTTGGATGACCCCTGCAAAATAATTGAAACAGAGAATTTCGATGAGATTTCCTTGCAATACAAGTCTGCGTGCCTTCAAATAAAATAGTTCTGAATAATTTAGCTCAAATTCGTAGTTCTTTCATCTCAATGCGTTGAAGCAATCGGAAATATTATTAGAGCAAACTTTATTTTTCTTCGAAAATCATCCAAGTAAAACGCTCCAGAAAATGGCAAGCAATGGAGTTAATCGTGCTGCTACGCTATTTCTATGTAAGCAAACTTAAATTTGGACGATTAGAATCGATTTTTCACCAAGAAAAAGATGTAAGTACAAGTCATCAAAATTACTCTACTGGCCAAAACTAATTTACTGGAGTTAATTGATGAGCATAACTGGATAAGAACTACCTGTACACAAGCACCTAAAAAGAGGAGGAAGGAACCAAATTGTGGGGAAACGATCTATATCCACTCTCTCCCCTTTTTCTTTTTCATTATCCTGGTCGAGAAATTTGAAGGCTGTGTGCGTGTGCATTGCCTTTCACGAATGGACCGAGATGATGTTGAGATTTGCTGTTTCTTCAATTTGTAGGCATCTAGGGGGCATCTTCTTTGCTGATTATGGCTGCAGGAGATAGCAAACTGGTTGGTGTTGTACCAAAAAGAAATAAAGCTGGTTATGCTGTAATCGCGTGAGGTACAATCAAGTATTTAACTATCTGTCAGCACGGTCTGTATTCATCGTACCGTATCGTGTCAATAAGATACTGACACGATACAGTTCGCATACTGATGACAAAATTCAAAACACTTTTTTCTTTAAATTAGTAAATAATTTTTTTAATAAAGTTTAAAAGATTTGATAAAAATATATAATAAACAATTAAAAAATTTATTGCTAAAGAAAATAAATATTTTATGCCTTTATATGTCGGCGCCCATGTTTTTTTTTTGTGACCGACACTCATCTGCACGGTCTGGTAAGCTATGGTCCGGCATGCGCCGTGCCGTACCGTGCCGGCAAATTTTCGATGCAACTCCGCACTTAAATCCTTAGAAAGAACTAAGTTTAGATGCTGGAGCTGTGAATTCCTTTATACAGGTGAAACAGAATTAGAACCAGGCATAGGGGGTGCCTGGGTTGGGTCATTATTTTCAGTTGGACTCGCCTTTCTTCGGCGAAATAAACAGAACAGACCTGCTGCTGTGAGCTTGTATGGTTGGTCCCATTTGATCTAGAAGGTGCGAGGACTTGAATGGTCGTTAAGATTCTACCCAGGCTACAAAAAAAAGAAAGACCACCAAATTACGAGTACAATTTGTGGAGCCTAAATTCTATATGCAGAGTGTGCTTCCTTTTTTTTTCACATCAGTAAATGCAAAACTAAATTGAAGTATCAACAAAATGGCTGAGTATTCAAAAGATTGGAAATTTAAAGATACGCGTAGAAAAATATGAAACAACTTACGTTAAAATGCTTCTAGTTAAGTTGTTTGGGCATGCTTGTGAAAGAGCAACAACATGTGAACTATGAGTTTGAGCTATCTGCTTCTGGTCCTGACTTTGATTCGAACACAACTTGTAATAATGCGCAAGAATGGCAAAACAAACAAAACCAAGAAAGTTGTAGATTTCTCTAGTCAGTCAATATCATTTAAACCTGAGGTATCGGTAAACATGTAGAATTACAGTTTTATACCAATAGTCTCTTAAAGGTAGTTAGATTAAAGATGTACCTAGCAAAGGAACTTCGAGATGCAGAAGTAGAGGCCAAACTGTGTCTTGAGACATTGCAGCAGTTCCTCGTATTATATCTGCATTTAAGGTCGGAAGAATATCTTGGCTTGAATTAATAGAGTCACACAAGTCCAGTGGCCTGATAAGATTGTCAAAATAGACAAAAAAAGATATTACACTCCAGAGAAAAAGAAAGCAAAAGATGATGCAGCAAAACTAAAATGAAGTATCAACAAAATGCCTGACGATTCAAAAGACTGAAATTTAAAGATAAGCGAATAAAAATATGAAACAACTTACATTAAAATGCTTCTAGCTAAGTTGTTTGGGCACACTTGGGAAAGAGCAACAACATGTGAACTATGAATTTGAGCTATCTGCTTCTGGTGCTGACTTTGATTCTTCACAGAAAAACAACTTGTAATAATGCGCAAGAACGACAAAACAAACAAAACCAACAAAGTTGTAGACTTCTCAAGTCAGTCAATATCACTAAAACCTGAGGTCTCAGTAAACGTGTAAAATTACAGTTTTATACCAATAGTTTTTTAAAGGTAGGTAGCCTACAGAGTAAAGCATATAGTGGCCTATATCTTTTATGAAAGGAACAGTGCTGACATGATTTCAAGACGCCATACTTTTAAAGGGACAGCTATTCTGTTCGGACCTGTTTGGACATCAGAATAAGCTATCCAGTGATAACCTATGCATTATAGGGACTGACTTTGGTGTTTGCAACCTCTGAGTTTATTTTTAGTAAAGGTCCCAGTAGTCAAGATTTTTCCGGATAATGCACCGGCCTACTTAGCAGTTGGATATGCTATGCCAATGTGGGCATCTAATCAAACTCCTAATCTATCAATTGCTGCAGGGACCCTAAATAAACAAAAGAAAAGGCAAGATGTTCAGGCATCCAAACAGACACTTAAACAAATGAAGAAAATGATTGAGCGCAAATCAAATCTAATGCCTACCACCTCACAGCGTGCTTATGAAAAGGTTTATGAACAATTAACCAGGAAACAAACCTGACTCTGACAGGATTGCAGTTGTTGTCCAAGAAAAATAATTTGTTCAAAATGTGCCTTCAAGGAATCTAATTGTTTTGGCTCTTGAAAGACCTCAAGCAAGAGCCTGGCTTTGCTCTGATGAGAAAATGGCAAATCAAAGTTAATATTGCATTGGCATAATAAGACAACATCGCTCCTAAAGCTTTAATCAAATTCAGCCTTCAGAAATTATACAACTGCAAGTAAGTGATTCAAGTCTTAAATAAATAGTAGCGACGAGATTGGATGCCTTTGGAATGCCACGCAGGGTAATGTTATAAGGTTGAGACGAGCCAGAGTCTTCAACACTATTAGAACAATAACCACCTAGCAACTTAAGACGATCCCTGCATTCTTTAGGTTTCCTGAATATCGACTGCAAAAATATAATAGCATGAGTATCAAGAATTTGAAGGGCAAAATGAAAAAGAATTTGACTTTTAAATGAAACCAAAGAGATCATCTTATGGTGAGTAATTCTAAAGGACATCAGAAAGAAAGTAGCATTTTCCTCTAAATGGCATAAATAACATATGGATGTAAAAGCAGGACAAAGGCCAAAATATATGGGAGTCTTCAAGTCATATCATTCAAACAAATAAACCATGCAAAGAAATAAATAAGAGAATCCAAGGATTCAAAAATCCATTTTTAACACAAAAAAAGGGCAAAAATAGGAGTCTCAGAAACAGCATGAAGAAACATGCAAAACGTTGTGTTCACCTTGAACAATAGTGTGCTGCTTAATGCATCACATACTAGCTCCCAGTTTGGACCCATATCATGAACTAAGACAAGAAGAGCCTGGAATAAAATTTAATAAATCATTTCAAAAATTGTGATGACAACGAGATAATGATAAAAATGATACAGGAAAAATGAATGGATGAACAAACCTGATCCTCAAAGTCTGACCATGGATTTCCAGAACCCAATTGATCAGTAGCCATCTGCAGAAAATGGAGAAAATTAATTGTGGAAAATAGTCTATGTTGTTTGATTTTTTATATTCCCGCTCAGAAACAGAAACAGATCTGCCATGGTCTGCCAGCACAAACTAATCATGCCACAAATTTTAAAAACTCAAATAGCAAAACAATATGACCATTGCAATCAAAAGACAAAGAAAGACACAAAAGATAAAAAGAATATAAAAAACAATTGCATAAGCAGTGCTTTATAGAATATGATAGGATATTTCACAGTATAATCAAATACACGAGTGGCATTCGTTTGCATTTTCAAGCATTGTTGAACTTGTAATATCAGAATCAAATAATGACAAACTGCAAATCTAAACTAGTTTTCATGATTACTCAATAGCAAAGCATAACATATAATGAAACCATAAAAAGGAGAAACCAAAACATGCAGCAACATTCTTACCTGCAGAACTCTACTTTTTATTCCACGGTCCCAACTATTGATTGTTTTAGTGAGCTTATTTTGATTGGATATGTTACTCATCTGCATTGTAACTGGGGAAGAAATTGACACGGCAATAGGGGTTAGAGCACCTGTCTGATAGAAATTGACATAAGTATAGGGGTTAAGCATCTGTCAAAGTAGGAATTAAAGTTCGTATGTTCCAAATGCATAGGTTTCCTACTCCTGATAGATTTTATAGACAGATTACAATCATCATATGGTAGTTGCCAAACGGAACACTATGGATATACCTTCCATGTTTTTACTGGACACTGATCCTCCAAGTAGTAAACTCTGATTGTCTCCATAAGGATTTGTATCTCTGCTTGAAACATCAAAAGGACTTGCAATCCTCTGCCTAGCTGCTGTACGCATCCTCTTCGTTGGAATTGGACTAACATTTAGGGAACTAGAAGGCCTTTTGACTTTTGACAGCATAGATTGATTTCCCATTTTTTTTTCCTCGCCTGGCTCATAAGATGCTTCCACACCTTCTTCACATACTTTTTCTGCATGTGTCTTTTGTTGCATGGTTTTTCTCTTCTTCTGGGCAGAATTTAATGCAAAACCACCATCATATCTTCTTGGCAATAAGTATGTACATGTTTCACCTTCATCTTCTTCATGTGCATTTTGTTTATGTTCATCTGAACCCAGAAATAAGTGGTAGAATAAGATTTACGAATACAAATGGATGAGGCAGAATGCATAAACAGTATCAGTACCTGCAACAGAATCACACATGGATGTCTTGGAGATCTCTTGGTACACATTGTTACCCATTTTCTGTAAAAACTGAATCGATAACTATCTAAAGCCAAATGAAATAGCATAAAACTCAAGAAAGACGAATAAATAGCCAACATCATAGACTTGGGCAACAGAATCGCATACTCAAGGGAAAGAAAAAAGAACAAAAAAAGAGTCAGAGGAGAAATGAAAGTCGTACTTTAAATTTCAAACAATCAATCATTTTATAGAAGTCGCTCTATACATTTCATACAAACAGAATCACAGCTAAATTATAAAGTCCCCAATTGAATTCATGGAAATGGCTTTCGTCAAAATAATAAAAAACTTAGGGGTATCAATCAAAAGAAAATTAGTCAAGGGGTCCATGTCAGAATAACCTACAGTTGAGGGGGTCCCAGTACATTTTTACCTAAAACATATACAATTAATGACTTTAACCAAGCTCCTAAACAACACCTTTAGTCAAGAAGTAGAAACAAGGGCTTTAGCAACAAAAAGGGCCAGAGCTTCTGGCTAGAACAGGAAGTGAAGTGGACTTAAATGATTCTAATAAGCAGAAGCTCCGATCCAGACCTGCTTCTAGATTCAGAGAAACTTTTGGGAGGATCTTCAAGAAACAACTCAGACCTTCTGCTTCTAGAATTTTTACAGAGCCCAGCCAGGCCAAACAAATCCATATTTTGCAGCTATAACCCGAGGAGTTGCTGACGATGGTCTTACCAAAATCAACCAATATTACATGAGGTAAGATAAAATGAGGATGCATCTATAAAATTGTTAACAAACCGTGAAGGGCCTAACATACATGGATGGTCAACCAAAAAAGCAGTGAGAAAGAAACAATAAATCTAGGATAGTGACGATGCAAACAAATGACTACCTCGCAGAAAACAACTAGTCAGAAAATGTGACACCCCAATAGTCCCACATCGGATGGGAATGGAGTTGTGATTGGGTATATAAGAGATATAAACACTAGTAATAATAATTAGACTTAAGTATTTTGAGCTAGTGGTTTATATTTTGGGCTAGTGGTTTAGGCCCAATGAATTATTATTGCTAGTGGGCCAGATCGTTACAGAAAATGTACGAAGTTCAAAATTCAATACTCACATTTTCGTTCAATAACCTCATGTTCTAAACAGAACCAATCTAATCAGAACTTGCACTAGTTATCTTATATATTTTGCATATGTACTATTGACAATATATTACCTTGAATAGAAGATATTTTAATGATGAGGTCAAACATATAAAAATAAGTGCAAAATACAAATGATCTTAGTTTCTCTTTTTCTTATCTTCTTGCACTCTTGGTTTTTGTCGAAACGTCATGGACACTGACACGGGACACGGGACACGGGACACGGAACACAACACGACTCGGACATGGCGACTTGGCAACTTCCAAAAAATTAAGATACGTATACGGCATAAACACATATAATAAAATATAATATTATTAATATAATAATATATATTTATTATATATAAAATATAAATTTTGATAAAATATTATTATATTTCTCGTATGAATAAAAGTTAATAAAATTTTCATTGATAGTTCGTATATTTTAAGAAAAATATTATCCACCGTACATAATTTATTTATATTGTCCAAAAAATAAGTGTATGCATTCATCAAAAAGCTAAAATATTTATCATCTTACATTATATATGCATAAAAAAAAAATTTATATATATATATATATATAGAGTCCGGCTACTATACTATTAATAGTACCAAGTTATTGGTGCTATCAAGTTTTCTACCCTTAGATCAACTTCTTTGATCATTTTCATCCGTTAGATTTTACTATTTTCCAACCACCTATTAAACCCAAGGGGCCACTATCATCTCAACCACATATTTTTTTAATCCAAGGGTTAAAAACTTAATAGCACCAATAACTTAGTACTATTAATAGTATTCCAGCCTAACTCTATCTATCTATCTATATATATATATATATATATATATATATATATATATATATATATATATATATATATATATATATATTAATTGTATGCGCTATGATTTGGCATTGAACGCACGCCCAAAAAGTATCCACATCGGACACGAATCCGACACGGACACGTGAGTGTCCGACACAAACACGCGAGACTTGTAGAAGTGTCCGTGATGCGTAGGCTTTTGTTCAATCCAAATTCCAATGCTGAGGCACCACAGATTCTGATCAAATTTAAAATTATTCGGGCCTTGTCAAGATTGAAGCAGATTCTAATTCCCAGTTGTTATCAGAGAGCTGAAGATTATTTTACCTGACAGAGCACCCACTGGGACTCCACCAATTCCCTGTAAGATTGCATTGCAACACTAGGCACCACATAGAAGAGACTTTCCTGAAGAGAAAGCATAATTGGTGGTTGATACTGGTAGATTCTAAACATAATATGTTTTCTTTCCTTGCATCAAAAAATAATTTTCTTTTGAGACTCTTCCCCTTATTTATTGGGCCAGTTATAATACATATCAAATTTGAGAAGCACCTCATTTGTTCTTAGTAATAAATAAGTAAATTAATAAATAGATAGATAGATAAATAAATAAATAAACAAGAAAATAAATAAGCAAAAGTGACAACTCACAATAATAATAATTGCCTGATTCGTGAATGAAAACATAACTAGAATTTACCATTTACCACTAAATATCCTAACCTCTTTTGTTGTATCCTCAGCTCCGTTGAACTTCCTTCCTAGCATATCCTTGTTGCATCCATGCATTACACTGCGAGTCTCAGCTGAATGCCCGAATTGCATGATAGATTTGGCCAAAGTTATAGCATCATTTTTTTGCTTCTGCCACATGTTTCTTTCTTCGAATTTTTCTCGAGATTTACGAGCAATCAAATGAGATAGTTTCGCCGCAACTGCACTTTTCCAGAGTCTCTCCTACATTAAAAAAGAAGAAAATTATTCATGAATAGTAAAAAAGTGGGGGAAAAAACTATTTTATCAAGTGAAACACATTGCCCATGATAGACCCTATCACCACAATTGGCAGAGGGAAATAATTTGAACAAGACATGGCAGATGTGCATTCATCAAACAAATGCAGCCAGAGAATTGAAATGGGCAGATATACTCATAAAAGACCTGCACAAAATCATTTGTCATCCATGCCATCTCCTCCAGGACAAAGTCCCAGTGACATCTTCTTCGTTGATCTAAAGGGAGATTACATGACAGCTCACCAGCCTTCGAAAGGTTTGCCTAATTGCAAGAATGAGGAAGTTTTTGTTAACAGGAGCATACAGGTCTCAACAAGTAAAAAATACTAACAAATTCACACACCTCAATAATCCAGGACTCTCTAAGAATGGCATCTTCTTGTGCCTTCTTTGCAAACTTTAAACGGACAGATCTAGAACAAGAGAGCTCGAGGATAGATGTTGAACTACTGTCACAAACTTCTACCTCATCTTTGACCTGAACAACCGACTTGCTGATGGTAGGATGTACAGATCTTGGCTCAACGAGCTTATTATTAGGCAAATCAACAGTTATTACGTCATCATTCTCTTTTAAACCATTTCTATGCAAAATGCTGGCTTCTTTCAAGTTTTCTGAACTATCAAAAGGGATAGAATCAAATCTAGGAGAAACAGCTTCTTTTCCAATGGCTTCAGATGTTACAGAGGTGGTTCCAGTAATGACACTCTCAGCAGCTATATGAGGTTGTTGATTACTACTTTCATAATGATTCGGCATCCAGTTCAGTTTCATACCCACACGGTCATCAGAAGAAATACTCTTTTTTGACTCAACGCTACCAATTTGAATAGCTGATTTTGAGTTTGAAATGGATGAGACAGCAAGGTCTTCTGCTTGTGGTTCCCATTTTGACTTTTTACTGTCCATATGATCAGGACGGGTGGAAGGTATAACTAAAGATCTCTTACCAGAATGTATACCTAGCTTAGCACTATTGCAACTAAATGTATATCTGTCCCTTCTAACATTTGCCTGATTTTTCACCCCAAGACGACAAACAAAAGGATCACCTGAGCCTTTAGCATTATGAAGAGCACTGTTTTGTCCAGACTGCTCAAATAGAGCAAGATTAGTTCCCGTGTCGCTACATTTCACATTTCTCACACCACCAAAATTATTACTATCTCCATCAAAGGGAAAAAGATTGTTTCCAACAGAATCCCAATGGTGTGAAGCAGCTGATGCAAAGCTACCTTTTGCTTCCCTGAAGTGCAAAACATAACAAAAGAGGAGCAACCGATAACAGCTTAACTTAAAACACAAACGTGAAACACCTGCAACTAGATGTTGTCACATGCAAATAAAACAGAAATATGTTAACCTCGTCAGATGTTGTTCGGCCAGCTGATCTGTCATGGATGTTGACTGTACCCTGAATGATGCTGCACGACCAAACTTAAAACCCAATGGATTGCCTCCCTAAAAAGAATTAAGAATAAAGTAACAATATAAAAGATCTTTAGGAAGTAAAAGAATAGACTTAACACAAAGGCAATATAAACATATTACTTCCTCAAGAAACCTTATTTCCCTTCTTCGTTCCTCACGTCCAACATACTCCTGCCTGTAGTTAGTACATAAAAATATAAGATGTTTCATTAGAAATATGCGATAGGTTAGTGTATTTTATCATCTTTATACCTCAACTTGGCCTGGGCCTTCTTGACTGCTGCTAGACGTGTTGAAGATTTGGTATCCATACCAATTCCACAATCAACAATGCCTCCGGTGGAGTCAACCTAAGGATCAAAGGAAAATTTACACACAAAGATAACTGTAGCGCCTAATTTTCAATATATTATCAGGTAACTGATATATTCATAAGCAGTCACAAAGTTCTGTAAATGATTAGAATATTCATTAAGAAGGGAAATTGAGGAAGAGACCAAGCTTGATACCAACCATCAACAGTAAAACCCTTCCGAGAAACCAAGCAGAAAATGACAAATCACAACAATAAAATAGCAATTGTTAATGGTCGAAAAACATCATCCAATCGGCAATTTCTTTCAAGAAAAAAATGAACTGGCCACAATACACAAGAAGATTACTACATATCTGTGAAACATGTACTGAAACAAGCGTTATTCCAAATTCACATCCTAAATAGGCATTCACTTGTTCCATTCATAATTCCATTTTATTAAGCAATTGGAGTCGAACTTCTTAATAACAATTATCTTTGTTGTTCATCTCCCAATTTCACAATCATTTTCTTCTCAATTGTCTCAATCTATGTTCTCGCGATAAAGAACTTACGAAGGTTATTGGCGCAAGTATAGAAAACGACTCTTGATTACCTTACGTATCAAGAATCTTGGTGCACCCAGATAATCTCACGTGCCTACACATCTATTTCCACACACAATGAGTATCCTAAGCAAGAACAACATCAACCCACTCAAAATAAAACAAAAAAACAAAAAATTCCCACCAAATTGAAAAAGAAATGTAATTAAAATCATCAAAAAGAACAAGAATTTCATAATCTTTAGCATCACGAAGCAAGAACAATGAATTGGTCAGATTGATCTTGATCGAGAGAAAGTAAAGAAGCAAAATGGATTTACAGAGAGGAAACAGAAACATACACCCAAGTGATCGGAGAAAGGAGGAGGACGAAACCCTAATTCTCGGAGAAAGCGACGGCGCGGGCGCGGGAATTTTTGAGCTTCTACGGAGGAGTTCGGTTCGGTTCGGTTCGCACGAGAAGAGTCGCCTCCGACCTATTTGGGCGCGATTTGGGCTCAGTACGAAGAGCTTGCACGGGGTTTGGAATCTTTGGATAGCGAAAGTCGGCGGATGAAGTATGGTCGTTGCCGACTTATACCTGTGAGGCAAAAACGACCCCGTCTTCGCTTTCATAACCGTACAAAGATATACACATAAAATCCCTTTAATAGTGATTTTTAATTTAATATGCTATTTAATTTATTTTTTTTTCATTTGAGTTATTTCTATTTCTATTAATTTACTTAATTTTTTTACTAAATGCAACTGTGGTCCTGTACTCAATGTGGGTGAAGTAGGAAATTAGAAATATGGTACTCACTTTTTGTAAAAGAAGTTTCTGGTTTTGGGTGTTGTGGAAATGGTCTGATTCGGACTCGACCCAGGTTCCTGTGCCGTTGTGCGACGACGCCAAACGCTTTGCATCGAAGCGGAGCAAAAGCTTATCCATCCAGGATCCAGCGCCAGTACACCCCACAGTTTTCCACTTTCTCTCAGCATCGGCACATTTCACCATCAATCAATACCACCTTCGTCTCCAATCTCCATTAGAGCTTTTACCGTCTCCCCCTTCTTCAAAGAGAACCCAAATTTCAACAATTCCTAAAATCATGGCGTTCTCCGCCCTCTTCCTCTCCCCCCACGTCTCCGTCCTCAAATTCTCCCCAGCGTACCTTCCGAACCCTAAACCCCACCAACTCGCCTTCTCGATCCGCTGCTCCTCATCGTCGTCGTCGTCGGCGGCGGCGGCCTCCGCCGCATCCTTCGACCTCCGGAGCTACTGGACGGAGCTGATCTCGGAGATCGAGGCGGAGCTCGACGCCGCGATCCCCGTGCGCTACCCGGAGTGGATCTACGAGGCGATGCGCCACGCCGTGCTCTCGGGGTGCGCCAAGCGCGCGTCCCCGGTGATGTGCGTCGCGGCGTGCGAGCTCCTCGGAGCGCCGCGCGCGGCCGCGTTCCCCACGGCCGCGGCGCTCGAGATGGCCCACGCCGCGTCGCTCGTCCACGACGACCTCCCCTGCATGGACGCCGCCCCGCTCCGCCGCGGCCGCCCTTCCACCCACGCCCTCTTCGGCGTCGCCACCGCCATGCTCGCCGGCGACGCCCTCTTCCCCCTCGGCTTCGCCCACATCGTCACCCGCACCCCGCCCGAGCTCGTCCCCCTCCCCGCCCTCCTCCGCGTCCTCGCCGAGATCGCCCGCGCCGTGGGCTCCACGGGCATGGCCGCGGGCCAGTTCCTCGACCTCTCCGGCGCCGCCGCGGGGGGCGAGGCCGAGGTTCTCCCCGTGCTGGAGAAGAAGTTCGGGGAGATGGCCGAGTGCTCCGCCGTGTGCGGCGGCCTCCTCGGCGGCGCCGACGACGACGAGGCCGCGGCGCTGCGGCGGTACGGGCGAGCCGTGGGCGTGCTCTACCAGCTCGTGGACGACTTGCTCATGGAGGAGGCGGAAGGCGTCGGATCTAACGGTCGAACGCCGGGGAAGATGCGCAGCAACGCGAGCGCCGTGCGCTCCCTTGGTATCGACAGGGCATTGGAGATCGTCGAGGAGCTCAAGTCCAAGGCTAAGAGCGAGCTCCGCCGCTTCGACGACAAGTGCGGGGAGAGAGTGCTCCCTCTATACAGCTTCGTCGACTACGCAGTCCAAAGAGATTTTGTTATTGCAGGTGGAAAATAATCTGAAAAATTTCAAGAATATTGTTCGCTCCTTCCATTTCAGCGCAAACGCTGCTTGTTACAAACCGAATGTGAACACAAATCAACATGTGGTACGAAGACTAATAATAATAATAATAATGTACCACACTTGCAGCAATGTTTAGAACGTCAATTGAGTATGTTGTGGATCCCTTACGTATCTGCGGGCGTGTTCTCTTTATGCCGCATCGAACATAAAATGGAGAAAATGCTGGATCTCATGAGTCTAATTCAACAGAGTCCAAATGTGAAATAAAATACAGGAATATATTTAAGTGGGATTGTAGTATTTGGGCGCCTCAATGGTTTCTTTATTAAATAATGAAAATCGGGAAGAAAAGATTAATGTTTACAATACTTCAAAAATATTATATATTTTTTAACTGGAATGACAAATTTATTAATAACTTATCAAGCCATAGATTGAAAGATTATTAAAAACTATAATAGTAGTATCAATGAACTACTAAGTATCTCCATCTTAAGGAAAATAATAAACGATAATCTAATATTCCTACCATCTAGAAATTTATAGTGATTTTACCATTGCATTAACACTTTTTACAATTTGAGTTCAATAATAATAATTTTAATATTTTTAATAAAAAATAAATAGTTATTAGAATATTATAAACGGTAAACCGAACAGGCTCCAACCTAAAAATAAATAAATAAATAAATAAATAAATTATAAGAACACCATCTCTTGAAGCAAATATGTCAACCTTTTTCTTTAATCTCCCACATTGCGTGCAATCAGATAAAAAATAAAACAAAATCTCTGGAAAACTTTTTTAAAAAATTTAATCTCTATCGCCTTGTGCAGGTAGTAGGTTTTTTTTTTTTTATCTGAAACATTGTAGAGTCTCTATTTCCCAACCTCTAATTAAAAAATTATACCCTCGAATTAAAAAATTATAGGGTATTATACCCTCGAATTAAAAAAGTATACCCTATAATGAAATTATAGCCCCAAGAATCAGAGTTAGAGCTCTTCCAACTAGAAAACATGTATTAGACTTTTTCTTAAGAAGCAATGCTAACCAACCTACTAATTAATGCCAGCAATTTAAGGAAAAGGAAAATGATACTTTTACACCCCAAAAAAGATATTTTATCACATAGATCCAAGAAAGGAACAATTATTTCTATAATATAAGTAAAAATCAACCCTTCAAAATATACCATTATATAAATTTTTTATTATATCAAATCAATTTATATATTAAATAATAAATTTTATTATTATTTTTAACACTTTAAAATATTAAAATATGTTTTATTCATACATGGCATAAACCGCAATATTACATGTGACTTTTTATTTGTCGATGTTTTAATGGACGCTTTCAAATATAACGGTAGACTATATTAGATTACTTTTAAATATTATTAAATATAAAAATTTATTTTTAAAAATCAATTTTAATTTTCTGGTAGAGTAATTAACACATGGTCGATCGTATATCCTTAAATTATATTTCATGGTTGTCACATCTTTAATGTGATCTACTTTATTGTATGTATGGATGGTGATTAATTAATTAACTCGTAGAGCTTAATCAAGTACCCCATATATATATATATATATATATATATATATATATATATATATATATATATATATATATATATATGGAAAATGCTACTTGTACATCCCTATTTGGGGTGTACATCATACACCCTATCTATCCAATAGGTGAGGTGTGGTGAGGGGTCACTTCACAATTTGTGAAGTGACCCCCCCCCCCCCCACCCTTAGATGGGTGAGTGTAAGATGTACACTCCCTTTGGGGGCGATGCTATCTGTACACCCCTGACGAGGTGTACATCTTACACTCCACCCCATCCTGGGACCAGTGAAAGAAGCCCCATCTCAGGATGGGGTGGGGTGTAAGATGTACACCCCGTCAGGAGTGTACACTTATATTTACCCATATATATATATATATATATATATATATATATATATATATATAAAGTAGTACATAATTTAGAGACCGATCGACTTTTATATATATATATATATATATATATATATATATATATATAGTAATCCAATGATTGATCAATCTTGATTTGTGGACTTATTGCTATTTTGATAATTAATTGATCCTGTATGGCCACAAAATAATAGTGCATTAGTGAGTAATTCACTACAACAAAATTATGTTATAACGGCACTTTTAAGTATTTTTAAAATTAAAAGGAAATATCGATTGTAAAAATATCGACACTTATTATTAGTGTCGTTATATGTACAATCGTTAGGGTATATAGCGTCTAATTTTGAATATAGATAAAACACTTATATATAAATATTATAAAAATATATTTTTATAATTAAATTTTATTATAGTGTAATGATATAATTAAAGAGTGACCATTGGTAGATATATTACTCTCTGTAATATATTCGTTAGCATGCTCCACTCATTTCACTGTGAAGAAATTTTAAGTTTTGGTGCGAAGCGGAAGCACGCTTGGAATGTTTTTTATTTAGTTTTTTCGCAAGAGAAAGATAATATGTTATTTGCACTGTTTACTTTATTTTAAATAAATATTAATTATTAAAAATATAAAATAATTTAATTTAAAATTAAAGATTTTAAATATCAACTATAAAACTTTTTATGAGGTGTGCTAGAACAGTTTTCGAGGTCACTCTTCCTCTCTTTGGAACATCATTGTTATTAATTACAGCCAAACCATTGGCTTTTAAGTTTTCATTCATATCTTCCAGTTACTTTATTTTTTTAATAAGAGCAGTGCTAAATTTACGATGCAAACAAAATTATAATTCTATAACACTACCATTTCATTTTTACCCGTTTTATTACTCATTTTTTTCTAGTATTAATCAAAATCCAAAAAAGATTCAATTAGTAAGTAGGGGTTGAGGGGTTGTCGTTATTATATATATCTCGTTTTTGGTTGTAAACTATATTAACATTTCTCTTTATTAGTTTTTTTTTCTACAACAGGTTGTGAGTCCAAGTTACATTTTTCTCAAACGATTTATCAAATGGCAAGCCCAATTTGATCTCTATTGAAATAATTGCTTTTTACCGTAATTTTAGAAGCATATATTAAGTTAAAATAAATGCTAATTGTACGTCGAAATGTTAGAAGTAAATTTGGCACTCAATTCATTCAAGAATTTAGACAATTTTTAAAAAATTTAATAGAAATATAATAAAACTAGCTAGTATATATATATATAAGAAGTTACTCTAAAATTAATTTTAATACGCGTCTGAAAGTTCCAAAAGCGCGCTAGCATTAATTATATAAAAGAGGTAATTAACTTTTAATTTTATCACATGCAATTAAATATGATCCACTAAAATTATATATATATATATATATATATATTTAAGGATATTTTTTTTTATACTTAATGATGCTTAAAAGCGTCTTAATATAGTGTAGCGATGTATTTAATTAAAAGTGTTGGTTAAAACGTCAGTAAATAAAGAGTCGCCACGTATTTACCGACACTTATGCCTATGGTAAAATATCTTATGACATTTTAAAGCGTTAAGATTTTTAAAATTTTAAAATTTTAAAACGTCAAAAAATTTAAAATAATAATAAAATTTATTATTTAATAAAATAATTAAATATAATAAATAATTTATGTGATGATGTTTTTTTTTTTGAGAGAGAAAGGTAGCTCGCTACTAGTTTTATTTATTCGGTAAATAAATTTAGCTACAAGAGGTGAGACAATAGGATCTCGAAAAAAGCAAAATACAATAAAAAAAAATACACACATACATAAAAAGATTCGTCATAATCCTAACTCATCTAGGATTGCACAATTCATCCCATTCTCTCTGTAACTCTCTTATTCGTTTAATGACTAATAATGAATCTGAAAATTAGTTTCGATTATTTTTTGCCTGTCATATTATACACCAACATGCAGCAACCCAACCTCTTAATTGTTGTTTTCAATCAAGTGCTCTCAAACTTTTCCAATTCTTTCTATATATATTCCATCTATATCCAAAATTAGGTTATAGGGACATATTTTTAGAACATATCACAAAAATGTGTCGCTATACACCCTAACGACGGCACATATAACAACACTAACAATAAGTGTCGGCATTTTTGCTAGCGATATTTTTTTTAGATTTTAAAAATATTTAAAAGTATCGTTATAGTATAATTTTATTATAGTGTTTTTAGGTATATTCTCTATTCATAACGGTGCATTTTGAAACGAAATATTTATTATATTATAAAGATATTTGAAACGCTTTTCTTAAACTACCTCTAAAACGTGTACCTAAATTGAAATATTTTTTGTAGCGGTGGTTTACAATGCTGAACAACTAATATTTCATCGCATGCAATTAAACACGCCCACTTACAGTATACCGACACGTGCTGTAGTGGATCAATCGCAGCAATATCCCATATTTTATCATGCAGGTAAACTTACCATTAGTTCTTACAATGGCTTGACATAATTTTCACTTTGTCACCTTCAAATTTGAAAAATTATATTTTATTATTCTGTAATTTGATTCTTATAATGATATATTTTTCTAATCACAAAATAATACGATTCTTCAGTACTTTATTTAACGATAAATTTTTATGCTGTAATAAAGTAAAAATAAGCTAAAACAGGGACGCTAGGCTAATTATACTTCACCCTTATTATCCTTAATTAATTATCATGGGATTATCACACAAATAAGACACAACACATGCATACAGTGCAGCATATGATAGCATGATGGGCCTCTTCATGTAAATCGCCTTGGGCGCACAACAACCTCAAGCGGAACGGCCATCTCGCAGGAGAGACGCAGAACCTCCGACAAGTCGACAGGCGGCGCATTGGACGGCGGCGACCACTCGTACTCGTGCAGGAGGGCGGCCAACCAGAAGCCGACAGCCGTCATCGCCAGCGCCTTCCCCGGGCAGCTCCTTTTGCCCGACCCGAATGGCGCCAGCCGTGCGTCGCCGCCGAGCACCGAGAAATGATCGACAACGTCGCCGCCGCCGCCGCCGCCCACGGCCAAGAACCTCTCGGGCCGGAACCCGAAGGGCTCGGGCCACACGTCGGGGTCGTGGGTGATGGCCCACATGTTCACCACCGCGGCGGTGCCAGCTGGCACGAAATGGCCGTCCACCTCAGCGTCCGACGTGGCTTGTCGGACCCACGTGAGCAGTGGGCCCGGAGGGTGCATTCTGAGCACCTCCTTGAGAACTGCTTGGAGGTACACGAGTTTCGGCACGTGCGACTCTTTGACCGGCGCTGACCTTCCGACGACTTCGTCCAGCTCGGCGTGGACTTTGGCTTGGACGTCCGGGTGGAGTACGAGTCGAGCTAACGCCCACTCCATTAACACCGCAGTTGCGTCGGTCCCCCTAAATATCATCTCCTATATGACAACATTACACCATCATTCATTAATATTTAACAAGTAATATACATCATGAAATTTTCTAATTAAAACTTGTTACGTGAAAATATATATATATATATATATATATATATATATAAACATCAAACTCTTTACTATAGCAGTTCAATAATTTCTAAATTTTTAGTTTATTTGATTTTCTTAGTTTAATCATATTCATTCATCGACATATTAAATATTGAAATAGAACTCTGAGTCTAACTTGTTGAATAGTAGAATTCGATTTGTGAAGCTATATATATGTACAATAGAGGTTGGAAACTAAGATAAAGCACTAAGCTGTAACTTGAGTTCGGTTATAATTAATAAAGTTTGCTTAATTGCATAAGTTATTGCTTCTCGTTCTCTCTGATCGTATGTTTCAGTGATTACATGTTAGTTCTATATACCATACCAATTGTATAGAGTTTCTGTGGCAGAGAGTTGTTAAGATCTCAACCCTAATACTTGGTATTATGGCGGGTACCGAATTTGTCAGACTAAAAATATGAAAAAAGGTCCTGAGTGCAGAGAGATAGGTGGGCATACCCACAACACTGCGGCGATGTCGGCTTCCGAGAGCCCCTCGCTTTGCTGGAGCGAAAGTAATACCGCGACAAAGTCATGACGTTCGGTTCTATCACCGGCCGTGGATCGGTGCTCGTCGATGATCGAGTTCACGTACCGATTCACCTTAGGCATGAGCTTGGAGCATCGAGATTGGATACGTTGTAGGTCGAGCCCGGCGAGGAGAGGGAAGTAGTCGGACCAGTTTCTCTTGCCCAAAATGTCGTATCCTTCGTCGACCATGCCGAGCAATTCTTCGACCTCAGCGTCAGCCTCTATCGACAGCTCGTACTTCTTTCCGAACACGGAGCGCATGATGAAGAAGAGCGAGGTGCGCTTGAGAAGCCTGCGAATTTCGATGGCTTTACGTGCGGTGGCCGACGGTCGGAGGGCGGAAACCACCTCCTCTGCGACGTGCAAGCGGTGAGAAGCAGAAGCTTCAATTTGCCTGGGGGAGAAGAGGTGAGAGACCGCGATATGGCGTAGGGTTTGCCAGTAGGCGCCATAGGGGGCGAAGCCGATGGAGCGGTGGAACATGAGGCTGTAGGCCGAATGGTTGTGCGGCCGGTCAGCAAAAGCCGGTCCGTTGAGAATCTCCTTTGCAACATCGGGGTGGGAGGCGACGACGGCGCGCGTGTCACCGAGAGACACGGCCATGAGCCTCTTGGCGCCGAGGCGGCGCGCCGCGGCATCGAGGCGGCGGTGAGCGAGGCCCGACATGAGGCGCATGCTACCGACGAAAGGAAGGCCTCTTGGGCCAGGAATAATAGGTCGAGAGGAACATTCATAAGCTCCGTATCTCACGTACTTTCCCCATGCATGGCCTCCCGGATGGAGCCAGTGGAGAAGGGAAGTGGTGAGCCATGCGAGGAGAATGAGTATTGCAGTGGAACAAAGTGTATTAGGGCTTCGGGCAATGGCTAATGGAGCTAGGGTTAGGAGTGGGACCAAAAAGCTCTTGGGTGAGCTTTTCATGGCTATAGCTTTAAGCAGTACGTAAGTAAATAATGAGTAGGCTTAGGTTTTTGGATGAAGAGGGTACGTGGTGCGTTTCCCTATTTATAGGGATCCAAGGTGTTAAAAAAAAAAAAACAAAAAACAAAACAAATATATATGAATTGGATTATAATCCTATAACTTTGTTCACCTAAAGGCAAAGCTAAATACACTAGTTTTATCACTTTTAATACTAAAAATCATAAAAAATTGATTAAACTTTAGAAATCATTGGATTAGGATTTGTAAAGATTACAATCCTTTTTTTTTTTTTTTCTTTTTGTAGATTTAGTATTTTTCAAAAAGAAAAAGCAGGATCCCAATAAGTACTATGCAATCGTTAATGTATCCTAGAAGTGGATTATAATTCTTAGATTAAGGATGGTGATCCTACAATTCTCTTTTGAGTTCTAAACTTAGTATTTTTCTATTTGAAGTTTCAATATAAACTAGTTACGTAAGGACCAGTGCGATGATCGATGTGATGGAAATAAAATATTTTAGCAATAGAATTTAGTTATTTTTTCTATACTCTTGTTAAATTTTAATAGCTTCATTATTAATTAAATTATTCTAAATAAAATTAATTGACTAATTAATTAATTTAAATAAAAATCATTTAAATGGATATATGTGCAATATAAATTTTTATAATTAAGAACTTATTAACAATTAACTAATTATTAATAATATATGTGTAAGTAAATAGCTAATGATATAGAATTAAATAATTAAAATAATTAGAACACAATTCAACATATTATATATATATATATATATATATAGGAAAATGCTATGTGTACACCCCTTTCGGGGTGTACATCATACACCCCACCCATCTAAGGGTGGGGGTGTGATGATGGGTCACTTGATGTGACCCGTAAAAAGTATCGCCACCATTAAAATGGTGGAGGTGTATGATGTACATCCCTTCGGGGTGTACAGGTAACATTGCTCATATATATATATATATATATATATATATATATAATTTAAAAAATTCTTTCATCCCTTTTTTATTTCCTTTGGAGGCCGCAATTGCCTCACTCATGTTACTAAGCTCAATTTGTCTAGTTAATAAAGCGAGTAATCTGTTGCATTTTTTTTAAAAAAAAATATTTAATTTTAAATATTTTTTAACTAATTAGATCATAAGTAAAATTAATTATAAAAATAATATTGAGCTAGAATATTTTAAAAAACATGAAAATTTGTGTACATATATATTTTGGGCTCTTTGACCCACCTTTTGAATCAAAAGTCTTATAGTAGCGGACCTAAGATACAAAAAGGTTGATCTAAAGACCCAAAAGATGAATAGCCCTAAGAATTCGATGCTTCTAAAAGCATGCATCTCAAGTTGGACTCGTAAAAATAATAGTAAAACTAAAAGTTTAAAACAAAATAAACTTTGTTCTTTGGAGAGAATAACTTAATTTTTTTTCTTTTTTTTTTAAAATAATTCACAACAACAAAAACTGCATCATGAAGTTAAATAATATATTAATATAAGTTGTGGAACTGAGAATAACTTGTTAGTTCGTTGTTCACGTGGAGCAATTGTAAATTCGAACAGTGGAGGAGACCCAGAAAAGTGTCGACGTGGCATCAGGTCAAAGTACGCTCTGACTTTATTCCGAGCATCTGGGCTGACGTGGCGCGATGTCGCAGAACGGAATTACGTAACCCGTCGACCACCGAACACGCGATTCGGCGAATCAGAACAAGACAACGCACGGAACCGAATTGGTGGGGCCACTGTGATCACACGTGGCGGAATATTATTCGCTAGGATCGCTGTATGCTGTTCCTATAACTGTAGGACTAGAATATGGCCTACGCCTCCTCAATTATCGGTCAAAGCTCGTTTATTCTTGTAACTTTACTAAAAGGGGATGCTATTGGTGCGAATGTGCCTAGTTTTTTTTTTAAAAAAAAAAAAAATTTCTTTAATTTATTTTTGGCTCAAATACAAAATGCTCCAAAGAAAGATTTGCCCCAGATATTATCCGATATGCTACAGATATTATCGTTATTTCACACTATACTACAACAAAATAAAATTATGTTATAACGATAGTTTTAAGTATTTCTAAAATTTCGATACTTTTAAGTATTTATAAAATAAAAAAAAATATTACTGGCAAAAATACTGACACTTATTGTTAGTGTTGCTATATGTGCCGTCGCTAGGTTGTATAGCAATATATTTTTATAACGTGTTCAAAAAATGTGTTCCTATAACCTAATTTTAGATATAAATGGAATATATAGATAGCACACTTATATAAAAGTGTCACAAACATGTGTCCTTATAAACTAATTTTGTTGTAGTGCTAAGTCAGAAAATGCAAAAAAAAAACCTGCTTATAACATGTCATTTGGTACGAAAATAGGATATCATTTTGTTCTTACTTATTCCTTCCTAATTTTTTAAATAAAAAAAAAATTAATTTTGAATTTAGATAGAAATTAAATTATTTTTTGCAATAAAAAAATAATATTTTAATAGTCAGATTAGAATAATAAAAATAAAAGTAATTATAATTTTAAAATAATAATATTTTAATTAATTAATTAATTAATATAATAATATTAATTAAATAATAACTTAATTTATTTAATTAAATAATTAATCATGAATACCGCTAGACAACTCTGAATATTAATTAATAAAATAATTAACAATAAATACTGTTAAATAATAATTTAATTAATCATAAATAATTTAGTAAATTAATAAATGAATTGCTTGATTATTTAATAGTTAAATAATTAGTTTATAAAATAATAAGATTATTCAAAATATTAGATTAATCAAATATTTAATAAATTATTTAAAATTATATTTATTTTAATTAAATTTGTTTTTATATACTAATTACAAGCTTATTCTAACAAGAGATGAAGTAGAATAACAGTTTCATATCTGTACCAACTTATTCTTATATATATATATATATATATATATATATATTATTCTTTTTCTTTCAAAATAGTGTTTAAGTATAAAGAATAGAATAATAACTTTTTTTTTTTTAAAGACGTTTTTTTTATTTAAATATTATTCTTAAATTAATATTTAAAGACGTTTTTTTTTATTTAACAACAAATATAATTTACCATCTCAAATATAGTTTACCATCATATTTGAAAATATGATTAAAATATCGAAAAATAAAAAATTACAAAAACTTTTATATATATATATATATATATATATATATATATATATATATATATATATATATATATATATATATATATATATATATATATATATATATATATATATATATATATCGACATTTATGGCAATCGTTGATAAAATATATTCTTATATTTTAAAGTGTTATGATTTTTCAGAATTTTTTATAACCATGATGTAAAAAAAAATATATATATCATTTAATAAATTAGTTAGATTGCTTCATTTGGCAGGCTATTTATTTTATTATAGAAACACTTAGGGTGCGTTTGAAAGCGGGTTAAGTTGGAATTGGCTAAACCGGGGATAAATATAAAGTACGGAACTATAGCTAAAACGCGTTTGGGATGGTTCTAGGGATAAGAGAATTTGTGTTTGATTTAATAATGAGGAATAGGAGGTATAAAGAGGATAAGATGTGTAAATTACTTTTTTGCCCCCAAGAGTTAGTATGTGATAAAAGATGTTAAAATGTAATTAGTTCGTTTTAATTAATGGATTAATGGTTTAAAAAAATAAAAGTAAAATTA
The DNA here is from genome assembly GCA_029204045.2 of Tillandsia leiboldiana. Taxonomy (NCBI): domain Eukaryota; kingdom Viridiplantae; phylum Streptophyta; class Magnoliopsida; order Poales; family Bromeliaceae; genus Tillandsia; species Tillandsia leiboldiana. The sequence continues at coordinate 2,526,489 of CM055069.1, read as the reverse complement.
TAATCGTAATTAAAATGTATTATTTATAAATAATACATTTAATTTAATATTTAATTTTTTCAACTTAAAATTTAAATTTAAAATATAAAATTTCAACATTTTAATTTTAAGATTTACAATTTTAAAATATTAATTTTAAATAATTAATTTTTAACATAAAATTTTTTTAAATTTCGCAAAATTCGTATAATTGGTAAATATTTGTAAATTTTTGCCCACGAGTTTTATTATGTCATTAAAATATTGTAAACTCGTTTTTCTCGTTTTAATTAATGGATTAATAGTTTAAAAAAATAAAACTAAAATTATAATCGTAATTAAAATATATTATTTAAAAATAATACATTTAATTTAATATTTAATTTTTTCAACTTAAAATTTAAATTTAAAATATAAAATTTCAACATTTTAATTTTAAGATTTACAATTTTATAATATTAATTTTAAATAATTAATTTTTAACATAAAATTTTGTAAAATTTCGCAAAATTTGTATATTTGCTAAATATTTGTAAATTTTTGCCCACGACTTTTATTATGTCATTAAAATGTTGTAAACTCGTTTTTTTTGTTTTAATTAATGGATTAATAGTTTAAAAAAATAAAAGTAAAATTATAATCGTAATTAAAATATATTATTTAAAAATAATACATTTAATTTAATATTTAATTTTTTCAACTTAAAATTTAAATTTAAAATATAAAATTTCAACATTTTTATTTTAAGATTTACAATTTTATAATATCAATTTTAAATAATTAATTTTTAACATAAAATTTTGTAAAATTTCGAAAAATTTGTATATTTGCTAAATATTTATAAATTTTTGCCCACGACCTTTATTATGTCATTAAAATGTTGTAAACTCGTTTTTCTCGTTTTAATTAATGGATTAATGGTTTAAAAAAATAAAAGTAAAATTATAATCATAATTAAAATATATTATTTAAAAATAATACATTTAATTTAATATTTAATTTTTGCAACTAAAAATTTAAATTTAAACTATAAAATTTCAACATTTTAATTTTAAGATTTATAATTTTATAATATTAATTTAAAATAATTAATTTTTAAAATAATTAATTTAAAATAATTAATTTTAAGAAGGCGGCGGCTCGGGGGCCCGGGCGCGGGGGGCGTCGGGATCGGGGGCCTGGGCGCGGGGGGTGGCCGGCCTCGGGGGGCGGAGGGAGAAGAAGGCGACGAGCTCGGGGGGCGGCGGGCCTCGAGGGGCTCGGGGGGCTCAGGGGGCGGCGGGATCGGGGGCCCGGGCGCGGGGGGTGGCCGGCCTCGGGGGGCTCGGGGGGCGGAGGAAGAAGAAGGCGGCGGCTCGGGGGCCCGGGCGCGGGGGGCGGCCGGCCTCGGGGGGCTCGGGGGGCGAAGGGAGAAGAAGGCGACGAGCTCGGGGGGCTCGGGGGGCGGAGGAAGAAGAAGGCGGCGGCTCGGGGGCCCGGGCGCGGGGGCCGGCCGGCCTCGGGGGGCTCCGGGGGCGGAGGGAGAAGAAGGCGACGAGCTCGGGGGGCTCGGGGGACGGAGGAAGAAGAAGGCGGCGATCTCGGGGGGCTCGGGGGGGCGGAGGAAGAAGAAGGCGGCGGCTCGGGGGGCTCCGGGGGCGGAGGAAGAAGAAGGTGCGGGCTCGGGGGCTCGGGGGCCTCGGGGGGCCGGGATCGGGGAGGGAGGGAGGAGAGAGAGAGCAGAGAGAGGGGGCTTGCTAATGGAGATGAGACGAAGGGAAGGACAAGATGGAGATGAGAAGAGAGAGAGAGAGATGCAGCATTGATGGGTTCTCGGGAAGTGAAAAAGGAGGGGGGAGAGGAGAGAGAGAGGGGAATATATTTATTAATAAAGAGGAGTAAAAGTAAGGAAAAAGGGTAGTATGGTAAAAATTTTTATAGTAAAATAATAGGATGGGATTTATTATACCAGCTATTCTCCTTGTTCTGGGTTAAACAATACCAGATGATTTCTGGAGCGTTTGGAAGAATAAAGAGGATAAATCCGCTATTCCCGGTTCTATATCGCAACCAAACGACCCCTTAGAATGCTTTTTCTAAGCATCATTAATTTAAAAAACGATCTTATACTAAAAAAAATTTATAATATATATATATACACATATATAATCAAGGAAACTTTTCAATAAATTTTTTGACCCGTAATTTCATCTTTTTAGGTGATGATTCTGGTTGATCATATCTTAATAAACTATTAAGTAAAAAGATCGATATTCACAAAATGAGTCGGCATCAATAAGGATCTTAATTGGATTTGATCTATTTTTTTGTAAAATATTTTTCACCCCGCAATTTGTCGATCATTTGTTTGAAAGTGAGGAATTAAGGACGGTGACGGAACAAAAAAAAAAGAAACATTTTGTGACAATGCAGAGTCAGCTTGAAAATAGCTAGACCATCGTTCAAATTAAAGAATTAAATATTTATCAGTACGGTTCATATCCAGTTTATTATATCGTACTAATAAGATATAATTTTCATACCGATGACACAGCTAAAATTTTTTTTTAAACAAAATTACTAAATAATTTTTTAATATATTTTTAAAAAATTAATAAAAATATCTAATAAGTAATTAAAAAGTATTATTGTTAAAAAAATAAATATTTTATGACATTATATGTGGACACATATATATTTTTTGTAACTGACACTTATTGATACCACTGAACACTTATCGTATTAGTAAATTTTCGATTCGATTCTATGCTACGACACATAAATTTTTGATTGAAATCATAATAAAAATTATTCTACTTAATATGGTTAAGTGATTTTGACTAACGAACTAATCAATTATGAGCCTTCTTTATCTTGACCAGTACACTAACAAACAATTTGGATCAGGAAAAAATTATTTTTATTTTTTTGGGTATTGATATACAACTTCTGAAATATATAAAAATTTGAATGATTTTATGTTTCAATAAGAACGGGTCATTGCCATATACAAGAAAATTTATAAATGGATGGTTAGATTAAAATACTAGAAATAAAAATAGTTCGGAATAAAAGACGAAACGGTAAAAATAATAATTTGTTTAGTTCGTAAGAGAATCGAAATCGGAATTAGAATTATGTACAAATTGAAATAAAAATAACTAAATTTTTACTACAAAACTTTAATGTGTTTTTCAATTTTTTGATCAAAATTTGAATTTAAATTTGAACATAAAATTTGAATTTACAACTCAAATTCATGGTCAAAATCAAAATTTAAATTTAGAGCTATTAAATTAAAATTTAAAAAATTAAAATTTGAATTTTAAATTTATATTCTGAATTCAAAATTAAAATAAAAAATTAATTTAATAAATTGATATTATTTATATTAAAATTCAAATTATTATTAGTGGAAAAAAATAGCAATTATTTCGGAATCAAAGTTAACTCCCGCGTAGAGGTGTGAGTCAATTTTAAAAAATTTAAATCTTTTTTGAAATAAAAATCATAAATAAAAATCAGAATCTCAATCACTCATTCCAACCACTAACATTGGAGATCCATTTCAAGCCTCCAATACTTCAAACCAAATACACCCTTAATTAATTAATTAATTAATTAATTAATCATAATTTGTTTATAAATAATTATAATAGTAATAAATATTCATTAGTTAATTAATATGAATAGTGCGTAATTGATAAGCACATAAAATATAGTTAATTATGAATAACAAATGAATTACTCAACTATGCCTTGTGAGATAATAAGTATAAGGACAAAAGAGAGTAATAAAAAAGAACTAATTCTTCCACAAAGTAGAAAATTCTATTAATCAACTTTAAAAATTAACTTATTACATTAACCAAACACCAGTATATGTATATGAACGGGAACTAAATTCTATTATAAACTAAGATAACAAATTTTAATATATTTTTAAATCTAATTAGATAAGAAATAATTAAATAATCGAACTACAAATATTAAATTTTTTTAAAAATAATGTAAAAATATAAAAACAGAAGTCGAAATAATTGAATTTGGGTTTCAAATTTGGTGTTTTGCTCCTAGCTAGACGCATAGATTTTGAAAAGTATTTTTTTGAATTAAGGTTGCATATTAAAATCGAACACTCGAGTAAAAAGTTATTATCGTTTTAAGATTTCTCACGCCGAATTTAAAAATTACAAAACTTGGCATATATCATAAAATTCGCTATATTCTGAATTCAAAAAGTTATTATCGTTTTAAGACATTCTTAACAACTTGTTGATAAAGTTGGCATATATCATATATATATATTAAGCCTAGCTAATTGTTTGACCAAAGCAATTAAGGAAAAAAGATTCCTTTTCATAACACAGCGAATTTGCCATGCATGATTGTATAATATTGCAAAAAAAATCATTTTTTTTTTTTTGAGAAAAGCAAAAAAAAAAAAAAAATCATTATAGTACTGTTAATAATTAAATTAGAGGGTGACAACAAAACTTTATCAACTAGTTGTTAAGAATGTCTTCTAACGAATTTATCATAAATTAGCATATATCATATATACTTTTATTAGACCTATCAATCTCATTCGTTCTACTACTATTCTCCAACAAGGTTTCATATAAATTACTACGATTAGACTTCTAGTCCCTGTTTGGTTAGGGGATAAAAGGGGAATAATCTTTTTTATCCCCAATTCTTGCCAAACAAGAGGAAAAAAAGTATAAGGATAAAAGTTTAAAATATTCTCAGCTTAACGAGTTATTCTGGAATAACCCGTTAATTTCTATTCCACCTTTTCCTGGAATAAGGTTTATACCTAGGGGCAATGAATGAAATTTTTTTTTTTATTTTTTGCTTTAGCTTAGCTTCCTATCTGAGACTATATTTACTAAAATATACTATTTACTAATTATATTTACTAATTTTATTTAATAAAATATACTATAAATATAAAAAATTATTTTATATTTTATTTACTAATTATGTTTACTAATTTTGTTTACTAATTATTATTTACTAAAATATACTATAAAATATAAAAAATTATTTTATTTAGGTAAGATATAATTTATTAACAATTAAATTGTCATTTTAATTAATTTATAATAATTAAAATTAATTTATATATATATAAGGTAAGGGTAAAATTAGTATTTTGATAAAAAATCTATCATCTTTTTTTATTATTCTCCACTATCCATAATTTTAACCAAACATAATTTTTTTTATTCCAGAGAATACTAACTTTTGAACCGAATGCAATTTAACTTTTATACTTGATTATTCCGGAATAACAAACTATCCCAGATATAAAAAAATTTATATCTCTTAAATTTTTACCCGAATCAAACGGGGTCCTTAAGAATGATAACTAATATGTTGAAGTAGAAGTTGAAGTTGAAGTTGAAGTTGAAGTTCCACCTCCATTTTCGGAGTTTTTATTTTCCTTTAGGAAGATTTTACAGCAAATTACTATGTTCATGATCGACTAAGATGCAGAGATTTTTTTTATAAACATCTGTTTTTCTATTTTACATTTCTGTCTTCTAAAAATTTTACTTTACTTTTTCAAAATATACAATTATAGCAGTACTTAATCTCGTACTATTGCTACATGCATACATTACATGCATTGCTAGATTACTGATATACCTATTTTATCATTAAAGAAAAGAAGAGTTAATTAGTAAATGATAAGTATTCTTTTTTATAAAGTTATCTAATTTGGAAGAGAAAAGAAAATTCTTAGAAAATTTTACAATTTTTACAAGTAAAATTAATAAATATCTTAATAAGTTATTGGATTGTACTACATAATTTTTATTCAAAAATAATAACAAAATACTAAGAATTGAGCTTCTATACTTGTAAAAGTATAAAGTTATTTGTGCTTGTAAATTTTTTACTCATGGATGTAGGAATGTGCAGTTAGAATGATGATGGGCCTCTTGGGTTTAGTGGGCGGTTGGTGAAATAGTATTATCTAAAAAATAGAATTAATCAAAGAGTTAGATCTAACGGTAGAAAATTTACAAGCACCAGTTGTTTGGTACTTGTACAAGTACAGTAGCCAGACTCAAATACTAACTGTATTGGATTAAATGTTATAATTTAATCTTTTAAGCGGGCAAAATAGAGATTCTAAAGATTGGATAGGTAAATTAAGTGTAAGAACAAATTTTAAAAAAGGAGCTATCTGCATCTTAGCCTTAAATCCTAGATACAAAATAGGACTGTTGCCACATAATAATTTCCATCAAAACTTTGGTTGCTTAACTTTCTTTTTTTCCTAACAAAAAAGAAAAAAAAAAAAAAAAAAAAAAAAAACTTGCTTTTGAATTGAATGTTTCAAAATGCAACCCAATACTGATTACTGTGATAGCTAGCTGTTTTCATGCACAGTGTAATTCAGTGGAGAATACCAGCTGTAATGCATATATATATATCATCTCAGACTTAATTAAATTTTGAGAAGTGCTAGGTGTACACCCCAAATGGGGTGTACATTCTACACCCACCTTATCTTGGGATGGATATTCATCCACTCGTCATATCGATGTGACGAGTGGAATTCACCCACTCCAGAATGGGATGGGTGTAAGATGTACACCCATTTGGGATGTACATCTAGTATTTTCCTTAAATTTTATATAGACTCTGATTGAAAAAAAAGAAAGAAAGAAAAAAGAACTTTTTTTTTTTTTGAGAGAAATGCAGCATGCTGCCGCTTCATTCATTACGGGGGATGAATTTAGCAGGGGGGCAACGACCGCGGAAGCGAAGGTCGAGCCGGAAAAAAAAAAAAAAAAAAAAAACGGTAGAAATCAAGCGCAGAATCTCGACCAATAAGAGCGGTAGAGCCTAATGTCGGCAAGGATCTCACGGAGGGAGCGCCGCTTGCTATCGAAGATTCTTCTGTTTCTTTCTAACCAGATGAACCACCACGTGGCAGCGATCGTTATCAGCGCTCTCTTGCCCAGGCTCCCCTGTTTAATCGCATGCGATTCCCACAGTCCTACGACAGATGGGTTGTTGCAGATTTCCAGACGGTTCGGTAGCAGGGTCTCCAGCAGAGCTCGGGCAGCGGGACAGGAGGCAAACAAGTGCTCCGCTGTTTCGTCGTTGCCAAGGCAGAACTCACAGGAGCTGGTCCCAAACCAGTTCCTTTTGATGAGTATGTCTCTCGTCAGCACGCGCTTCCTGAGCACTAGCCAAACGAAGACTTTAACTTTTAACGGTGCCTTGATTTTCCAAAGTGTCACGAACCGTGTGTCGGCTTCCCCGCTGTCTTGTAGGAAGCGGTACAAAGACCTGACTGAGAAAAGCCCGGACGTTGTCCACCGCCAGTGGAAGATGTCTCTGCTGTTTGTCAGGCAGATGTTGGCTAGTGCCAGTTTCAGCTCTCGAATCGACACGTCAAGGGTTGGGAGACCTTGGTCAAGGCCTTCCAGGATCTTTTCCCAGTTCCAGCCGTCAGGGGCGGTGCAGTCTATAACCCGGAGGTGCTTGTTGGTAGCCGACTGGTATAATTCGGGGAAAGCGGTTGAAAGGCTCGAGTTCCCTGACCAGATATCTGACCAGAAGCCTGTCAGTTCACCGTTTCCCACCGAGCGAGTCAAGCCACATTTGAAGGGTTCCCTCGACCCGAGCACACTTTTCCACCAATGCGAGAGGGGTTTGAAGGAGGGTCCTTCGATGAGGGGCGTTCTCCGGCGGTAGTAGAGGTTCTTGACGAGGGTTCCCCAGGGAATACCTTCCGCGGTGAAATATCTCCACCACCACTTCGCGAGTAGGGCGGTGTTTAAGTTCTCTAGGTTCAGGACGCCCAGGCCCCCGTCCCTTTTGCTTCTGCAGACGATTCTCCAATCCACCAGGCAGCTGCCCCCTGATATGGAGCTCCGACCTTTCCAGAAGAAGGCTCTGCGCAGCGAGTCAATTTTTTTGAGGGCCCAGGCCGGTGCTCTGAAGACCGAGAGGTAGTATAGAGGGAGGTTCGATAGTACAGAGTTCACAAGGGTTAGTCGCCCCCCTTGCGAGAGGAGTTTAGCCTGCCACCCAGCGATTCGACTGTCAATTCTGTTGATGATGCGATGCCAGTCGTTCTTTGGGATGGCTCCCTGTTTCAGAGGTAGACCAAGGTATTTGATTGGAAGCGACCCCAGCTTGCAGTCCAGCGCCGCCGCCATTCTTTCCCCTTTAATGGAGTCCCTGCCCAGAAAGTACAGTTCCGACTTCATCCTGTTGATTTTAAGTCCGGAGGCCCACTCGAATGTCTGCCACAGGAACCGGAGGTTGCGGATTTGCTTGGGCTTCGCTTCGCAGAAGAAGATCGTGTCATCTGCGTATTGAATAATGGAGGTTTTCGCTTCCCTCGCCGGCCCTACACCTTGCAGGAGGCCGTTCTGGACGGCGCGGGTAGTCATTCTCGCTAGGCCTTCTGCCACTAACAGATAGAGGAAAGGCGAGAGCGGGTCCCCTTGGCGAAGGCCTCTCTTCATTCTGAACCACTTAGTGGGGGTACCGTTGACGAGGATGGCGACCTTGCCATTTGCGGTGCACTGGTGGATCCATCCGCACCAAGTTTGATTAGCGCCGAGGCATCGGAGTGTGTGTTGGAGGAAGTCCCAATTCACGTGGTTGAAGGCTTTTTCGAAATCTGTTTTGACTCCGACGCAGTCGCGCTTCTTGCTCCCACCCCAGCTGATTAATTCGCTGGCCGTAGCAAAGGAGTCCAGAATGAACCTGCCTTTGACGAATGCAGACTGCGAGGGGGAGATGATACTGCCAAGCACTTTTACCAGTCTGTTTGTCAGCACCTTAGAGATGATTTTTTGGACGCAGTTGAAGAGGCTGATCGGCCGGAAGTCGTTGGCAGTTTTGGCTCCTTCTACTTTGGGGATGAGGCAGATGTGCGAGTAGTCAATGGGCCCTGTGTTTAGGGTGCCGTTGTAGAGATCCACGAAGATCAAGGTAAGGTCGTCTTTGATCACGTCCCAGAATTTCTGGTAGAAAACCATACTGAACCCGTCGGGTCCCGGCGCTTTATCCCCGCTCATCTGGAAGGTAGCGATCTTCATTTCCTCTAGGGAGAAAGGAGAGGTTAGATGATCCGAACTCAGCTCCGAGTTGTCACGGAAGAGATCGCTCCAATCGCCGAAGGAAGAGAGGGGGAGGTTAGCCGGTGCAAAGCGGTCTTTGAACATACGAAAGAAGTAGTCGGCCTTGTCCTTTTCCCTATCGAGAGTGGTTCCTTCGTCCGAGATACTCCCAATCCGGTTGGCTCTGTGTCTTCCATTTGCCATGGCGTGGAAGAATTTGGTGTTGCCGTCCCCCTCTTTGAGCCAGTGCTGTTTGGCTCTGGTCTTCCAAAGGATCTCTTCTTCGCGAATGGTTGCTTCCAGTTGGGCCTTGAGGTTCTTTCGCGAGTCCTGTTCACTTAGGGTCAACACCCGGAGCTCCTCCAAGGAGTCCAGTTTTTGAATCTCCTCCGACGTGAGCCGCTTGGCGTTTGAGATGCTATGGAAACTCGAGGAGCGCCATTCTTTGATCCGCTTCCGGCAGTGGCGCAGCTTCGCGTTAAAAGTAAGGATACTCGCTTGTGGCCCAGGTCTGCTTTCGATTTCGTTCCACCAGGTCGGCAGCAGCGAGACGAAGTCAGTGCGGGTAAGCCAGACTTTTTCGAATTTGAACGCGAAAGGCCCGGGATTCCTATGCGTCCTGAGAAGGAGTGGGGAGTGGTCTGATGTGATCCGCGGAAGCACCGAGACCGAGGAGAGAGGAAAGGCGAGGTCCCATTCAGTCGAGATAAGGAACCAGTCGAGTTTGGCAAGAGTGGGGGAGCTTTGCATGTTGGACCAGGTGAAGCTTTGGTTAAGTAGGGGGAGGTCCACTAAATCCAGGTCATTGATCAGCTTGGAGAACAAAGACGATAGGCGGTTACTCCAGGTGCTACCACGTCTTTCGGACGGGGACCGAGTTAGGTTGAAGTCGCCACACATTGCCCATGGCCCGCTGCAGGAGGTTTTGAGCGCTGCCAGCTCTTGACAGAAGGCGTGCTTTCCCGCCCAGGTGGGTGGGCCGTACGCGTTGGTCAGGTAAAAAACGGTGCCACTACGGAGGCACTTCAGTTGTAAAGTGAGGGAATGGTCTCGCACCAGGACCTCAGAGCAGACGAAGAACTTGGAGTTCCAGCAGGTAACGACACCGCCGGAAGCCCCGGAGGAGGGAATGAAATGACAGCTGTCAAAACCCGGTCCCGCAAAAGAAGACAGAAAGGAGCGCGAGATCGAGCTCAGCTTGGTTTCTTGTAAGCAAAGTACAGACGCGTTAAGACCCCTAACAGTCGATTTTACCAGTCCACGCTTGGTAAGATCGTTAAGACCCCTGACATTCCAGGAACAAAGCTGTAACATAACAAAGGAGATACACCAGTAGCATCCTCCGGCAAGGCACGGCAGGACCGGTAGCGGCGCGGCTAGATCCCGGGGCCGGCCGCGGCCAGGAACGACGCAGCGTCATCGTCGCTCAGTTGGACGCCTAGTCTGGCGCACCGACGTTTGATCCTTAAGAGCGTCACGCCCCGCCCTCCGTCGCTGACGCCGCCGTCGCCCGCAGGGTGGGGGCTCAGGAGAGCCGATTTCCGAGCCATCGCAGTAGCAAGGGCTTGCTTCCCCCCTTTCTTCGCCAACCTAGGGCTCCGCCTGGGGGGGCACCGGTTGATGGAGCCCGACAGGAGGAGGGGCTCCAGAGGCTGCAAGGGGCAAGGGTGCTGCGGCTGAACGGGGGAGGCGGCGGCAGTCCCAACCGTGGCACGAGACGTCGCTCCCGCCGGGTCGGCAGGACCCAGGCACAACTCAGGGACCGGAACGGGTTGCCCAGGTGCAGTCCCAATGGGGCGCAGCACCGCCGGGACCAACTCCCAGTCCACGCGCAGGAGGGGTCCACAGAGACCGGGGTTGACGGCAAAGCCGGCTGCCGGGCTAGGACCGAAGGCCCCCCGGGCCACCGGGGTTGGGGGCCGCGAGCCGGTCCCGGGGATAACGACGGCCGGGCCTCCGTACTGTAACGGCCCGACCCCGGTCTGCAGGAGGCCCAGAGGCCCAACCAAAACCCCGGGGGGCCCGCCGGCGGAGGACGGAGGAGGCGGAGGAGCGGGAAGGGGCTCGCGGAGGGTGAGCCGGAGGACAGGCCCAGGGGGGAGGCCCTCTCGGGACCCAGCGGAGAGGTCAAAGAGGGCCGTTGGGCGATCAGATCCAGAGCTGGGGTCCGGCCCACCCATCCCCAAGGTCACCAGGAAGGGGAGTGGGCTGGAACCGGCACGGGCTGGAAGCGGCCCCGGTGAGCAAAGGCGGGGTAGGGGGCCCAGCCCGCTTGGAAGGAGAAGAGGCAGCAAGATCGGGCCGGGCCTGGTGAAAAGGCCCCTGCGCCGAGAGCAGGGTCCAACAAGGTGCAGCGGGGCAGGAGGCCCAGTCCAGGTGCCCGACGAGGGTGGGCCCCGGTCTAACACGGGCGCCCCGGCGCAGGTGGGCCCCGGCCCGGGGAAGGAGGGGGGCACCTGGCAGGAGGACAGCCTCCCGAGGGGCTCGAGGGTCGCGGTGTCCAACGCACCTGCGGCGGGAAAACAGAGGAGTCGAGGAGGTCTAAAGCCGTTCGAGAGGGGGAACGGGTCCCAACGGAGCCCCGCTCTGAGAGGAGGAGAATCACAGAATGGAAGCCCAAGAAAAAGGCGACTTTTGAAAAGAAGTAGGAGAATAGCAAGGGGCCGAGCTCGAGGTCCGCCCCAGCCCCCATACAGCCTCCTAGGTCCAAACCCAGGAACCCTCGGGGCGAGGGAGAGACGGAGGGAGCAGACGTCATCGCGTGGCTTCCCAAGGGAGCACGGGGCCCAAGAAGGGCGCCACCGCCAGGGGCCTCAAGATGAGCATCGCCGCCGTGGGCCTCGCCGGAGTGGGAGGACCCCGCGGGCAAGAGCTTACCGGAGGCGACCCGCGAGGCCCGTCTACGGTCCCGGATCTCAGAGGAGTCCCACGAAGCATCCTGATCATCGCGGGTGGCGTCTCGGGAGTTGCTGCCGTCGTCCCCCAGGCCTACCACCGCGATGCGCCTGGCGAGCCGCGAGCCTTGGGGGTCCGTTTGGTCCCCCCCTTCGCCGGGACCCCCCCCGACAAACGGGATGCCGTGGTCTTCGCAGCCAAAGGGCGCGGTGCTGTCGATTCTCACCGGCACCGACAAGACGACGCCGCCCATGGAAATGGAGATAGCCTCTGGGATGTCGGCCAGATCGTCCACAGCAACGAGGCACCTGTAACCGGTCATATCATCGATGTTGGTGCTGATCTCGGCGGCATTAAGGAAGCGGCCGAACCCGCTGACGATTGCCGAGACACGATCGCGGGACCAGCACTCAAAGGGGAGGTTTGAAAGCTTCAGCCACGCTTTGTAGGATAGCCTGGAGTCCGCAGCGTCTCGGTAGGGTTCCCAGGTGTGACATTGGAGACGACAGTGCCGGAGGTGCAGGAGGCCACCGTTGATAAGCTCGTCGGCGCGGACCCATTCCGGGAGAAAGACGACATAGTCCCTCTCCTGGTAAAGAGCCGCCAGGAAATCGGCAGGGAAGCCTCCGTAGCGGTCGGCCAAGTCAGCCGCCAGAGTGCCTTGAGGATAGACTCCCAGGTTGGAGCGCCCTACGACATCGGCCAGCACCGCGTTCCGGCACTTGAGCTGGCGTTTGCGGAAGTCCTCTGACATGGGGATGAAGGTCTTCACGGTATGCGGTCGGAAGTTCCTGTTCTCGCCGCGCCACATCTTCACAGGCCGCGGCCGGAGACGACAGTGATAGGCTCTGTGGCCGACCTTCGAGCACGCCGCGCAGCGGGGGGGGTCTCTACAGTCTCGAACGAGATGATCCGAAGCAAGGCATCTAAAACATCTTCTCAGCGGTGCTTTGCGGGTGGTGCAGGCGGGTTGGCGAAAGGGGCGGAGGCCGGGGGGTGAGCAACGAGGAGGCCGGTCTCGCTTGGAAGCGTGGTGCGGTGTCGATCGGAGAAGCAGGGCGTCTTTATAGGTGAGTGGGCCGTGGGCGGGGGGAAGCGTGCAGGACCCCGTGCTGCCTCCTTCGGACCACCGAGCAGCGGGGCGCTGAGCGAGAGTGCTGTCCAGTCTTCTCGAGGCAGAGTAAGATGCTGGCGGCACGTCTTGCCCGAAGAGGGAGGAGATGGGCTCTGCCCAGGAGACATTACGACTGGCCCTCTTGGTTCGGGTCCGAGGTTGACGAGGGGGACGTGACGTCCTTGCAGGCGAAGAGCGAGTCAAGGCAGCCTTCACGCGGACCCTCTTGGTGCGGGTCCGAGGTTGACGAGGGGGACGTGACGTCCTTGCAGGCGATGAGCGAGACAAGGCGGCCTTGACGCGGACGGGAGCTGCAGGCCCAGGACCGAGAATCCCAGGTAGGTTGCCCCACCGAGCGCCCTCCCGATAGACCTCCGAACAAACGCGCGGTCGGGGGACAGCGGAGTCCAAACGCCTACTCGCGCTCGCAGTCTCCCGCCGACACCCCCGAGCCCGAACACCCACTCGCTCCCTACCCCTCTCTCTCTCGCTACCGCTCTCTCTCTCCCTGCCGCTCCCTCTCACCCTCGCTCTTCCTCTCTCTAGCATTTTTTAAGGACCATAAGAAAGAAAAAAGAACTATAAAAACTAAGTGGGTATCATAACCAGCCACTGTATAGTTTGGCTAGCACACTAATGCTTTTCTTTGCAAATAATATTGTCAATTACTAGTTTGTACAGCAACTTGTGCATTGAATCTCTTTGTTTAAACCAAAAGTTGAATGACTAAGCTTGTGCTTGATCTTTTCATCAATGGGATACAGAGTCAACAAAATCACATTATTTTTAATCTTTCACATATATAATTATCTTATATGAAGTTTCATATAAGATAATCTTTATGCTAATTAATTGGCTCAATTTTTTAATTTGTAAAACAGACTTTATTATTAATTATAAGTAAGAGAAAAAAATTCGTGTACATAGGACAGTGGCCGAACCACGTAAATTTTGTGTACTTTTTTTTTCTTAGTCGTGCATTTTTGTATTTACTTTTTTATCGTGATCACCAATTAATTTTGTTTGATTTGTGCGCTCGTTGTTAACAGATATTAATCATAAATAAATATAATTAAGTAAGAGTAATTAATTTATTAAATATTATAGTAAGAGTAGCAATTCACCCCCAAAACCAAAAGTCATTTTGAAATAAATTAGGATGGATAAATATCACAAGATACCCCCAAAACCATAAGCCATGAATTTTGAAACAAATTCCTTAGCCTTTTATATTTATTGGCTTTAATTGCTTGATCAGTTTTTTTTTTTAAAAAAAAATTTAGGTTACTTGTGGTCTAAAAGTCATGGATATCGATACGGAACACGGGACAAAACACGATTCGGTAATTTTTAAAAAATTATGATATGACACGGTATAAATACTGATAATAAAATATAATATTATTAATATAATAATATATATTTATTATATATAAAATATAAATTTTTATAAAATATTATTATATTTCTCAAATGAATAAAAGTTTATATAAATTTTCATTGATATTTCACATATTTTTTAAAAGAAAATTCTTCACCACACATAATTTATTTATATTATTCAAAAAAATTATATGCACTCATCAAAAAGCCAAAATATTTATCATCTCACATAATATATGCATCAAAAAATAAAACAAAAATATATATTTTATTTTAATTGTATGCACTATGACTCGATATTGAACGGGCGTCCAAAAAGCGTCCACAGCGAACATATGTCCGACACAAACACGCGAGTGTTCGATACGAACACGCGAAACTTATAAAAGTGTCTTGATACACAGCTTAGGGTACATATCAAAATCCATCGCTCTTAATTAATTAACTGGGCTTCACTCATTTGGGCCTATTGGGCTTCTTGTAATTTATATATATATATATATACCTCTGTGTCTTAGCTAGCATTTGAATGCTTCGAATCTCCCTCTCTTTCCTTGTTCACCCCACCACGTTCTCTTTCTCTTCAACATCCATCTAAGCAATACAAAATAAAATAAATAAATAAAAATGCATTACAATCTCTTCAAAACCTGCTATTACTGGTGAGCACATCTTATTGTTAATCATTCCAACTCGCAGCATAAATCAGAGCCAATCACCACTACAGAGAAGGAAGAAATTAACCACCAAACATGGACACACTCCGCTGCATGACGGTGCAGTACCGAGACGCAGCAGATGAGAATCGACGAACCGACACCGCTGCGGCTCCCAAAACCCGACGCCGCCTCTGCTGCATCGCGCCGCATCATGAAGAGCACGCGAACATATCGCAAACCGACGTCGCCACACCCCACAGCCACTTCTGCTGCGTATCCATGCAATCTGGCAAGGCCACCGCCCGTCGCGTCTGCTGCATCGCTTCGCGACAGAAAAGCTGCATCTGTTGCATTGGAGGGACGCATCGTGAAGGCGAATCGCCCCAGCCGAAGACGCCGAAAGCGTCACGCCACCTCTGCTGCCTCCGCACGCAGCGCCGCCACCGTACATTACAAGCTCCGGCGGCCATCAAGATGGGTCGGCCCCAGCGTTGGTTCCCAGCCATCCGTCGCACGTCGACGCAAGTCACGCAACCCCCGTGCGGGCGGGCGATCGCCGTCATGGACAGCGGCGGCCCCGAGAGCGAATCGAAAGCATACAACCTGGGCCAGGAGATCGAAGAGGCGGAGGCCACAGCTGCCACCGCCACCGCCGCAATCGAAGAGGCTACTACTGATGGCTCCAATGAAGAGTGTGGTAGTGTGGTGTGCACGGAGGGTTTCTCCAAGGAAGAGGTGGCGGCGGTTACCATCCAAGCCTACTTCAGGGGTCATTTGGTATAATTTGCTATTCCTTTTTCTCCACATGTTTATATATATTTGAAGTAATAATTTTTCAAGAAAATACTAGCTAAATGTACAATTACCAAAAAATTCGAGATGCTTGAGTTTTTTTGAAAAAAAAGTTATATTTTTATATATTGTGGCGTTATGTAATAATATATATGTATATATATATATATATATATATATGTACATATATATAGTAATGTGAGGGGCGAATTTGGTACATATGTAGGCAAGGAGAGCGTACAAGGCGCTGAAGAGCTTGGTGAGGCTGCAGGCGGTGGTGCGAGGGGTGTACGTGCGGCGGCAGGCGGAGGTGGCCATCCACTGCATGCAGGCGCTCGTGCGACTGCAGGTTCGCGTGAGAGCGAGGCAACTCCTCAGTAAAGTCTAAAGTGGCACTAGTTATATATTGTGTTCCCAACCAATTAAATCACTTATCTGATAATATAATTTTTTAAAAAATATTATACGTACCTTTCTTTGAAAAAAAAAAATTATTGACCTTTGAATATATATATAGATAATGCGGTGCAACTGTTATATAACAAATTATTTTTTATAAGAAACTAATCAGATAAAATTATTGATAAAAAAATGATACTTGTGCACTGGTGAGTGTTGGGATATAAATTTTATACTCAAAACATTCAAGAATTTAAACAATATATATAAGTGTCATGATAAGATTGGTATAAAAAAATTGACTCTGATCAGATGAAAAAAAATATAAGTTTTATACATAATTTTTAGTGCATAGATTGTATTGCTTTTATTAATATGGCGTGCTATAATTTTTTAAAATTGTACTTAATGAACTATATTTTTATTATATTATTTTTTTTTTGCACTTAATGAACTACATATGTGAAAAATATGTAAATTTGTGATTTGATGTTTTTTTCTCTACATTTGTTGTGATTGTTGTTGTGATGAGCTATATATTCACTCTGTCTCTTAGTTTATAATGATTCATTTTGGAGTTATTAATTTGTTTTAATTCTTGCTCTCTTTTTTTCGGATTCTCCCGGTTAATTATTCTGCATTCGTCTCCATAAAAAAAACTAACATAAAATCCAACTCCAATTCAATTTTAACTCAAATATGAAATAACTATCATTTTTACTGATTAAATTTTAAATATGTGAGCAGTATCTCTTGGCATGATTTGCACAATATCATGGGCTTAATTATTAATAGTTTGTATGCGGAACATCAAGCAAGTTTATTAATTCATTATAATATCATAATAACAAACGACCAATTCAAAGACTCTTCAACACGTGCATGGGCGAAAAAGCACCACACCACGCACATACGCGTACGTAAAGCAAAAACAACAGCTTCGGACTCCCACATCATGAGTTTGAGGGAGCGATTTATTCAAAAAAAAAAAAAAAAAAAACATTCAGAAAACAAGCAAACGTACTTCCGACCCCAGGTTTTGATCGATAACAGTACTCAGCATGCAAGCGCGATCATCATCGTCATCATCGAACCCCTTCAGATCAGCTCCGGAGTCTGGTTCTGCATCTCCACGACCTTCCGCCAGGACGGGCGGGTCGATATCCTCTGCCACCACTGGCTCACATTCGGGCGGGAGTCGAAGAAGGATCGGCGGCCTGCGTTGTTGACGAGACGGTGGGCGTTGGGGATGTGGGAGAGGTCGGCGAGCGAGAACTTGTCGCCCGCCAGGTACTGCGACTCCTGGAGGCGCTTGTCGTAGATGTTGAGCACGGCGTTGAGCTTCTTCTCGCTCTCCGCGATCTCCTTCTCGTCCGGGTCCTCGCCCATCCTGGGCTTGTAGGCCAGGTTGAAGATGAGAGCCGAGCTCGGGGGGTCGAAGCTGTGCTCCTCAGTCTGCAGCCACTGCTCGATCGACGCCCGCTCCAGCGTGCCCGGTGGCAGTAGGTCCTTGTTGCCGCGGCCCACGTAATTCTCCGCGATGTGCCTGCATATCTCTCTCGATTCTGCAATCCAAGTAATTAATTAGAGAGAGAGAGAAATACTAAGTCTACTACAGCCGAGAGGAATTGTAAACTACGTACTAAAATCTACTTCCCCTTATCTACTACCCTTATCTAAGACTTGCAGAATTTACTATTTACCAATTCTTTCTTGAATTTTAATAATAATAATAATAAAATAAGTAAAGAATAAGAGAGTCCCAAGTTGTAGAATTACAATCCAAAATTGGTCCAAACCGTTTTCAACTAGAAACTCCAAAAAAAAAGTAATTTGTGCATGATTTGTGGTTGTTCCAAGTAAGTTACACTAGATTTTAGGAGTGTTGCTGATGTGGTTAATTTGTTTGGATGGGTTTGCAGTTTTATAAATAAAATTTAAGTTTATTGATTATTTATTTATGGGGTAAAAATATATTTAACTTTCTGTTTCGTGATGATAAGTGCAAAAAACTAATAAGTTGAATTGGGTGGGTCCAATAAATTGAGTGGGATTGCAGTTCATAATAGACCTAACGACAAGATGCTCAATAATAGATCTAATATTCAAGTAGGTTGAGTACGATTTAGACTCGTAGGTATTGTATCTATACGTTTAAAGTGAATTAATTATATATTTCTAATAGCTCGACCTTTAGGGATTAATGTTTAGCGCCAACGATTCGATAAGTGGTATCAATAGACGGATTCTCATACGGTGTAGGTGTTGAAAAAATTGTTAGTTATTTATTTTAACACTATTTATTTATAGGTTAAAAATAAATTTAACTTCCTGTTTCCTTGACAATAGGTTCGGTAGATTAATAAGTTGAGTGAGACTGCGGCCCACAATATACCTAACGGCAAGAGATCTGGTAATAAACCCAACGTACGTACGTCCAGATGAATTAAATCTGATTGAGACTCGTGGGTACTGTATCTGTACGCTTTAAGAAAATTAGTTATATATTTCTAATAACTCAAATTTTTTAGATTAATAATTAGTGCCAAACCATTGGAATGTTTGCATTACATCTCTACCAAACTTTTCTATAAAATTCTACTAATGAAATGGAATGAAAAAATATTTATACAAACCAAAAAATGTTTATATAAACCCAATGCAAGTATATATTGTCGATAAAAGGGGTGTACGAAAATATTTTCTCTTATTTATGTAAAACTTATTAAATATATTAATTTCATATTTAAATTATTATGTAAAAAAAACTTCATATATGTGTCATTTATAAAATTTATTCAATATTTGAATAGTTTAAATTGTATGTAAAGAGTAGAAAATATATTTTAAAAAATTTGTGTTGGATTGGGCCATTTACAATCCTATTGAGATGTAAACTGTAATATTATTAATGCCATTACAAATTTTAAAATATCAAAAATATTAAAAATTCATACAAGCTAACAAATTATTTCTAAATCTTCATTTTTATTTCCTGAAAAGTTAAAAATAAATAAACTCATTATATCAGATAAGCAATTTTTATAAATTTTATTATAATTTATAAAAACATAATTAAATAAAAGTGATAGATCACACACTTCATAAGGAGTTAAAAAAAAATTACACTAAAAGCTATAAAATTAAAATATATACCCTAAATAAAATAAATTAAAAAATAATATGTATTAATATTTTGTCCGGTAAGAAATACTTAAGAATAAAATCATCTTTTCATTAACTTACTTAGTGTTTAATTCTTATTTAATCCGAATAATAATATTCGTATTAAATGTATATATTTAAACAGGTATATGTGACCATTTAGATTCCGAATGAGTATTTATGATATTTTATAATTTTAGAAGAGTGCGTGAATATCATTATATATCGTCTTAGGCTTCTATTAAAAATCAAAATTAAAATAAATATCCAAATTGTAGATTGCTCTTACCAACAAGGGTCGTCCTCCCATCTTCGAAGGTGAGTGCTTGGCCTTGAGGCTGATAAAAATAAATAAATAAATAATTAATTAATTAAAAACCACAAATATGACAGTAATTAAAAATTATTATTTTCAAAAAAATTAAATTCAGAGAGAATGATATTTTTATATTTTTATATTTAAAATTTGTATATATATATATATATATATATATATATAATTTCTACAATTTTTTTTTAATATAAGTACATTTTTTTTAGATGATATTTGAGATAAATGTCCATATAATATAACAAATACTGATACTTTAAAAAATATTGTTATATGAGTATAAAACTAATTTATTAAATAATAAATTTTAGTATTATTTTTAATTTTTTCGATACTTTAAAACGTCATAATTTTTTAAAATAAAATAAAAAATTTTCATATTTTAAAAGTTCAGAATATATTTTACCGACGTTTTAAGCGTCGGCATATACATAACGATCTTTCAATTACAGATATTTTAACTAATATATTCAAATACGACACAAAAAAAAAAACATACTTAAATATTAATTTGTTTATAATAAGTTCATAACGTGAATTTGAATTATATAGAAAAAAATTAATTATACTAAAAATTTAGCGTGACTTAGAAAATTTTGTTAAGAAAAAGATAATATACTATCCATTTCATTCTTTTTAGAAATAAATTTTTTCTTGAGACTTAAGACTTTGTATATCATCGGCTACAAATCTTCTGTCACTTATACTAAAAACAGAACAGCCGACTTTGTATATCATCGACTACAAATCTTTTGTCACTTACACTAAGAATAGAACAGTCGATTTTGTATATCATCGACTATAAATTTTTTGTCACTTACACTAAAAACAGAACAGTCATAACACATTAAGAATTGATGTGATTTTACCTGTAGCTTTAGATAATCAGGAATACGCTTCGGGCCCTTGTAAGTGTCGACGCGAACGAGCTGGAACTCGACATCCTTCTCGAACAGGCACATCAACACCCTCGCCACTTCCGCGGAGGTGGGAGACCCGAAAACCTTAACGCTCGCCATTGGGAATTGCTTAACTAATTAACCAGGAAGATCGATCACTTGCAGGAGTTGATGATGATGGGATTAATTTCGAGTGCACGGAAGTCGAATGCAGAAGTGGCCGGTTTATATACATGTTCATGTTGGGAGGGGGAGACAAGAAAATGCCTTGCTTCTCGGGTGGTAAAATTAAAAGGGAACAAACATGAAATAAAGAGAAAAAGATAAAGGGAAAAGGAGAAGGGGCTATGATCTTATTCCTGGATTGAGTACTATGTTTGTGAAAGTAAAATATTGATCAGATCGAAAATATTTATTTTTAGTTTTTGAAAATTTTACAAAGTTTTTAATGTGTATATTAGTTATGACTCGCTAATAGGTTAAATGTTTTAAAAAATTACACTTATTCATCTAAGTGATGATATTTTTTTATTTATCATCTAATGACTTAAATAGATGGATATAAATTATAGACTCCGAAATGAGATGTATGAATATTATTATTTAATAATAATAATAACAAAAATATTTCAATACTTTAGAAAAACTTTATTTATTTATTTTTTTAAGATATATTTTATTTATTTCTTCGTTATTTAAAAATATTAGCTATTTGTATCTATTAAATTATTTCGGATTAAATCCGAATTAAATTTTTATATATTTTAAAAGATAAAATTAATATACTTTTATTGCTCTTAATTTAAGGATGTATTTAAAAGAATTATTTTTAATTGTTTGTTAATAAAATTTAATTCTAACGTTATATTTGAAAAAAAATTAAAAAATTAAATTTTTTTTTTTTAATATTATTAATTTTTTTAGAGGGATAAATAAAAAAAAAGTCAAAAAGTTTTCTAAGTAATCACTCCCAAAAAAAAAAAAAAGAAAAAAGAAAAAAGAAAAGGACATCAGATGGTGCGTGCGAGGACAGTAAGCATGTGCCTCGCTTCTTTAGATCGAAGCTTCTCTATTAAGATTGTAGCGTACGAGAGGAAAGGAATAGATGTTACTTTTTGTCTTGATTATTTTAATAATTTTTATGCTAATATATTTCTCTTAATAAATATTTTTTTTTTTTTTTAAAACGAAATAAGGATTATTTCATTTGTAATATTAAAAAAGAAAAAAAGAGAGAGTCCAATAAGAGATCGATAACGATGCAAAAAAGCAAACATCAAACGAAAACTATAAATCAAATATTCAAACATGATAAATAATAAATATTGGGAACAGCTGGGATAATTTATTATTTCGAAATGGTAAGATAAGCGTGTCAGAGTTAGAATAGTTTTATAATGGATGATTCTCTGAAAAGTTAGAGCATTACAGTTAGTATCAGAGTCATTCATCAGTTGAAAATATGAAATGAGTTTCGGCTGAGCCAGAGTTATATAGTGGGTAAAGCGTTGCTCCTCTACTGATGACCGTTGTAGGTGAAGTGCAGCTCTCCACAAGGTCGGCTAAAACTAGCGAGACGAGTCTCACATCGTCTGCTATTTGTGAGTGTTTCTGAGCGTGACGTGAACGTCCGGGCTTAAAGAAAAAAATGCGACATCTCAAAATTTTGGATTAATTTTATATATAAATAATATAATAATATTAAATTTTTTAATCCGACTATATTATTTTAGATGATAGTAAAATCTAAGAAGTTAAGAAGGTTAAGCATGTTAAAATTAGAGTAGTTTTAGAATGGATGACTCCTTAGAAAATTGAGGCATTAAATAAGAGTAAAATTATATTTGGTTTCTAATATTGATGACTTGGGGTATTAAATGAAAGTAAAATTATGTTTGATTTTTAATAGTGCTATTCTCAAAAATAATTAAAATTATGTTTGGTTAATTTTATAAAATAGTAGAAAATAGTAAAAAAAAATTATGATTGAATTTGATATAAAATATAATATTATAAAAATAATTTAATATAAATTATAATTTAATAAAAATATTTTTTATAAAATATTTTTTTTCAAATTCTAAAATTTAATAAAAATAATTTATTATAATATTTAATTATAATTTATTACAATATTTAAATATAAATAATATGTATTAATATATTATAATTAATAATTTTATAATAAAAATAAATTATTATAATACATAAGATATTATGTCTATATAATTTAGTTTTAAATCAATTAATAATATTAATAAATATTGGAATTAAATCTTAAAATATCCCTATTCAATAAAAATAGTGAAATAATTTATTCTAAATTATTCCGGATAATCAAGAATAATAAAATTTGACTGAAAAAAAATATTTTGATCAAAAAGATATTTTGTTTTGTAAAACGCGATAATAAGAGGTGCAAAGTGATGCAATGATTATAGCACATGCAACAAGCCTTAAAGTTAGAATCCAGTTCATTTGACGAATCTCAGCCCAGCCAATAATAAAAATGCCACATAGTTTACCAATATGAAGCAGTTCCAACAAACAAATTTCAATGTTCAGTTGTTTTTTTTTTTATTTATTTTGAGAAATTTTACTAATTTTTGCAGGTAATTTGAAACTGCTCATTTTTCAAAAATTTTAGTTATTTGTGTTAGATGTGACTCAAAATCAAAATCACTTCGATATTATGGTTCAGATTCGCCGACGGCTTCGCGGTGCGACTAGAAATTTTATAGATGTCTGTGGTGGATCCGATCCGCTAAGGAAAAATTTTAATTTCTTTATTTGCGCTAGAGTGAGATCGAGCGACTGTATGAAGCAAAACCTTTGTATTCCCTCCTTTCTATATAGTGAAACATCTCCTCTTTCGCCTGTAATTTTTTTCTGCAAAGAATTTTTCACGTAAATCTGTGTGTTAATTCTCTGTCGTGCAATTTTGGTTTTATTTTTCTGTCGTGATCGCCAATTGATATTGTTTAATTTGTGCGCTCGTTGCTAAGAATTTGCTTAGATAGTGCGATGCTACTTGTTTTGCTGATATTGTCACGTCGAAACCAAGCAAATCGTATTCCAATATTTTGTTTTCTTCTGAGCTGCATCGAAGCGAAAACTTAAATCTTTGTCGGCAAAATCTTCTCTGCATTGACTATGGAAAACCAGAAAATTAGAAACCATGCCATCGTTTGTGTTCTACATTCATTGCATAAAACACCAGCATGAAGCAAACCTTTTGAGGAATCAGCACAAACCAAATTTTTTAGCTAGAAAACAGCTGATCAACTTACTCTAATTGTGTGCTTTAAGTAGCTGTATCAGTTTCAGTAATTAATCTCCTACCAGCATTATATCCTACAAACATGCAATATATAATATTCTGATACACTTTACTATCTATATCTTAGAATTTCAGTAAAACATGTAAAACAAGAGGTTTCATTGTTTTTATTTTTTTCCCATTTTTCTGCTAGGGGAGAACTGAGATGGTTCAGGTTACCAACAGCTGCTGCTTGGTTTCTTGTAACAGGCATATTCCTACCCATTAGTATAAGATTGTTAAATATCCCATCAATTGGTTTTAGAGTGAGATTAACCCCAAAATCAAGGAGAAGAGACTCTGCAACTGTTGTGTTCATGCAGAATTTTCTAAATAAGTTGTTTTTCAAGTCCAGAACAGCTTCGAAATGCACCATCATACCACTTAGGGAGATTATTTTTGAGAATGAAGGAAGTTCTAACACTAGTAACTTGATTTCAGGAAAGAAATTGCACATCACACAGATCCTTCTCATTAGTTGGCACACACAAAACTCCATACTTGGTTCCGACACGGATTAAAGAAGAACTTGATGACACATAACATCTAGCACAAACAAATCACAAGACGGCGCAACAAAGCCGACCCAACAGACTCCTACTTGGTTGACTTGTCAAGTGGAACAGGAATCTCACTCTGCATTTCAACAACCCGCTTCCACGTGGGCCGAGCCGAGATTGCTCTCCACCACCTCTCCACATTTTTCCTCAAAGTGAAAAGCTTCTTTCCTTTCTCCGATGTGGTGAAAAGGTAATGCGAGTTAGGAAGGTGGGAAAGATCAGCGAGTGTAAATTCGTCGCCAGCCAGGTACTCATTCTCCTCAAGCTGATTATCGTATACATCAAGGAGTGAGGCGAGCTTCTTCTCCTTTCGAGCTATCTCATCTTGGTTGGGCATCATTCCCAACGGTTCAGCAAAAGCTAGATGAAAGACGAGTGAGGAACTAAGAGGTTCAAAGTTTGTGGCTTCTGCTCGTAGCCACTGCTCGATCGATGCCTTCTCCAGAGTGCCTTTTCCATAGAGAGCCTTGTTTCCCTCATCTGCATATTTTACGCAGATATGCCGACATATCTCCTTTGAATCTATTGGAAAAAAAAAGTAAAAAAAAAAATTGCCTATATAAATTAGAATGATACTTCAAATAAACAACAGGCTTTCACAAATATTCTTGAACAATTGTTCATTCACATGTATATGTCGCTATCAAATCTAAGTTTTTAATGTATACTCTCAAGTGTGGTTCGCCACACACACAACCAGCCACCCACACACCCACACACTTCATGTTAAGTCGGGGAAATCAGCCAAAATATGCAGAGAAGATGGTTTTGAATTGGAGAAATATTCTTAGAAAGGGGAATTTTAATTTTTTATGCACAAGGGTGTATGTGTAAGAAATTAAGATTTTGGAGGACGGTAAATTATGATTATACAGAAATTTATGCGTATATAGAATCATAGGGTTAAATATTAAAATATATCATTAAACAGTAAAGGGTTACTCTTATTATTCCTTACCCACGAGGGTGAGCTGCCCATCCTTGAAAGTTACTTGACCACTAGGATCCTGCAAGATTTGTAAGAAACACACGATTTCTCCTCAACGAAGTGATGATTAATATAATAATAGAGCTAATCACTCGAAATAAGAGCAGTAACACTACTAGTAATAGCTTGCCTGTAATTTGAGGAACTCGGGGACCTTATAATTTCCATCGAATGTGTCGATGCGAACAAGTTGGAACTCGACATTCTTTTCGAAGAGGCACATAAGCACCCTTGCGACATCGGTGGATGCCGGTTGCCCGAACACCGCCACGCCCACCATTCGTACTTCCCTCGAATTCTCTTACAGTTAGCTCAGTGAAGGCGGTAGTTATACACTCCGAAGGGAAATTTAAGCTCAGGTGAGGCTGGAACTCTGCGCTTTATTTGTTGGAAGAAAGGAAAAGGGAAAAGCGAAAGGGAAAGATTGTAATATTCTTTTACCAAAGTATGTAGATAGCAACAGCCTTATCAAAGCTAGGTTATCTGCAGATCATTACGTTGGTTTTAATCCACAGCAGTGGTGAGATCGACAAAAGGTACGCGCCTACATGTGCTTAAAAAGGAACAAGATAAGAGTGTAATAATCGAGATACCACTTTCGCTTTGTTCTTTACTCGACAGCATTAATTCAGATGCAAAATCAAGCAAGAGAATATTAAAAGTATATATCAGATCACAAAATTTGAAACAGAGATGATCACAGGAACCATATATCATTCTCATTAAAGCGCAAATAGGAAACACCCACAGAAGCCGAATATCAAGCAGGTGGCGCGCGCTGCATCTGGACGACCTTCTTCCAAGAAGGCCTGGCCGATATCTCCTCCCACCACCTCCCGACATTCTTCCTCGACGTCAGGAGCTGACCCTTCTCCGTCGAGTTGACAAGGACGTGCGCGTTGGGCAGGTGGGAGAGGTCGGCGAGCGAGAATTCGTCTCCGGCCAAGTACCGGCTCTCGCCGAGCCGCGTATCGTAAACGTCGAGAACCTTCGCGAGCTTTGCTTCGTTCTGCTCGACGACAGCCGGGTCCTGCTTGAGCCCCATGATCGGGGCGAACGCCAGCTGGAAAACCAGAGCCGAGCTCGGGGGGCTGAAGCACTGCCCCTCGGCTTCCAGCCACTGCTCGACTGAAGCTCGCGCGACGAACCCGCCTTCTTTATTGCCCATTAGGGTTTTGTTGCCTCTCTCGGCGTATTTGTCGCAGATGTAGCGGCAAATCGCCCTTGATTCTAGAGATCCCCAGGAAGGAAGTGAAAAATTGATCAGAAAAGGTGAGAAAAATGGGACAAGTGTGAGAAATTGGTGTTGTACCGAAGATGGAGGTGAGCTCGTCTTGGAAAGCGGGGACTTGGCTGAAGGGCTTTGGGAGACGGGTATTGGAAGAGGGTTAGTAAAATGGTGTCGAGATTAAAAGAAAAAAAAAAAAAAAAGGGAAGCTATATACCTGGAGTTTGAGGTAGTCGGGGGATTTGTGCTCGCCCTTGGCCATGTCGACGCGGCCGAGCTTGAAGTCGACCTCCTTCTCGAAGAGGCAGGCAAGCACGCGGGAGACAGCCGTGGACATGGGAGGACCGTACACCGTGACGCTCGCCATTAGGAAACAGACAAGAAAATGCGGAATTAGGATATATGCTTTTATCCACTGCAGGAAGAGGACGTATATACAAAGTTCATATAGAAATAGCATAAATCTTACATCAAAAATTTAAATATTTTCAATTTTTAATATTATGAAATTAATAAAATTGCTTCAGTCCACGTTTACAGACTATAGTACGTGTAGGTAGGGATTTGAATGCATCGGATTCGGATTTTCGAAAAAACCTGACTACATACCCAAAATCTAAATTCCAATTCGAATCCCATGAATTTTAAAAATTTAAATATAAATTTAAAATTTAAATTTTAACTTAAAAATTTAAATCCGAAATAATTATTTTTTTTCTTCTTTACAATATTTAAAAATATATTATGTTAAATCTAAAATTTTAAAATATAAATTTAAATATAATATTAAATATTTATATACATATATATTATATAACGTAAAATCAATTCGAATTCGAATTGAATACAGTTAAAATTCATATTCGAATCAAAATCCATCGAATTTTTATTTTTTATATTCATATTCAAATTCATATCCGTTTAATATTGAATAAATTTATTCTATTTGAATTCGGGTTCAAATATCCGTATCCACATCCCTAAATACGTGCAAAAAAAAAAAAAAAAAAAAAAAAATGATACTTTTCAGAGCATCTTCATTTTTCAGTATGCACCACCAAGACAAGTGTTAATTGTTTCCACAATGCAGTAGCATATTGAAATGGAGGATTGGCAATCAGAATCGAACTACCCAAAGAAGAAGCTGTAGGGCCATTTGCACAAAATAGCCAGATATTTATTAGCACTAGTGTAAATATGATAAGTAATCAATACAAAAATCAACAGATCATCATCCTATGGTGGAAATATCTGTAAATCTTCTTTTGATCATACAATTTATACATAAGATACATGCAGACTTCTTCCCTCCCTCTCTCTCTCTCTCTCTCTCTCTCTCTCTCTCTCTCTTCTATGTGATGCATAAAAAAAAAGGATAAATACAAGCCAGTTTCTGTTGATCAGTGCTCAGTATAGTCTGGCTTATGCTTGATGCTTCCTAGTTGAGCACAAATGTCTCACTCTGCTTCAAATTGATTGCTATTCCAAATCATTCTCATCAAAAAGCTGGTTGGCATTCACAATCAGAACCCATTCACTCTGGTTTGCTTTCAGTCAAGACTTCGGTAGTTCATCCGTTCGGCAACTTTAAAGACTCGATCCTCGAAAATTATCAAATACTGTATATAAATGGAAGCGCGAGGTGAGAGATCACTGCATTAGTTGAAAGTCGACCAGGTGGACGGTAAACGCACGGAGTTGATAGGCGGCATCTGCCGGACATTCAAATCAACAGGCAACATTCGATATTCGATTTCTAGCTCTCTTAAGACTTTGATCATTTCCTGGACTACGAGCTCTCTCCTCTGGAACCTCATCCCCATATCGTGATGATTGATACGGTGCTGCATCCATATTGATATTTTCAAACGGTTCATGTCGTCCACATCTCTCAGAACAATCATAGCGTTTGGATACCAGTGATCCTTCTTACTCTCCATAAACCTGCACAAGATCACAGCAGATTTGATCCTTATTAACAGCCGAGTAGGAAAGAAGTTTACTTTTTGGACTTCGTTAGAGGCTCTATTAGAAAATATGCAAGAGAAAGGAGATATATCGACCCAATAAAAGAAACTACTTGTGAAACTTACTTTAATATTCTTTCTTTCATGATGGCAAGCTTTTCCACTGATGTAGCAACATGAACACAGAAGTCGATTGCGTCTCCCATATCTGGGCTGCGGTAGAAATTGCTGATTGGTTTGGTAGCAAGCAGACTATTTGGAAAGTAAATCTTGAGGTTGTCGTATCTCAGAAAGACTGTGGTCATGATGTTCATTTCCTCGACAACTAACTGAAATCATAAAAGCAAATTTCAGCAAATGCAGTAAAAACAAACTTGTAAAAAGAAAAAAGGAAATTTTTTTTTTTTGAAACCTCCACTTTTTAGCACTTACCTGAACTCCTTCCACCTCACAACGATCGCCGACATCAAATGGATGCATCACAAATAAGAAAATGATAGCTTCAAAAATAGTCCTTAAAGTATTCCCGAACATAAAAACTGCCAGAAGAAGCTGAGAGCTAAGAAAAACAAAGAAATGGGTCGTTGCAATGCCCAGAATGAGGAGCGATAGGGCGAAAACAATAATGCCCACAACGACATTAGCCATATGGTTGAGCTTGTTTACAGCTGTTTTTGTATCGTTAAGTGTCAAAGCAAGAGCTCTGCGTTCTCTGAATGCATTGACCTACAGTGGAACAAGCAAAGTGATTTAGACAGTGGTTTCCATTATGCACCTAAACGAACATCCTTAGAATTATAATAGAAGTAAATTATCGTTACCACCCAGTTCTTGAGGCACTTTCTGCTAATCCTTTTCTTCTCTTGCGCTCCTTCGAAGAGATTCATGGTCCTTTCAACTTCCTCTTGCCTCATGAAACGCTGCAAATCCGAAAAGTAGATGTACCTATCACATCACAACATAGCCACAAGTTAATCGCTGATTGCTGCATACAAGAAAAACGGAACCACCAACAAGGCGTTATTTAATAACATCTCATAGCCTCTTCTCTGACATACATGAGTAAAGCGCAAGGAAATTATGGAATTAGAAATATAACTTTAAAAAAAAAGAAAGAAAATTTCCGAACATTCACATTTATCATCATTGACCTCAGTAAAACCTGCAGTTCCCAGAAATGTTTTAAGAAAAATATGCTGAAATTTCGCTCGGTTCTGCTCTCCAATAAGGCATGGAAGCAACAACCTTACTGCTACACACTGGTCCAATTCAGCAGTAAAACTAAACTAATCGTGAAAGTATGAAAATGAACTTGTAGCATTTAATCAATTAACTATGAATGAAGAGTACATCTAGCATTCAATTATTTTTCTTTGACTGCATCTTCAGAATTCAAAAGAACGAATTTGTGCCAACAAGGATGTTACAAACAAGGTGAAATTAACATGGTAAATACCGAAAATCAAACTGCTTGGAGGCAATAAATGACTGTTACTGTCAAACAGATCTGCCCTTTTGTTCAATTCTTCGCCATCTGAAGAATTATTGTTCCCTGCGGATGTTATATCAGCTAACATGCTAATTGAAAATTCTTTTCTTCTCTTGTGAAGCGGTTAAAAATGTAAATAATGCAACTAATTACCACAAAAGAAGATTTTACCACGGACAATTTACAAGTGCAAAGAGAAAAAGAGAAGCTAATTAATCGACCAAACAAATTGAGATAAAATGAGATGCTCGATCTTACTTGCTACCAGGCCGGGCCACATTCTTGAAGATCTTCCTGGCCGCCATCTTCGCCTCGTACTCACTCCTTATCTTCGTAGTTGACTCATCCTCCCTGCGGATCGCCTGGGGTATCTTCTCGTCAAGCGTCGTCAGCGTGCCGTATCTCACCATCTTCATGAGCCTCTTCATGTTCCACGCAGATATGTTCTTCTGGTTGAGCTTGTGCAGCTGATCGATCCTGATCACGTCTTCCTGCTGCTGCTCCTGCTGCTGCTGCTGCTGCTTCGACCCGCCGCTCCACGAGAGCTTGATGCCTCCGATCTGCCCGCTGACCACCCCGGCCGCCTGCCCGCACTTATTGGGAAGCGTGGCCGCCTTGAGGTCGTTCGGCAGGGTCGCCCCCGCGTTCTGGAGCTTCTGCAAATCGGCCATCATGCGGTCCTCCGCGTACTGCTCCTGCTGCGCCTCGATCAACGGCGGCCCTGAGAGCGTCTCGATGACATACTGATTGAAGAGAGCCTCCTGAATCCGATCGAAGTAGGTGCTCACGTGGAACGACGACGCGAGCACCTTGAGGAGCAGCGTCTTGACGAGGCGGAGGAGCGTGGCGACGAGGAGGCAGAGGAGCACTTTGGTCACGTAGGGGAGGGTCGTGCTGTGCGTCTCGCGCTCGACCTTCTTGTCGAACATCAAGTGCCAGGAGAGGAGGACTAGCCCGAGCCAGAGGCAGTTCTGCACGGCCTTGCGCACGCCGTAGACGAAGTAGAGCACGCGCTTGCGGAGGAGGAAGTTGCGCTCGAAGAAGAAGACGACGACGCGGATGAACCAACCGGAGACGAGGCGGCCGCAGATGAGGACGAAGCCGGAGAGCTCCCATTTCCACAGATGGAGGTGCCACAGCGTCTCGTCCTGGAGAACGGGGATCGCGAGGTTGCACACGAGAGCCGCGACGATGAGGAGGAGGCTCAGCCATTGGAGGATGGTGAGCGCGCCGATCTTGCCGCGCTTGAACTCGTCGGGGATGTCCTCGTCCAAGAACGGGTCCTCCTCGTCGTCCTCGTTGCCGAGCATCCCCGACCGCGTCATCCCCGATTTAGTCGGCGTCCTCCCCGATCTCCTCTCGTTGTCGTTGATGTTGTTGCTGTTCGCCGGCGTCGCATAGCGCGGCGAGGGGTCGAGCAACCTCGACCGCGTCTTGGCGCGCGCGAGCGAGGGGCTGCGCCGGAACTCGCTGTTGGAGTTGTAAGCCGAGCCCTCCGCGGCGGCGGCATTACGATCGCTGCGGTGCTCGCCGACGACCTCTTCTTCTTCGTCGTCGTCGTCGGATGAGGAGGAGGTAGACGACGATGGCCTACAAGCGGAGGAGTTCTCCAGCGAGACGTACTCTCGCGAAGACGATGAGTTGTGCTGCTTCCTGAGATCGTCCATCTCGAGGTCCATATCCAGCGCCATCTCCGCCCCGGACGCTCGCTGCTTCTGCAGGAACGAGCTGATGAGCCGCGACGGCGGGTCCTCGCCGTTCTCCGCCACCGGGTTCAGGTTCGGGCACTGCTTCTGGTTGTGTCGGTTCCTGAAGCTGAAGCCGCTGCTTCCCCCACCCCCACCCCCACCACCATTTTCTCCTCCTCCTCTCCAAAAATCGTAGCTCCCCTCTCTCCACAAGTTCACGTTGGGCGCGGGCTCGCTCTTCGGCGTGGAGGAAGGGGTCGGCGGGTCGAACGGGTTGCGGCTGTTCCCGTCGATCTTCACCACGACCTCGTCACGGCGGCGGTCGTCGTCGTCGACGAGCATCGGGCGATCCTCCTGCACGCGCTCGAACGACGGGGTCCTCGACGATGATGATGAAAACCTGCTCGACCCGCCGTACGAATGCATCTGTTTCCGCAGCGAATCCATTGCGGGATCCACAATGCGAGATGACGATACTACACTGCTGTACTAGTCTCCTTTTATAGCAGTATGGGATCATTCGAGAACACGGTACTGGTGGTGATAATGGAGAAAAGCGCAAAGAAGAGAAATGCCCCCACTCTTTAGATCCATATTTTTTATTTGTACGATCATAAATGTTAGTTACCTTCTTTAATGCCCTTTTAACGGCATAAATAGTTTTATATGGGTTGCCATTAGAGACAGGGAAGCGAAGCTTAGAAAGGAAAAGCCGTACAAGGCCAACATCTGGAAAGCGCGGGCACTAGCAATAGAAAGTGGCAACTACTTAATATTTCTCTGTTGCGCGACGTGGCAGAGCGAGGCCGAGGGATGTCCTTCTGTAGTTGTTGTAACAAATACCCGCCTTCTCTTCACGCTTATTTACGGAAAATATTATTTATTATTATTGTTTTTTTAAATAATATATTATTTATTTTATTTATTTTTAAAATAAATTTAGCTGTAAATATAAAATAAATAGGCTTCGGAATATCATAGTTAGTTAATTCGGATTCGGCAAAAATTCGGTACGGATATAATACGGATAAAATTCGTATCATAATTTTAAAATTAGTTGAAAAATTCGGCTAAAAAACGGGCTCGTCAAATTATTCGGATACGTGATTTATACGGAAATAATATGTTCACTAATTAAAAATTCGGGATCAAAATTTAGGCAATTAAATTAAAAAAAAATTAAAAATTTATACTATTAGTATAAACAATTATAATTTTTTAAAATAATTTAATCAATTTAATTTAGAAATAAATAAAATATTCATTTAGAACAAAAAAAAATATAATTTTAAATTATTCCCGACAAATAATTTTAATTCGGATTCTCAATAATTCAAGAATAATTCGCGAATTAACTAATTATGCTTTGAAAAAGAACGAATTTTTTACCCAAAAATTCATAATTCGTGAATAATTCGCGAATAATATTTTTTGATTCAAAAATTCGTGAATTATTCTGAATTTTTGAAAAAAGTCGGAAACAACACGTTTAATTCGGATTTTCAATAATTCACGAATAATTCGCGAATTAACTAACTATGCTTCGGATCACGAATATCAACCATAAAAAACGATTGATAAATATCATTCATTTTCAAGCTCAGCAATAGTCAGTTTCTAAATTTTTGAATAAAAAGTTTAATTTGGAGGATCACTTTTGTCGTGGAGGGTGGATCAAATGTTGTCGTGCAGTGAGGGATGCGTGGACGGTGAGATCTTGTTCGAAATTTTTTGAACGGTGGATCGCGTTGCTGGTGTATGCCTGGGCCCACGTTTTGCGAGCCACAATCGCATTAAAGAAAATAAAGAAATCCAAAAGGACGACGAACTGCGAGGCGACCAAATCCCACTGTCGTTTCCAGTTTAAACTCCAATAGATACTGAAATTAATTATTCACCAAAATCCCGATTGTCGTTTCCCGTCCAAATAAACTCCGAAAATGAAATTAATTATTGTTGTGCATGCAGCAACGCACATCACAAATTGACTTATTTAACTCCCAGGGTGGTCATTGGCTGTACCTTCAGCTACTGGTTCAGTCGGTTTGCATTAGAAAATATCTAATTTCAAAAATTTAACCTCTTATTTTTTTTATTGAATGTTTCATATACTTGCACCAGAACAATATTTTAATATAAAAATATTTTTTAAAAGATGCCTCACAGAAGTGTTTTTAAATATAGCAATGCTACATGTACACCCCGAAGGGGTGTATATCATACATCTCCACCATTTTAATGGTGGCGATATTTTTTACGGGTCACATCAAGTGACCCATCATCACACCCCCACTCTTAGATGGGTGGGGGTGTGAGATGTACACCCCTTACGGATGTACACATAGCAATTTTCTTTTAAATATCTCTATAATATATTATATGAATCTTTTCTTATACCAAATTAATTTATTAAATAATAATTTTATTATTATTTTAAATTTTTTGATAATTTAAAGTAAATTTTAAATAATTTTATCGATACTTGGTATAAGCGTCGGTATATACCCGACGACTCTCCGTATGTAGATATTTCTGGCCTAATTTCAAGAAGACTTTTATGGTGGAAGTGGATGCTTGTGATACAGGAATGGGGGCAGTGCTATCCCAAGAAGGAAAACCCATAGCTTTTATCAGCAAGGCCATCAGCCCTAGAAATATGGGACTTTTCACTTATGAGAAAGAATTTCTGGCCATATTACTGGCAGTGAGTAAGTGGAAACACTATCTAAACCCCCAGGCCTTTGTGATACAGACTGATCATGAAAGTCTAAAGTGATTACTTGAGCAAAGGATTACTACAGCCACTCAGCAGAGAGAAATGCTTAAACTCATGGGCTTAGAGTACACTATCAAATATAGGAAAGGAAAGGAAAATTTAGCTACAGATGCTTTATCAAGAGTGGTAACAGATGTGGATAATACTTTAGCATTATCAGCATCTATTCCTTCTTGGATTGATGAAGTAGGGGAAAGCTACAGAGATGACTTAAAGGCTCAGCAACTATTGGTGGGAACACTTGTTCAGCCTAGTTTTCAAGGGAATTTCACTCAAAAACAGGGGCTGTTGAGGTACAAAGGGAGGCTCTACATAGGCAGTAATGGTCAACTGAGGACTACTCTGGTGGATCAATTCCACTCTTCAGCTTTATGAGATCATTCAGGTGTGGACAACACCTATAGAAGGATCAAACAACACTTCTACTGGCCGGGGTTGAAACTAGATGTGGAAAACAGGGTAAAATCATGTGAAGTGTGCATTAAAAACAAAGTTGATGGAACTCCCTATGCAGGCTTGCTACAACCGCTACCCATTCCCACACAAGCTTGGCAAGTAGTAAGCATGGATTTTATTGAGGCCCTACCAAAATCTGAAACTCGGAATACTATACTGGTGGTGGTAGACAAGCTAACCAAATATGCACACTTCATTCCCTTAACCCATCCCTACACTGCATTCATAGTTGCTAAGGCTTTCCTAAATACCATCTACAAACTACATGGAATGCCTAAGGAAATCATATCAGACAGAGACAAAGTATTCACTAGTGAGTTCTGGCAGGACCTATTCAAGCTCGCAGGAGTGAAGCCGCACATGAGCACAGCATACCACCCTCAAACCGACGGGCAAACTGAGAGGGTGAATAGGTGTCTTGAAACTTACCTAAGATGCATGTGCTCTGAGCAACCGAGCAAGTGGTCAAGGTGGTTATCCCTGGCTGAGTGGTGGTATAATACAAGCCACCACTCCTCCTTAGGGATGACACCCTTTGAGACTCTCTACGGGTATAAACCACCCACAACCACTATAACTCAGTCATCAACAGAGGCTTGCCCCACAGTAAAAGAATGGAAAAGAGACAGAGAACATATGATAGAGGTTCTAAAAGAGAGGCTACGGGTGGCCCAAAACCGTATGAAACAAAACGCAGACAGGGGAAGAGTAGATAAAGAGTACCAGGTGGGAGAGAAGGTATACCTCAAGTTACAACCTTACCGGCAGAGCAGCATCGCTGTGCGCAAGAGTTTGAAACTTACCTCAAAATACTTTGGGCCTTATGAGATATTACAAAGAGTGGGTCCTGTGGCCTATCGGTTGAAGCTACCGGATGGAGCCAAGGTTCATCCAACTTTCCATGTTTCGCAGCTTAAGAGATGGATCCCCCAAACGGAGCAGCAACCCGAGGCGAGGCTTGAAGTTGGAAACGACGGTCAGCTCACCACTTGTCCGGAGCAGATCTTAGCCAGGAGGCTGACGAAGAGGGGAAATAGAGCAGTTACTCAAATCTTGGTCAAGTGGAGCAACTTGGGAACCGAGAAGGCCACTTGGGAAGATTATGAAGAGATGAAGTCTAGGTACCCAACTTTTGATCCTTGAGGACAAGGATATTCTCATAGGGGGTGGAGTGTAGCAACTGGAGTAGAGAGAAGGCGGGGTATACAGAAGAGTGGGGAAGAAAGAGTTGTAACACACAGTAGAGAGGAGAGGAGGAAGAGGAGCTCGGATGAGAGTAGAATAGTGAAGTTGGGAAAGGGTGTAGATGGAGAAGCTAACCGAGGTGAAGCCTTTGGTTGAGTTAGGGTTTCGTACAGTAGTAGGTGAGAAGCGACAGCTCGCCAGGGGTTCCAGAGGGTTCGACAGGTCGGGCATGGTGCAGCGGATGGTGCCCGACTCTGGAGGCTTCCTCGGATCGGGCGGCACTATCGAAGGAGCACCGTCAAGGAGAAGCAGGGAGTGCAATACTGTGGCAGAGGAGCGGCCCAGTCCGGAAGCCCACAGATACTATGAATCAAGCCCGTTTGAGGCCCAGATACATAAAGCGACTTATATGAATAACTACCCCAACTCATAAGTAATTACAATTTAGTCCAATTAATAGAACAGTATAAATAGTGAACTGTATGAGTAATCAAGCATGAAATGGAATATTGATCTTATTCTCTTTCCCTCCAAATTTCTCTATCTTTCTCTCTCTTCTCCCAGATCCAACCCAACCTCTTCTCAAATTCCCAATTCGGCAACCAACCAAATCTCAGATCCACAATCCAGCATTGGTTTGATCAACTAGATCAAACTGAACTCCCCATCATCCTCTCCGTCAACCGATCTCAGAGCAATCTCATCCTAGATCGGCGACGGATCGTCCGGAGTAACGATCATCATCCTCACCGCCAAGCCTAATCTCAGCTCGTAGCGTTCATCGATTGACTGCGGTTCATCAGATTGTTACAAAATCAAATCCAATATTTTTAGCGCGTTGTAAAGTTAAGTACCGATATTCAGTTTTGAATAAAAATATACAATAAAAAAAAAAAAAATTAATACCGAAACTCATATTTGAATACCGATACCAAAATAAAAAAATAAATTTTCATAATTTTGAATTTTGAAAAACTTTTAAGATATTCTATATATAGTGTCGATATTCAAATTTTAAGTACGATACCTAACATCCAAAATTCTCAAATTTTTAAATATTTTACCTGGCAATCGATTCAAAAAATAATTATAGGAACAATTTAACTATTTATAAATATAAATACTAACTTTTGCGGGTACCCATGAGTTGGCTATATTTGTAGATCTGAATTAATAGTTGCCTTTAATTATAGTAGTACATTTGGTTGAGTATAAATGCATGTATGCGTACTTCGAGGTTTGTGCGTTCAAAAATATGCCTCAACTAGGCCCTTTTGGAGTAGGCTTTTGAATCTATTTTTGTTGACCGACATTCTTCCTTCTTCTTTTTTTTTTCGTTTTAAGTTGACATTTTATAACTGATTGAATTGGAAATATCGTAGTAAATTGAATGAATTTCATCAAATCAACAGCTTAATTTGGTTCATAAAAGTTCATAAATCTTTAATTAGCATGTAGATTTATTTTAGAGGGAAGTATACACACACCCTAATAGGGCTGTCAACAAGTTAAACATGAGTCAATTACGAATTGTTTTGTTAAAATATAGAGCTGAAAAATTTAGCTTTTAGTTGGCCTGCGAACAGTAAATTAATTTGTCAGTCTTATTAATAAATAAAAGTTGAAAAATAAAAAAATTTAAATTTTAATCTAATAATTAAAATATATAAAATATATATATATTTTTTTTATATTTGAATTGATCTAAAATCTAAAAATTAGTAGTCGAAAACGAATGAGTTAATCTCAACTCGTGTTTGGCTTGTTAAAATTTCGAACTGAAAAATTTAATTCGTGTTAAATTTGTTTATTAAACAAGCCAATTAATTTCTCAGAATCATTCGGAATGGAATACGAGCTGACTCCCGAACACCAAGCTGAATTACAAGCCACACATTCTAGTACCAAAAAATCAAAAAGTTCATACATCTTCAGTTAGAAATTTTTTTTTTCTTTTTTCTTTCTTCTTTTTTTTTCTTTTTTTTTTTTTTTTTTTTGCACCTGTTGCTGGCCCCTTAAACCACTCCACATCTTCAGTTAGTAAAAATTTATACATCACTACAATAAAATTATACTATAACGATACTTTTAAATACTTTTAAAATTTTAAAAAAATATCGCTAGTAAAAATACAGACACTTATTATTAGTGTCGCTATATGTGCCGTCGCTATGATGCATAGCGACATATTTTTATAATGTGTCATAAAAATGTATCCCTATAATCGACACTATAATAAAATTATACTATAGCGCGATACTTTTAAATACTTTTAAAATCTAAAAAAAATATCGCTAACAAAAATACCGACATTTATTATTAGTGTCGTTATATGTGCCGTCGCTAGAGTGTATATCAACACATTTTTGTAATGTGTCCTTATAATTTAATTTTAAATATAGATAAAATATAAATAGAATACTTATAAAAAAATATTATAAAAATATATTTCTATAACCTAATTTTGTTACAGTGCATTCGAACCTATTGCTATCCCCTTACAGGCCAGCAATGACTGGTCTTTAGCCAAAAAGTAGTTAGATTAGGAATGTTGATGGAATAATTTATTAGTTTACTAATTAATTCTCCCGTTCAATTCACTGAGTAAAGCTATATTTGATCCCACAAGTAGACAGCGTAAAAAACAACTTCTCCATTAAAACAAAAGAGAAAGTGCATGTATTGGAATGTAATATTGTTGCTGCACCACTACAATATCAGCCCACTTCAATATTTTCATTAATAGAGAGTAGAAGCTGGTGCTTAAGAATTGCAATAACTCGGAATATTTGAATGATAAATTTTAGAAAATTGATGGACCGAATCCACCCTTTCGTTTCAATATATTTCAGGTGCATGTAATTTAAATTAGGTATCTTAAAATTATATATATATATATATATATATATATATATATATATATATATATATATATATATATATATGTTTTTTTTTGAGTAAATGTTAATTTTTTTGTTGTTAGAATGTATGGAACCCTTCAATTTTACTTTAACTAAAATTTTAGAGCAGTATGACAATGCCAACTAAAAATATGATAGATTGACTAAAATTTGTGATTCAAGAATCTTTGCTTTATCATGTTGGAAAAATTCGGTACTCGTCCCGGTACCAGATTCTCTGAATCCGCAACCCGCTTCGATATCGCAATCCATATTGGTACCGCCTAGAGTTGGGATTCCGCAGCGGAAACGTCAAATCGGATTTTTACCAAAAACCCATTCTCTTAATATAACTGAAATTAGCACAACTACCAAGGAGAAGAAAAACCAAAACAGAAAACATGCGGGTGAAATAAGATTCATTAACCAAGAGAAGAATTACACCGATTACACCGACTCCTCTTCTGCAATAGAGTAGCTTCAATCCGAGCCCTCCTCCTGAATCTCTTTCACCGTTCTCCCGTCTTCTATAAATCTAGAAGACTCCCTTCTCTCGTCTTCTATAAACATAGAAGACTATGGGTGTGGCTAAATCCTAACCCCCACCACCTCCATGGGTGTTACCACCACCGTAGGTGTGGATACCACTATATAGGTGTGGCTAAATTCTAGCCCCCACCACCTCCATGGGTATTACCACCACCGTCTCCATGGGTGTGACCACGTTAACACCACCTTAAAATAATAACACATATGCTATATTTATAGCTTACATCAAAAGCTATTCAAATCCTAGTCTAAATAGATTTTTATTCCAATTAATATTTAAATCTTAACAAACTTATCTCTTTAAGATTTAAATATTAATCTTAATCCAACTAGGATTTAACTACAAATATAATCAAATCCTAACAATCTCCACCTTGATTTGATTTGTAGTCTTCAATCGCTACATCGAGCTCTCCTTCGCTCCACCTTGAGCGACTGCATCTCCGATCTCGCTTTTGGACTCTCTAGCTCCACCTGAAGCCGAAAAATTACATACCTTCGAGTCTAACATGCCTAGTGAGATCAAATTGTGATCGCCTCCCGTGATGATCGGTAATCCAGTACTCTGATATCGATATCTCCTGAGGATCGCCAACCTTTAGCTCTGATACGAATTGTTGGAAAAATCCGGTACTCGCCCCGGTACCAGATTCTCTGAATCCGCAACCCGCTTCGATACCGCAATCCATGTTGGTACCGCCTAGAGTTGGGATTCCGCAGCGGAAACGTCAAATCGGGTTTTTACCAAAAACCCATCCTCTTAATATAACTGGAATTAGCACAACCACCAAGGAGAAGAAAAACCAAAACAAAAAATATGCGGGTGAAATAAGATTCATTAACCAAGAGAAGAATTACACTGATTACACCGACTCCTCTTCTCCAATAGAGTAGCTTCAACCCGAGCCCTCCTCCTGAATCTCTCTCACCCTTCTCTCGTCTTCTATAAACCTAGAAGACTCCCTTCTCTCGCCTTCTATAAACCTAGAAAACTATGGGTGTGGCTAAATCCTAACCGCCACCACCTCCATGGGTGTTACCACTACCGTATGTGTGGATACCACTATATAGGTGTGGCTAAATTCTAGCCCCCACCACCTCCATGGGTATTACCACCACCGTCTCCATGGGTGTGACCACGTTAACACCACCTTAAAATAATAACACATATGCTATATTTATAGCTTACATCAAAAGCTATCAAAATCCTAGTCTAAATAGATTTTTATTCCAATTAATATTTAAATTTTAACAAACTTATCTCTTTAAGATTTAAATATTAATCTTAATCCAACTAGGATTCAACTACAAATATAATCAAATCCTAACAATCAACCGTCCCTAGTGCAAACTGACAAAAGCTCGGAGATTGATACCTGAGATTTCGAGTTCGAAATCTAATTGTTTCATACTTCTAATTAAGTTTATTTCAAAAATAAACGAAACGGTAGCATACTACATTTCTTTCAAAAAAAAAAAAAAAAAAAAAAAAAAAAAAAAAAAAAAAAAAAGCCCTAAATATTTTCCAAAGATATTTGCGTACGTGGAGGATTGAACTTTCAATGGACAATTAAATAACCATCTAACTATACGAAATTGACAATAATTGTATCTTTTAACTAGAATTAGGCTGGAATACTATCGATAGCACCAAGCTATTGGTGTTATCAAGTTTTTAACCGTTGGATTAAAAAATATGTGGTTAAAATGATAGTGGTCCCCTAGGGTTTACTAGGTTGTTGGTTGAATAGTAAAAATCTTAGCGGAACACTATAATCCCAACCGCATATATTTTCATCCAACGACTGAAAACTTGATAACACCAATTGCTTGATACTATCGATAGTATTCTAGCTAGACTCCTTTTAACCATGCTAGATTGTGAGGGTAAATGAACCACTCTTTTACACTGGGTAAAGCCCACTCCCCACCATGCTATAGCTAAACTTTCATCTATATACTTCTATTGTTTTTGAGATAGAACTATATATATATATATATATATATATATATATATATATATATATATATATATATATATATATATATGTATACAAGCTTATGTTACTACAAGAAAATTAATATGTAAAAATATTTATTTTAATACTGAACGATGCTTCAAAATGATTTAATATAATCTAGTATTATATTTAAAAACATAGGTTAAAATGTATGTAAATAAAAAATAATTACATATATACCGATATTTATGTTAAGCGTCGGTAAAACAAACTCTAACGCTTTAAAGCGTTAATATTTTTTAAAACTCTAATATTTTAAAACATCAAAAAATTAAAAATAATAATAAAATTTATTTGATTTAATAGAAGATTCACATGGTGATGATTTTTGAAGCGTTGGTATTTACTATATTACAGAAGCAGCCTAAAACATCTTCTTATATTGAGGTTTTTTTTTTTTATAGTGTGTATGAGATTTATATTGTATTCATCAAAAAGCTTATATTTTATCACTAATTTTATCCAAATATTTATTATAATTTTTTTTAAAAAAAAATTGTGAATCACAAATGAAAGAGAAGTAAGAATTACACTGGTATATATACAGGTATAAATATAGCATTTTTCTTTGAGATATATATATTGCTGAACAATCACTACACAAAAATTAACGGAAAATGCTATGTGTACACCCCTTTCGGGGTGTACATCATACACCCCACCCATCTAAGGGTGGGGGTGTGATGATGGGTCACTTGATGTGACCCATAAAAAGTATCGCCACCATTAAAATGGTGGAGGTGTATGATGTACACCCCTTCGGGGTGTACAGGTAGCATTGCTCAAAATTAACACTTAAGAATAAATTTTTTAATATTTAATGATGTTAAAAGACGTCTCATAATAATTTAATATTATATTTGAAAACGAAATAATATGTAGATAAAAAATGATCACGTATATACCGATATTTATGCAAAATATTTATAAAATATATATATATTTTTTATTATTTTAAAATTTTAAAATATTAAAAAAAATAAAAATAATAAAATTTATTATATAATAAATTAGTTTGATAAACTACGTTTTTTGTTTTTTTGAAACATGGATTTTTACTTATTATAGAAATATTTAGTGGCTCAAAAAAATATCTTTATATTAAAAAAATGAGTAATGCAATATATACACCCCGAAAGGGATGTACATTCTACATCCCACCCATTTAATGGATGGGATGTCTTTAGAGTCACTTGATGTGACCCCTTCTCACACCCTCACCCATTAGATGGGTGAGGGTGTAGGATGTACACCTCGGGTGGGGTGTACATATAGCATTTTTCTATATATATATATATATATATATATATTGTAGTGAATGGAGCATTTAATTACGTGGATGCTCCGCTATAATATCGTTGGTCAGACAAAGATTCCCGCATTAACTTCCCCCTCCCGATGCCCATTCCTTCGTGCTCCCAGTCCCTTCCGATCGACGCCCTTTTGTCTCTTCTCCTTCCTTTTCAGAGTGCCATTCAATGCGGCCATTGGTGCAGCTCACGAAATTTGCATGACTCTCATAAACGCCCATAATTTAACCATTTTATTTAACACTACGATCCCATACTAACGTTTTAATGCTAAATAAACGATTTAATCAGATTGGATTAAGTTTGATATTTGATTTTGACATTCCCATGATATGAAGAAATTAAATATGATCTACTTAATTTGTTACTTTTGTTGTTTAATTTGCTAGCTAGCTAGCTAGCTTTTCCATACTGCAACATCCTGCATTTGGGTCCTCAACTATATATATATATATATATCTTTTAACCACGTTTGGTGCATGGAACCACAGTAATAACTCAAATATCTTGTGGCTGAACACCGGTTAATTAACCTCTTTCTTTTTCTTTTTCTTTAATTTGTTCGTGCCTGCAAGTATTTGTATCCCTTTTATTTGATAAGTATATATATAGTATTATCAATTGAAGCTTCAAACTCTCTATATGTATGCTTTCCTCTTTGCCTCTAAATCGAGTGAGCACCCCAGCCAACTCCAGCATAGCAAACTTAATGGCAGGTCACTATCTCATCCATAACATTTATTCTCCTACTACAGGTAGCATGTTTACTTTATGTTGTCTCTCTCTTCACATGCTATAGGCCTCCCTCTCTCTCTCTCTCTCTCTCTCTCTCTCTCTCTCTCTCTCTCTCTCTCTCTCTTTCTTGGAGATAATGCTTCAGTATTCGATAGTTATGACTCGAGGGGTAAGGAGCTAAATATCAAAAGGCGTTTGACGCAGTGGTAACTAGACCTCTTTGGATGCTTATATATAAATGTGGATGGATTTCATGATCTCCAACACAATAAAAATGGGAACTTATTTATGGCATGACATCTATTAAGTTATTGGTTATACACCAGAGAAGTAGAGAGAGGAGAAATTCTTAACTGCCCCGAGTGTATATTAAGAACTCATCAAAATTAAAATTTAATTTGTTGAATATAATCTATAACATTTAAAAAGTTCATATACAAAAAAAAAAAAAAATCATAAAATTTGGATACCATTTTTATTTCTATATTATTGATTTTTGAGACCACTCAGGTACGTACCTGGGAAACAGGTTTTGAATTTTACTGTATGTAAGCATATACATGATCTTTAATAAATACCTTAGAACATATTTGTCATATTCGATTTTGATTTTTAAATAATTAATCATCAAAAAGCGGGTGCGGCGCATGAGAAATAAAAATACATCAGGTGCAGGTAATAATTTACAGAGAG
>CM055069.1:2319429-2476929 GCA_029204045.2 Tillandsia leiboldiana | reverse complement strand
TATTCAGTGATTGTACATAACAATCAACAATTTTATTATAGAATCTTAAATTTAATATTTAATTTTAGTTTATTAATATGGTCACCTAGCTATTACATAGAAACCCTATTAAACCCTATTTTTTCATGGCTACACTCTGCAAATTTAATCTTGAAGTGGCAAATATTGAGAAGTGCAAATTTAATTTATCTATATAATGG
Source organism: Tillandsia leiboldiana (assembly GCA_029204045.2). Classification (NCBI taxonomy): domain Eukaryota; kingdom Viridiplantae; phylum Streptophyta; class Magnoliopsida; order Poales; family Bromeliaceae; genus Tillandsia; species Tillandsia leiboldiana. The sequence continues at coordinate 2,476,729 of CM055069.1, read as the reverse complement.
AACAACAAGTTTTTAACTATTTTATACAAATATAATAAAATTTTAAAATTATGAATATTTATTAACAATCTTATAATATTATATCAATAAATATAATAGATAGTTTATCTTATCTGTTAGATAAAATCTGATAATCTAAATTTATCATATAATATTATATTATTTTTAGAATAAAAATATTTAAAGTTATAAAATTGATGGCAACAACCAACCATCTACAAAGTGATAATTATTATATTATAAGATAATGACAATATTAAAATATTTAAAATATAGATCATATTATTTCACCCATCACCTATTAAATTTTAGAAAATTACTATCATCCTAACCGAAAATTTATAAGTACTGAGTTTTTCGTATTTATAAATTGTTTTCAATGTTACGACTTCCAAATCGATAATTGGCTCCGTTAGATTTGATCTAGAGTATTTGAAATATCTAGAAAATAAATTTTATAATTCATTGTTATCATTTACCTAATAATCGAAATAGCTTAAATCAACGAATAAAAAAATATATCACAAAATATGATTATATAATACTAAAATTTTAGATCAAATTAAAATAATAATTATTATATTATAAGATAGTGGCAATATTAAAATATTTAAAATATAGATTATATTATTTCACCCATCACCTATTAAATTTTAGAAAATTACTATCATCCTAATCGAAAATTTATAAGTACTGAGTCTTTCGTATTTATAAATCGTTTTCAATATTGAGACTTCCAAATCAATGATTGGCTCCGTTAGATTTGATCTAGAGTATTTAAAATATCTAGAAAATAAATTTTATGATTCATTGTTATCATTTACCTAATAATCGAAATGGCTTAAATCAACGAATAAAAAAAAATATCACAAAATTTGATTATATGATACTAAAATTTTAGATCAAATTAAAATATTGATCTAATTTAATTTAGGGATAATTGCCTGTGTACCCCTGAAATATGAAGAAATATCTGATTTACCCCTCTTATTTTTTTCTTTCCAATATACCCTTCATACGTTCCACCGTTATTAAAAATACCCCTACCGTTTCCCTTTGTTAAGTTAACTAGGGTTAAACTAGAGTTAAATAATAATCGGAGTTGAAAACTATCAGATATACCTATTTTGCCCGGGTTTAGGATTTAGGGTTTAGGGTTTAGAATTTTTTAGGGTTTTAGGATTTAGGGTTTAGGATTTTAGGGTTTAGGGTTTAGGGTTTTTTAGGGTTCTAGGGTTTAGGGTTTTTTAGGGTTCTAGGGTTTAGGGTTTAGGGTTTTTTAGGATTTTTTAGGGTTTTAGGGTTTAGGGTTTAGGGTTTTAGGGTTTAGGAGTTTAGGGTTTTAGGGTTTAGGGTATATTTGAAAGGGCAAAATAGTAATTACACACAGATAACGGCAGTTCCAAACGGTACACTAACAGAGTTTAACTTCATGGGTATTTTGGAAAGAAGTTGGAACGTAAGAAGGGTAGTTTTAATATTAGCCTTCTAAGAGGGGTAAATATGAAAACAGAAAAATTTTTAAGGGTATGTAGGAAATTGCCCCTTTAATTTATATAGTATACATAAATTTTTATCAAAATTTCAAACGATTTGAATATTTTTATACTGTATAAACTTGCAAACGACTCATCAAGATCATTAAAATTATTAAGTTTGAGCCTCTTCGATTGCCAAGCAAATAATATCAAAAAATTAAAAAATTTATTTTCTAATTATTTCTGTGACGCCCCAACTTGCCCAGAGGTCATCGATTCTAGAACTACTCTAGCACGCTTAACTCTCTTAACCTCTTGAATCTTACTACCCCCGAAATGCTATAACTAGGTTAAAAAATTTAGTTCTATTATATAATTTATATATAGGACTAATACAAATTTCGGGGGTGTCACAACTTCAAATACTTCTAGATTAAATTTAATAAAATCGGTCATCGATTCAAAAGTCTAACATTAAAAACAACTTATACACACAGAAAGCTCCGTACTTATAAAAGCATATGAGCCCCTCTCTCTCTCTCTATATATATATATAGAGAGAGAAAGAGAGAGAAAGAGAGAGTTGAGATCTTATATTTTTAAAGGTGCATCGCTTTATAAATTTTAACATTAAAAACAACTTATAAACACATAGAGCTCCGCACTTATAAAAATATATGAGCCTCTCTCTCTATATCTCTCTCTCTCTCTCTCTCTCTATATATATATATATATATATATATATATAATTGAGCTTTTATGCCTTTAAAGTTATAAGTTATTGGTGCTTGTAGATTTTTAGTTTTGAATGAAAGAATGTGCGGTTAGGATGATAGTGGGTTTCTTGAATTTAGTGGATGGTTGGTGGAATAGCATGATCTAAGAGATAAAATTAGTGAAAGAAATAGATTTAACGGTATAAAACTTTCAAGCACCAATTGCTTGGTATTTTTACAAACATAATAGCCAAACTATATAGAGAGAGAGAGAATCCGGTTACTATGCTTGTACAAGCACCAATGACTTATACTTTTACCAGCATAAGAACTTTTATATATATATATATATATATATATATATATATATATATATATATATATATATATATATATATAAAAAATTGAACTCCTATGTATAGAATTGAGCTTCTATATTTTTAAAAATACTAAATTATTAGTGCTAGCTTTAGCCTTTGGATGAAAGATCTATGGTTAGGATGATAGTTGGTGGTTGGTGAAATAGTATGGTCTAAATGTTGAAATTAATTAAAAAAATAAATTTAACGGTGAAAAATTTATAATTATTAATTATTTGGTATTTTCATAAGCATAATATATATATATATATATATATATATATATATATATATATATATATATATATATATATATATATATATATATATATATATTATCAACGCAAATAATACATAGAACCTGAATCCTGAATTTTACCTAAACATAAAATCAAAAAGCTAAAAAAAAAAAAAAAAATTAATACTTTCCATACTTATTCCAACAAAGGAGCATCACCACACATCTCCTAAGTATGTAAAGCCTGGACCTCTTCTCCTTGGCCATGGCGAGGCACCCCACGCTCTCCGTCTCCGTCTCCGTCTCCGTCGTCATCTTCGTCTTCGTCTTCGTCTCCTCCCCCCGGCTCGAGACGCACTGACCCATCTCGCCCAATTCACAAAAACCACAAACGCAATTCGAATTTCGCGTAGTTATATACAAAGAAGCCTCATTTGTAATCGAATTACGTGTTCTCATAGTAGGAGGAGAAGACCCATTTCTCGCTTTAAATTTAAGCAGAGGAGGAGGCGAAGTGGAAGTAAAACACACCGACGCATAGAGGGAAAGGGTTCTCTCGGTTTCTTTATATTGCGATGGTTAAATGTATTATTATCTTGTGTAATATGGAAAGTACATTTTATTTTTCAATCGTTTTATAAATTTTATTAATTACATTAATATAATTAATAAAAAAAAAATTCACTCTTAAATTAATAAAATATACATTATGTATTTTATTTGAGATATACGGATATAACATACTGATTTTATAATTTTATTAGTAGTCAATAATAAAATTAGTTTAAAGTAATAAATTTTGCAGGTAAAATTTAGAATATTTTAATTTTTAACGATACAAAACTAGTGTCAAAGACAGAGCGAATATAAAAGAGTTATTTACCAAATATTAGAGATTTAAGGAGATTTTTGAAATTCTGCAGCTCAATTCATATGCTTTATGAATGAAAATAGTAAACTAATTTTTTAAAAAAAAAATTATTGAAGGAAACTGGGAAGCAGATGAGGTTAAGCAAAAGTTTAGGAGTAATTTGTAATATCGGGATACTGAAGGGACTATTGATACATTTTATCCTGTTGCTTTTGAGAGGCGAACCGCTTTTTCTGAACCGCATTTTCCTTTTCCGAATCACCCATCCGCGGTCGCCTCGTTATAACTACTTCCCCCGTGAACCGACGGCTGAGATCACTCCTTCTACTGCGCGGATGCGCACTTTACTACGACACGTCACACGTGGAAGCTCGACCCGTTGAAACGTGGGAGGTGGGAAACTTGCATTTTAATACGGGAATAATATAAGATTTACAAGAAATATTTACGAAAATTAATGAAAAAAAAAAAAATCCATAAAAGGTGTCTTTTAATTAGCTATTTGAGTGAGTTGTGAATATACAACCAACATTATATTTGATCACATATGTCGTTACCATCCGATAAAATCAATCACAAATTTTGTGATATGACTTGCGCAATTTTACATTCACCACAGTTGACACTTTTTTTGTCAAGCAACTTAATGGCTAAAACAATAGTTAATGTTCTTCAATAACTTAATGGCTAAAAATTGATATTTTAGTATTTCATTTTTTCCTTTTATTGTATGGTGCTTAATGTGGTAGATTCAACTCGGCTTTTCCATATTGCCTAATTAAAGTGGTAGATCCACCATGTCACGTCCATCAGGTAAAATAAATCGAGCTACAGATTCACACAAAGTGCACCATATAATAAGACCAAAGTAGATCCCAATCTTTAGCCATGCACCTAGGGCCATGTACACTAAGTTATAGGCATCTCAACTAAGGCCACAAGAATGATGTGAGATACTGAAAGGAAAAAATAAATACATATATAGATACTTGTTTAACTTTAGCTCTTTTGTAAACAGATATTTGAAATGTCAGTTTCGCCAATTACACAAAAGAACACAGAAGGATTTGAAAGATGTAGGATGAAGAGAAAAAGAGCACGCACTGAAAGATTTGAAGGATTTGAGGGCTCCACCGAATCGAAAGCTATTGGCAAGTAAGGGGCTTCAGATCATTTCTCTTTCTCCACCAAAGGAAAAAAAAATTTAAATGTCACAGCGAGTAAGGTGGCCCGTCAATTCTCGAGCAAAGGCGATCAATCGATCGATCGAATCGAATCGTTCGCCTCGACGCCTTCGAGAATGCGATGATCAGAAGTGGGGTTCTCAGTTTGCAGTTGTGGAATCATTTTGGTGGGGAAACTGCTGGTATCTCCGCACCTGCAGTGATTAATCTAGCAACTGGATTGGCCTATCCGGGTGGGACCCACGCGGCATCTTCTTCATACAGGCTCCTGCAGAAAAATGTTTCTTCATGCACACCTATGTATACGGCATCTTGGAGTTTTTAAAAACTCAAATACATTTTTATTTTTTAAAAAAATTGATAAGACATGTAAAAAAGGAAAGTATTTCAATGAGTGAGATGTAGTTGAAGCGAATAGGAAACATTGCTGAAAACAGAATTGATACTTTGCTTGGATACAAAACTGATACCGGCCGTTGGATCAGGATCAGAGATAAAAGGAAAAACCAAGAGTTGAGGATTTGGAAAATAGAAAGAAAATACTTTAAATCAACCACCTCCACCCAACTTCGTTTGATTTTTCTAAACACCTTTTAATCACATTAGAGCAATATGACTTAGATAGCTCTCTACTTTTAAGTGCTTTGGTTATATTAGAGGTCCTTCCAATAATTTGGCTTTCATATTGAAAATTGTTTCAAAAAGATAATATGAGAATTCAACAACTCTCAGATTGATTAAAACAATTTACAATATTCTGTGGTTTAATTCAACTTTCATAAGTTTGAATAACATTATGTAATAATTACACTTCAAGCATATTCTTTCCTAGATATAGTAAAGATGAGACTTGAGAGGGAGATGTTAGAGATGCCAATATGAAAGCGTTATTCTGGTTCTAGTGATAAGTAAAATACAATACCATGTAGTATAAATACTGTACAATCTCATTTAAATATATGGACACCTGTAGAGGAGAAAAGTAATAAGTAAAATCAGGGAATAAGACTTGGCAATTTCCCGTTCATGTGGAGGAAACTCTCTACCTTGCACTATTAAGGAATTATCTCAAAGAAAAATCCACCTCTCAGAAAAGTTTACCATCCCCACTTCAATGAACAAAAACATACCTCGGGTTGGACCAGAGAAATAACTCGCTCTGATAATTATACAATCCAGCGTATTGTCCTGTATAATAAGCGAGGCACAAGGATCATAGATTAGTTGCCCAGTATTCGAATCTAATCACGGGATCAGGTACAACTATTTCCGACATAAACAAAAGCAATGATGGTAGAATCTGTTTTTGACATATTGTCTTGCAATTGTATACTTTAAAAAAAAAAATCTTGTCTTGCATTTGTATACTTTCTTAGTGTAATCTCATATTTGGATTTGTGTTTCCCAAGAATTTGCATGATGTCTAAGAAGCTTGAAATTCGTAATATTCTTTAATTAGATAAAGAATGAAGCTTATGGTCAAGATTCCAATGTGTCGTATTTAGGTAAGCAAAAGGATGATCGATCTTACCGACGTAGAAAAGGAAAAACAGTATGAAACAGCTGGCATCAGCAAGTTGTAGAATCAAATTCAAGCTCGTTACTTCGACAATGGGACGCCTTTCAGTAATCTGATAAGCTCATAGGTCCTCATATGCCGACCGGAGTGAAGACATAGCTCAACTGGGGTCAACCCATCCTAAAAGCATGTAAGAACATTATTCAGTCAACATTTTTTGAAAAGAAACAAATACAGTTCACGTCATATATTGACTGCAAAAATTGATCAACGCCAACAAGAGAAAAGGGAAACAAAAAATCCAAGGATGATTATACGAATAACAACTGGTTAATCCAAATATTACTGTAAACACACTTAGTGACTTACATCATTTTTTAAGGTTCTGTCTGCACCTTTTATTAGTAGAAGTCTCACAATATCTGTTCTTTGTGTTTGCACTGCGAGATGCAATGGCGTCCAACCATTCTACAAAGAAGAGAAAGATATTATAAGATTGCTAGTTCAGAGAGAGAGAGTCAATGTTTTGTATAGAATTCGCTGGCATACGTCATCTGCAAGATTCATGTCAACATTGTAAAGTAAAAGAATCTTTATAGTTGCACTCGATGCAGTTTGGACAGCATAATGCATCAACGTAGCTCCATCCTGTTGCAAGCAAGTAATATAATCAAGTTCCAAGAAAAAAATAACAAAAAGTTGTTAAATCTCAAGAGAGATTAACATGCATAACTCACACAAAACTATTATAAGCATTCTATCTTGTAAATGAATATTATTTCTCAATAAATGATGCTTAACCAGTATACATCTGCCTGTCCTACCGAAACCAGCACGTGAAATTTGGAAAGTAAGAAATGCTTGCTAACCGTTTATGCCAAGTCATATTTTTTATCAGTTAGTGGTCAAGTGACCAGCACCGGAAATTGCAGAGATTCTGGTACAAGCAAGAACAGGAAGACATGCCAAAAGTCACAGGCGGAAATGTGGAATCGATGCAAAATATAGTCCCAAACAAATAAAACAAATGACACTCGATCACAAAGTCTGATGCAAACCTACGGAGTAAAATATCAATCCCCGAACCACAAAGTCAGTTTGAAGTTTCCTCCGCTATAACTATCAGGCATACAAGTGGACAGAATTACACTTGGATGATTGAGAAATGGCCTATTTAAAATACTCAAAAATATGTTAACAAGAGCGAATATAGGAGTATAATGTTTGTGAAAATATTGTACATTGAAAACGAAAAAAAAACAGAAGTTAAAATACTGTCCATTGAGGGGGGGAATATCAAGCACATATAGATTTCAAAGTTTCTAAAGGGGCTTACTCTATCACGGACAAATGGATTTGCCGAGTTTCTCAAAAGATAATTGACAATGGCTTGCTTGTTGCAAATTATTGCTTTATGTATTGCTGATAAACCATCCTGGAAGAAATAAAAAACATTGACAGAAAATATAGGCATTAAACAAAAATGAATTAGCATTAAAAAGTACTGCTCCAGAGTGCTAAACAATAAAATATATATTTTTTCTCACTGCAAATTATAGGGACAAGGTCAGGACTAAGAGAAAAAGATCATCCCAAAATAGGAAAATAATATACCTTGTCAACACCATTGATATCAACATTGTGTCTGAGAAGCCTGTCCAAAAGATAAAACTCTCCTGAGGCAGCAAGACTGTGTAGAGGCAGCCATTTGCTCTAAAAGAAAAAAGGCAATACAAATGAGAGCATTACGTCGAAAAACTACATAAAAAATGAGAATATAAGTCAATAAAGTATAGCAATATATGAGCTTTGGATGATGACCAGAAAAACAAAAGATAATTAGGATACAGATGGCGTGTAAACAAAAAAAAATTAACTGTACGACTTAGGTAACAACTAGCAATCATCAATCTTCACAAGTTTTACTCTATGGCATAGTTATCTGCACCTATACTACCCATCTGCACCATCTCAAAAGGCACAGTCCCATATTATGTCCTCAATTGAAGCCACTCCTACCAGCAAAGTTTTTCATTCCTAGCTGGCAAATCTGATCTATCCCCATTTCAGAAATATGATAAAGAAAAGGAAAGCAATAAAATCGATCAGCGAGCAACGGTGGAAAGTTTACTCCATTAGGTAATATAGAAAGAAAGAAAAGAATACATAGCATTGTAAAGTCGCAAGCCCAGAATTTGCCTTAACTGAATGAAAAGTGTAAAGTTTTCAACTAACAGAGAGAACAGAACAAAGAAAGACTACAAATGATATTAAGAACAATAAACGCAAAAATAACTTACAGAAGTTGCAACTTCCAGATCAGGCATACGTTTGTTCAAAAGAACCTTTTCCTCATTTGAAAACAGCTTACGACGACCTAATCAGTTAGGAAAAAATAAGCTTTTGATATTATGTTTGTTGGAGATGAGAAACAACTTGCGATGCCAATGAATCAGTAAGGAAAACCCATTCAAGATAACAAACAAATTAAATATTCTGTAAATTTTGACTACAACTAAAGAGCAGAACTTAAAACAAGTACAGAGAAATTAAATAGAGGAATGTCATGAAATCATATAGGTGACTAATTTTCGACAAAATATATGGATCTGTGTACAATGCAAAGCCAGTTAATTCTGCACTAAGACATATAGAAAGCCATATATCATCTAGTATAGAACAGAAAAGAACAGGAGGCATCAGCCTAGATATATGGAATATGAAAAGATTACGTTATCCTCCAATATTGCAACTTAAGATAGCAATGTGAACCAAATTTAACAGCTTACAGCATCCAGTGAGCAAGGCTCCTATGAGAAAGTTAAATATAAGAGATCTGAACCTCGCATGCAGGAAGGCTGCTCCCAAACTATTTTTTTTTTAAAAAGTACTATTTTCTTAAACAGAAAGATATGCTGATATGGTTCCATCCAGTACAACTTGGTGATGTTTTGATTTGTCATCCCTACAACCTTTCAAATGACTGCACATGTACAGAAAACACAAAATGAACAATATAATGTTTTCTGTTATCCCCCTACTCTCCGATTAGTGTAACTAACAGCCCCAGAAAATATAATTGTGAGATTTTCGAGCTCTAAACCTGAACAAAAAGGAAGAATAGTTATCAAATTAGTTACAATGCCTCTCCAAAAGTTTTGTAAGATTTACCGGTGATCATAACTACATTATTGTCTATTTTCCTCTGTAGAGCTTCCTAAGATTCAATAACACTACTACTCAAGGAACACATTTGGACTAGAAGAAAAGTTCACAATGAAAGGGAGCTATCAAAATAACACAATTAAACAAAGAAAAACCAACTGCATACCTCTCGGATCCTTATCATCATCCAACTCGTTTGGCTTATAATCTCCACTGCTAAAGAAATCAGCGACGTCCTCCAAACTCCCATCATCCAACCCCAATCTAGGGTTCTTCGGAGGAACTCTTCCTCCGGCCTTACGCGGCCCCTGCACCTCCTTCTCTGCGAGGAACTCCTTCGGGTCATCAAGCACCACGGGCTTCAGCTGTGCCAGCTTCGTCTCCCTATACGCCCGATACTCCACCATATCCGGCACCGTCGGCGGCTTCCTCCGCTCCAACCGGCTCCCGAACTTCAACTGGTGCGCGATCTTGCGCTTCTCCTTCTTCGTCAGGTTGAGCTCCTCCACCGCCTCCTTCCACTTCTCCGGCACCAAGCTCTCGGGCTCCGCCGCCGCAGAGGGCGGCTTCCTCCGACGCCGCCGCCGGGGCCTCTCGGCGGAATCGCGCCGATCATCGGCGGGGAGGAAGGGGTCGGCGTCCTCGAAGGCGTCCTCATCGAAGACTAGGCAATCGCCGAGGACGAAGTCGTCGTCCTCGAATTCGGGAGCGATCGAGGGTTCGGGATCCGGATTAGGGTTTTGGTTGGGGTGGGGGAGGGAGTAGGGGAAGAAGGTGGAGGAGGGGAGAGGAAGCTTCGAGAAGGGGCGAGAGGAGGGGAGAGAGCGAGAAGGGGAGAAAGGGGCGGGAATGGAGGGGAAATGGATAGGGGTGTTGAGGGGGAGGAGAAGGGACGAGAACGGCGGTGGCATCTTCTTCGTCTCCCAACGGGTGGATTTGGTTGATTTGGTTTGTGTTAAAGGAAATAATCTCCACATACTTACTGCCATATGTGCATTCATTCGCCTTCCATATTCTTCTTAATTATGTACCATATTTATCATTCATTCTTTTCCTTTTGGGGTTGATTAATAATTTACCATGTAAGTCTTATTCTTGTATTATATAAAGGGTGTAAACCCTCATGAATGATAGGGTGAAAACCCTCATGAATGATATATTCAATTATGCCCAATTCTACCTTTTCCTAGTTATTATGGTATCGGAGCAAGGTTACTCCAATTACTCTAGACGATAGGTTATCTATCTCAGTCGATATCATCGATTCCATCCAGCATTGCGCGTTGTCGTCGACGTTGTCACCACCGTACTCAGAGCCTGTCTGCCTGATCGTCATTATCACCGTACTCAGAGCCTCGTTATAAGCCTTTTTCCGATGTACATCATGACATGCGATCCAGCCCTACTGCACCAGCCTCACGTCCATCGCGTGACCTGTCACAAGTACAATGCAACTACTGAAGCAACTAAGAATGGCCAGCACCGTCTCCTACTCCGCTGGCACCGTCTCCGGCTCCGCTGGCACCGTCTCCTGCTCCGCTGGCACCTTCGCCGGCTCCGCTGGTACCGTCTCCTGCTCCGCTGGCACCTTCGCCGGCTCCGCTGGCACCGTCTCCTGCTCCGCTGGCACCTTCGCCGGCTCCGCTGGTACCGTCTCCTGCTCCGCTGGCACCGTCTCCTGCTCGGCTGGCACCGTCACCGGTCCCCGCGGCGACTTCGAATTCTCTGTCGCCAGCGCGGAATGCACCGGGAGGGTTTTCGCCGCCCTCGTCTCCTCCGGCGCCTTCGCCGCCCTCGTCTGCTTCCCCTGTTCTGAAAGCATCTGGAATTGAGATTGCATAACCAACCTCCCCCCAAAACCCCCGCTATGTCCCCGACCCCGACCCCTCCGTTACCTCCCCCGCCGTCTACTTCCCCATATATTCCATCAATATATTCCTTGGAGCGTTTTCGGACTCTGGTATCCAAACTTCAGCTGATTTCCAACAAACCATCTTCAGTTTGAGGGGGGGTGTTAAAGGAAATAATCTCCACATACTTACTGTCATATGTGCATTCATTCGCCTTCCATATTCTTCTTAATTATGTACCATATTTATCATTCATTCTTTTCCTTTTGGGGTTGATTAATAATTTACCATGTAAGTCTTATTCTTGTATTATATAAAGGGTGTAAACCCTCATGAATGATAGGGTGAAAACCCTCATGAATGATATATTCAATTAAGCCCAATTCTACCTTTTCCTAGTTATTAGTTTGGACCTTCGATCCATCCCAATTTGCCGTTACTTTTTCCGCGCCGTCGAAGTGTTTTCTTTGATTTTTATTACATGGACATAGTCTACCACGTCATCAATACACCGGACCAGCTCGAGGTTGAGGGCTCTTTAATGAGATTTAGTTTTAATAGTTTTAAATACTGAATAAGTTGATTTTTATTATTATTACTGCACAGGTCATTAAATCGAAAAGATGTCTAGCCAAAATTTTTATTTTAGATTTAAAAATTACGCTTTTGAAAATTTAGTGAATCACCTATTACTTATTTTGGATAGTGATTAAAAATTCTAAATTCTAAATCTACATTATGTTAGATTTGATAGAATTAATTTATTTAAATCTCACATGGAATTTTTATTATAGACAAGTTTATTTGTTTGGTGACAAAATGACGAATTACATATAGCAAAAATATTTAGAATTTAGAATATCGAATGTTTGAAATGTGGAATTGATGTAGAACTCTCATAACAATTTTAAAAAATTCATAACAGTACAAACTAATAATTTCACCTAAAAGTAAAATAATTGCTAGTTCTATAAACTCAAATTATAGACTTCAAATTTAATTGTCTAATATTTTCTTTCTCATCCAAATTAATTATCCTACAAACTTATTAAAATTATATATTAAATATTTTATAGATAAATTTTTTACTTTAATATAATATTAATAATAAGAGTTTGGTTGTTATGTTTGCCCAAATACCAAGTAATTAATATTTGTAAATTTTTTATCGTTAGATTTATTTATTTGACTAATTTTATTTCTTAAATCATTCTATTTCACCAACCATTTACTTAATTCAAAAGGCACACTATCATTCTAATCTAAAATCCTATCACCAATAATTTAATACTTTAAAAAGTATATGAGCTCAATTTTTAATAATAATATATTTAAAATATCACTATAAAATTTTTGGAAGAGACAGTGAGATATTAATAAAAAAAGTTGAACGGGGATTGAGATATTTTCTCATTTTAATCATAATTTATTAAATATCAACATCAAAATAAAAAGAATAATTGAAGTCATCAAATCTAATTCACTGAGAAACAACAATTCTTATCTGGACAGAAAAAAAAAAAAAGGGTGATGCTAGGTGTACACCCCATAAGGGATGTATTCATCTCACACGTCGCATCGAGTGATGGGTGAAATTCATCCCATCCCAAAATGGGATGGGATGCAGGATGTACACTCCTTATCGGGTGTACACTTATATATACCAAAAAAAAAAATGCGGATTCGGCAAAAATTCGGTACGGATATAATACGGATAAAATTCGTATTATAATTTTAAAATTCGTTGAAAAATTCGGCTAAAAAACGGGCTCTTCAATTATTAGGATACGTGATTTATACGAAAATAATACGTTCACTAATTAAAAATTCGGGATAAAAAATTCGGCTATTAAATTAAAAAAAATTAAAAAATTTATACTATTAGTATAAACAATTATAATTTTTAAAAATAATTTAATCAATTTATTTAGAAATAAATAAAATATTCATTTAGAACAAAAAAATATATAATTTTAAATTATTTCTGATAAATAATTTTAATTCGGATTTTTAATAATTCACAAATAATTCGTAAATAATTCGTGAATTAACTAACTATGCTTTGAAAAAGAATGAATTTTTCACCCAAAAATTCGTAATTCGTGAATAATTCACGAATAATACCTTTTGATTTAAAAATTTATGAATTATTTTGAATTTTTGAAAAAAATCAAAAACAACCCATTTAATTCGGATTCTCAATAATTCGCGAATAATTGATGAATTACCTTACTATGATCGGGATATAGTATGGGCAAATTGGGTCTTTCTCTTACACTACCTGGACTTAGTGCACCATGTGAGCCATGAGCCTAAACCATCCTTCCCTTGTTAAAGTAGTTGAGAAATTAAAATTTACTCCCGTTATTTTCTCACCTGTGAAGTGCATCTTTAATGGGGTTTGGTTGTATGTAAAATCAAAAAAATAATTTAAAATAAAATAAAATTTGATAAAAAAAAATATATTTTATATTGTATAGTATTTAGTTTATAAAAAAAAAAAAATACTAATATTTATTTGTATGAAAGAAAAAATAAATTATTTATTTAGTTCCGTGAATAAAATAAAAGGGAACAAAAATTTAGAGCTTGAATTTTTGACAATAAATAAAAATACACTATTTTTTTTAAATTTATAAAAATAACTTAAAAAAAATATGATAAAACAAACATACAAAAAAATAAATTTTTAAACGAAAAAATAATTTTCAGCCAACCAAACGCACCCTTCATCTAAATTCAAAAATTATCTTCTTTCTTTTTTCTTTTTTCTTTTTTTTAGTGCACATTGAAAAAAAAAAAAAAATTAACTACATCACAAGTAGCAACTTGACACCGTGGAATCTAAAACGATCTTAACTGTACACGTGTATCAACTTGATTCAACTGCGAATAAAGGCTCAGGGGAAAAAGAACTACGTTAGTAATTTAAATTTTCTTAAAAAAAAAAAAAGGACACAGCGAGAGAGAGAGAGATACGCCACCTCATCCTGCTATCGCTTCTCGTCCTTCCTCGCTGCGATCGATCCAAAGGTTACAAACGCCTCTCCTCCGCTTCGTCTTGTTCCTCTGAGGCTCTTCGTCGAACACCTACCGGGGACGAGAGAGAGAGAGGAGCGATGGAGAGGGCATATAAAAGGTGCCGAGGCTTCGGGCCCGGGATCGTTGAGCTCTATCATCGCGAGTTGGGGGGCCTCTCGCCGCGATCCTTCGCCCATCGCGTTGCGGCATCTGAGGTTTATTCTTTTCCTTTTTTGGTTGTTTTTGTTTGTTCCTCCCAAATCGATGATGATTTCGAGGTGTTATTACAATTTGGTCGTGATCAATGCGGTGTAGAAGAGTGGATTGACCCTTGCTTGCTAAAGATTAGGGATTCATGATAATTGATTATGAGAATATAAGAATATAGGAATCAGTGGCTGTGTAGTGCGGATTGTATGTAGAGTGTTAAAATGGCGAACTATTCATCTCAGACCGGAAGAATCTTCGAGCGGTTCAGAACGATCATGTATTTTGTAAGAGATTCCGAGTCTGATTTTTAAAATGAATGTTAAAAGAATGTTCACAGATCTTGCCTTTGAATTGCCAAGAAAATCGCCCCATTGTTTGGTGTGATGGTAAAGGTTTTAGGCTTGCAATTGCAACTTCTGTTTTTTTTGAAAAAATTAAAAAATTATTATGTGTAGGATGTACAAATTGCGAATAAACATTTGTAGGGAAAAGCCACATCTTTTGGTGCCGGCCAAGAGCAAGAGTTGAAAGAAAAATCACTGGAGGAGTAACCATACCTTATGAATTTTCGTGATCGAAGAGGTTTCAATTGTAGCTTTAATATTCATTATGCATGTTCATTTTTACTGGTCTAACTTATTTTCACATGTTCATTTCAGCTCTATTATATATAAATAGGGTTCATGCAAATTGGTATGCCAAACATTTTTGTAATGGATGGTAAATTTCAGGACCTAGTCATGCGCCTTGGAATTTATAGAAAATTAAACGGGCATGGCGGCTGTGTGAACACAGTGAGCTTCAATGCTGATGGCAGTATTCTCGCATCGGGGTCTGATGACCGGATGGTGATGTTATGGGACTGGGATGCTGGTGTCGTGAAGCTGTCCTTCCATTCAGGCCACTCAAGTAATGTTTTTCAAGCTAAATTCATGCCCTATTCAGATGACCGTACCATTGTTACTTGTGCTGCAGATGGGGAGGTAGAAGGAGCTTCTTCTTCTTTCTCAAAGCTTATTGATCTAATTACGTGAAAATGTTTTGAGACCCCCACTATAGACCGTTGCAAAAATAGATCCTCAACTTTCTTTTTGATCGAGCGACCGCTCAAATTGTCTTTTTTTTTTTTTTTTTTGCTTTAGTTATTTCGGTCATATGAAATCGGAATTTTGTTAAATGTATTAGCTTTACCCTTTTTTTTAGCTGCTGGAGTCGTTAAATTTAACAAAATCTCAAATTCAATTGACGGAAATAAGTAAAATTAAAACACACAGAAGTTAATGGGTGTCGATTGAAAAAAAAAAAGAGAAAAGATATAGAAAAGGGAAAGCTAGAGGATCATCTCACATGGCCTATAGTTGTGGGGGTCCCCATACTTTTTGTCTTCAGATTAATTAAGCTGATGTCTACTATTTGTCATCACACCAGGTGAGATATGCCAAAATACTAGCAAGTGGAAATGTGGATACTAAATTGCTTGGTCAGCATGAAGGACGGGCTCATAAGCTGGCTATTGAACCTGGAAGCCCTCATATATTTTACAGCTGCGGTGAAGATGGTCTTGTTCAGCACGTAAGCTGCTTCTCACATCTCTTAGCTTACGTGTAGTGTTCCCTTGCTATCTCTTTAACACTGCATGCTTTGATTAACCTGCCTCTCATGCAGTTTGATTTGAGGACACAGTCTGCAACAAAGCTATTTGTATGCAGATCTTTTCCTGGTGGATCAGATTATCAACCTGTTGTTCATCTAAATGCTATTGCAATAGACCCAAGGAACCCCAATTATTTTGCAATCGCAGGAAGAGATGAATATGCTCGAGTTTATGACATTCGGAAGTGTAATTTGAGCGGATCAACAGAGTGTGGTCATCCTATTAACAGCTTCTGCCCACCTCATCTTATTGGCGATGGGCATGTTGGGATAACCGGTTTAGCATTCTCGGACCAGAGTGAGTTGCTCTCCTCGTACAATTATGAGTCCATTTACCTCTTCACAAAGGATCAAGGGCTCGGGCCCAACCAAGTTATCAAATCACCTAAATCTGATAGTACTGATTCAAGTAAGGGGTCGAAGATGGTTTCAACGGAGTCCGCAGAAAATGCCAATTCACAACCTGGCCCTCAGGTGTACAAGGGACATAGCAATTGTGAGACCGTGAAGGGTGTGAACTTTCTTGGCCCGAACTGTGAGTATGTCGCTAGTGGATCAGACTGTGGACGGTTGTTTATTTGGAGAAAGAGAGATGGGAAGCTCTTGCGAGCTATGGATGGCGACAAGTATGTGGTCAATTGTATTGAACCTCATCCTTATTCCCCTGTGATTGTGAGTAGCGGAATTGAAAATGATGTGAAGATCTGGACTCCCATTGCCACAGAGCCTGCCCACCCAGTAAACATTAATGAGGTGACAACTTTTTGCCTTATCAGCTTTTATTTTCTTTGCTATTCTGGAGATCTAACTTGTTGTAATGAAACAGAATCATTTATTGGATATACTAGTTGTCATAGTACCTAAAACATAGACAACTGACTTAGGATGTCCAAAACCTTCCTGAATTTGCGTTGTTTTGCAGTCCTCTGATAAATCAGTTCTCATGGGAAAGACATTTTTAGTTGACCTGCATGATATTTGTATTATACTAGGTTTTTGCTGCCTTTAAAATGAAACTTGTGCCACCTAAACCATATAACAGAACTTCTAATGGAGATTAACTAAGAGGAATCAGAGGTCGTACAAAAGCGATGTCTAATTTCTAACTTATCTGCTACACATCGGTTGAAAATGTTCCTAACAACTTAGTTTAATTAATTACTTCTTTGCACCTGTGACTATGATTTTGTGGTTATCAAAGTTGAAAAAGATCACGACCTTTTTTCTCCTTACTTGAATATATATAACATGATGAGATAATGGTGCTGCCAACAAGAATAACTCTGATGATGATGGTGCTTACCACTTTTCTTTGGTGTAGATAATGAAATGCTCTGGCAATTTTATTGATCTTGTTGATGACATGTGACACTCGATTGCAACAGTTGAAGCCCAATATAAGAAGGAACGAGTTCGGCCGCATCACCATGCCAGGGAACTTGATAGCTCAGATGATAGCACTTCACAGACGACGAGCAAGTTTGAGACGAGATGATGGTGAAGAAATGGCAAGCAACACTGACTTGGTAAATCTTTTACTGCAATTTACTGTTGGAGAAGATGATTCTTCCTCAGATGAAAGTGGTGACAGTTCCGTCAGCCCTGGGGATTGTATTGTAAACTGAGCCATATGGAGACTCTTCAAAGTTGTACATTGAATAAGTCATCCTTTTATCATAAATAGAAGAACTATTCATCGGTTAGATGAATTTTTGTGTTCCTTTTTGTTGGGCTATGAGAAGGACATTTCCCTTTCACAGATTGAGTGTTATATTGTAAGATCTACAACATGCATTTAGTCAAATTTGGTGATCGTCGGTGGAGCTTATCAGTGTTTGTAACTTTTTTGGATAAAATGTCTTTTAATCTAATCTAACATTCAACAACTTTTTATATGGAAAACATTTAGAAATCAGATGCTACAAAATGCTTGGGTACTTAAATCAAAATTTTCGATCTGCAGGTATTACTTCGTATTATGCTATAGTTTAGTTAAGATCTCTACACATTACCACCATTTGAGGCCCTTTAGCCCATGCAGGCCCATTAATTAAAAATCTCTTCCATTTTTAAAATCCGGCCCATTTGCATCAATCCTAATTGAGACTCAGGGATTACATTTAATAAAATTTTATTTTTAGTACTTATATAACTATTTTAAAAAAACTTAAAAGTTGAAGTGGAGCAATTCAAAAGAGGACATTTTCAGTGTTTACGTCTTATGTTTAGAAACAATTTATCAATCATAATATGCGCTTAATACAAAAAAAAAGGGGGGGGGGGTGCATTTGAAAAAAAAAATTCATAAAAAATAATTCATCGTCGATGGATCTGGAGAGCGGGGAGCGCCGTTGTGTTGACCGCGTGGTAGTACCCACACGCAAATTTTCACGTCCTCTTCCATTTCAATAATAATTTCCGACGACACTTCTCTCCCGCGTCGTAAATATGGTCGTATCTAATTACATTCAAACCCTTCATTATTTAGGAATTTAAAAATTTTGACTCCTAATTAATTAGAGAGAGAAAGCATTATCTAAATTTTTGTGTTTGTAGACGCGTTATCTTGGTTGGTAGCATAGATCCCCTCTCTCCCATGTGAAAATTTGTTGGCCTCAAATTGTTAAAATTTAAATAATTTTTGTAATGATCTTAGTGGATTGGAATCAGCATTATTCAATAACCTATGTCTCATCAATTTTTGTTTGTATTAAACAAAACTTAACTCACTACCATAAACCTTAATTAGACCGTTATGTCTCATCATTTTAGTTCGAGTTTTTGTACCACGTGTAGTGTTGATGTTTCAAAGATATAATATTAATGTTGAATATAAAATATATAAATATCGTTATCTAACAGTTTAAAATTTTAGAGTATAACGATTGTTTTATATAATTTTACATGATAGTAGAACAGTACATCTGAGTTTGAGTTCCGTGAGACTCTCACTTATGTAATACGACCGACAAAAATCTACTATGGTGTGTAGCAAACAAATTGTTAGGTTGTTACTATTTTGAGCCAATCCTCTAACTCTAATTTTTATTAACAAAATTGATATAGTAGTAAAAGCAAGGACACTACACTTAATACTTATTGTACGAGCATTTTTTGTTTTTCCCTATTACTTGTTTTCTTCAATGAAGTAAATAAGATGGGGCCACACTTCCCATGTAGGAATTATTGATAATCATTTCTTATTCAAAGATTCTGTTCCCCCATAATGTTGAAAAATAAAGCTTAGCTAGACAGATACCTATGAGCTGTCCCGTGCCTATATAAGCCTAAGTATAAGCCCAGCCACTTTTCTCCATATGCACTAGCATCAGCAAAAGTTAACTCAAAGAGAGAGGGGAGGAGAAATGGAGCACAACACTGCAGAAGATTTGTTGGTCAAACTTTTACGGAGAGATGGCCGCAGACTCTGCCGGTGTCCGCGCATCGAAATGAGCCTTCTCGAGACCGCGGAAGCCATCGAACAATCGTTGAGGGAAAACACGGCCGTCGTCGTGCGAGACGAAGGCGAGCGCGGGGCGCTGCGGGTGAAGATTGTAGTGAGCAAGCAACAACTGAAGCAGATGGCCCTGCTGATTGGCCGCGAGCAGGGCGGCACGGAGCAGCTGCTGCAGCTTCTGAGAAGGCTGCAGGTCAAGAGTAAGTCGCTCGACGCATCTGCGAAGGGACGTCGTGATCGGTGGAGGCCAGCGCTTCAGAGCATCCCTGAGGAAATGTGGGAATTATAAAGCAAATTAAACATAAATATGTAGCATCATCTTATTACGAGAGGTTGATCTAACAACATTCTTTTGTATAGTTCTTGAATAAATAGGGGGTTTGACAGTTTTATTAGCTATTTATATATATATATATATATATATATATAGACATACACTTTGATGTGCTTAATATATATATGTAGATTGTGTGACATTTAAGACCAGAGCCAAAATGCAAAAAGAAGTTAGAAATATTTTCAAATTGGCATATTTTGGTTCTTCTATATGTAAGCTAAATATTTGTAACTGCAGATTGGATTTTAAGCAGTAAAAATAATGAACACTTCTCTAATTTAAATGAACATTTTTATTATTGGCACTCTAGCACCTATAGTGGCAACTCGATCAATACGCAAATAATGCAAAACACTACTCTTTGTACCATTAATTAATAAAATATCGAATTAATCGAATTTGTTAAAACCATTCTTTAATAGGCATTTTTTGAGATTGATTTGGTTAATAATATAAAGCCAGAGTTGATATGAAACCTCTCGATTGATATCAGAAGTAGCAAGCTGGATTTCTATATTCATCTTTTTTTTTCTTTTTTTTTTTAAGAGATAAAGAGAGAAATATAGTATGATATATATTTATTTATTTATTTAAAAAATAAATAAATTATGTTGAAAAAATATATCACATAATTCAAATTTAAAATTTTAAATATTAATCATTAAATTTTTTTTTGTCACAAATGATAGGAACAGTGGATTATCATTTGTAGGTACAACTCTCAATCATTCTCTCTTTTAATACCCCATCCCTGCATGCTACCTACTAGTACAAGTGGTATAGTTCATTTTCTATCACAATTTAGTGGGTAATAAGGCTATATCACAGATTATTATTATTATTATTATTATTATTATTATTATTATTATTAAGTTGGCGCGTAAGTGCAACATCATACTGACCTCATGTTTGCATCATCATAACCTAACAAGTTGTTAGGAAAATATTCAATTAGGCTGCATCTTCGGGGACTTCCTATGAAGCAGAAAAGTTGTCACTTAGGTGGCACCTGAGCCAATTATTATTATTATTATTATTATTATTATTTGCCCATTAAGCCTTTTCTCTTGATATATATTTGCCTTTTCAAAATATTTTACCATTTTCATGTATTTAACTTTAATTTGGCAAGCACATAAAAGTTACAATTAATACTCAAATCCTTTAGTTTGGTATTTAGGTACATTTCTGGGAGTTTCTTAATTACGTGCCCAACTTACCTATATACTATATTTAAATCATAAATTTGAAATGAATATTTTGTATAGTTTTAATTTTCAAATATCTGGCATTGGGATGCAATATAGTTTGCTTACCTAACATATTTTCTAGCTAATTTTCTTGGCTTCGGTTGTTGTTTGCGCATACAAATGATCTCCCCTCCCATGTGCAGAAGTTGGCACCCAGTTAAGTCTTAATTAATTACTAATTATATTAAAAAAAATTATTCAAAAGAAAATATTAATAGTAACTTAAATTTTCTGCTAAAGAAATCAATTATAGATTAGCTTTTTAATTTAATTATAACCACTATATAAGGTGAGAAAGTGCTGTAAAAAGATATACTACTTGTGTATATTTTGCTATAATATAATTTTTGGGCTTCCTCAAAATGGAAACTTATATATATTTTTTGTATTTCTGTCATAATTTTTTTTTTACTTGACAATGTTATATAGTTCTCAATTATATATATATATATATATATATATATATATATATATATATATATATATATATATATATATATATATATATATATATATATATATAAAATTGGGCTTTTATATTTTTAAAAGTAATAAGTCATTAGCGTTGGTAGATTTTTAGTATTTGAATGAAAAAATATATTGTTGGGATAATAGTAGGACTCTTTAATTAAGTGAGCGGTGGGTGAAATAAAATAATCTAAGCGATGAAATTAGTCAAAAAAATAAATCTAACAGTAGAAAACTTACGAGTATCAATTACTTCTTATACAAGTATAATAGTCGAACTATATATATATAACTATGCTACGTTGATAATAACCTTTTATTTAAAGGTAAATGTCCTAAGTTTTTGGTTACACGTATTGCTATAATAAATCTTTGGAGCTATTTAGACCGTTAGACATGTATTAATTGGAAATATCAGAGTTGGGTCAATCATCCATTAATTTGAAATGTAAGCTAAGTTGGGATGATTCATCATAACGGTCAATCGATCATTAATTTAAAACATTTTTGTCAATCAGATATTAGATTAATTAAAAAAACATTTTATAATTAATTGGTTCTCCATTTTTCTCAGCTAATTTATGTTGCCTATAACAGGATAAAAACTTGGGGAAAAAAAGAGTTAAATTAATTAGTCTTAATCTTTCTTTTGTTTACACTAGACATTTTGTTTGTAGTTAATTAAGGCTACTTTTATTTTTGTGTGAGCTAAATATGCTGTATGCCAAGAATGCAAAACAGTAGTTTATGTTTTGATCTAGTTTTGTAAATCGTTGAAACTTGCATAGAAAATAAAAATAATTAGATTTTGAACTTGAAAACCTGAATACCAATGATCATATTCTTAACTAACAACAGTAAATACTATTAGTATCTAATTGGAAATTTTGGAATTCTTACACCTACTTCATAATCTAGTTTGGCTCAAATTAAGACTGTCAACGAGTCAAACACAAACAAGTCTGAGTCAACTAGCTCTTGCTCTATTTATTTAATAAACGAGTCGAACAAAAATTTACTCATTAAATTTTTAACTCATATTTGGTTCGTTTATTAAACGAATGATCGATCTAAAGTTTATTTTCGAGTCAGATACGAATTGACTTGCAAACAGTAAACTGAATTGCTAGCCCTAGATCAAATGGCCCAAGCCGAGCGATAAAGTGCAAAATTTTTGAGCCAGACCGTAGAAAATCATGTCAAAATTTTTTTGAGCCTTTATTTTGGAGCCCTGCCCGACACATTGACCATGCCCGCCGACCCGACCCAACCTATCCTCTAAAAATCAGGTTTGACGGGCAGGTCGGCCGGATCAGACATATTCGGTTGGATTTGCTAAACTATTATAATTAAGTTTTATAATTAAATTTAGTTAATTATATATTAATATATTATTAATATGATAATGGCGTGATAGATGTATCAATAATTTAGATATCATATTACTTTTTACAACAACAATGCCTTAAAATTTAATCTTATAACAAATTAAAATTTAATGACTAAAGTGTCTCATATGCCTTATAGTTCAAGAACTAAACATCCAATTCACCCTTTTCCATAATAAAGATTACAAACAAAGGAAGTAGTAACGGGCATGAAGCCATTCTATTACATAAGCGAACAAAATATGAACAAAATCCCAAAACAGGCCAAATTAATTAGAGCCAATGACATATATATATCCAGTGAACGTTGCTTAATTAGTTCCCAGATAATTAGTGCTACGTACGCTCGGGACATAAAATATTATTAACCGAACAAACGAAAACCATACTAAGCTATATATATATCTAATATTGTTACTCTTTCGTACGTGCCATTCTTTCCACGAGAGCTTAATTAAGGAAGTCCTAATTACAGAACTACTAAAACATATATATATATATATATATATAAAAGAAAGAGAAGATACAACATGGATAAGTTTATTTTAAAGCAACAGAACCGTGGAGTGTCATTCGGTGGTAAATTATTATTTTCTTCGATCTCACGCCTCGTTCTCGTTGCTCTCTCCGGACATCTCCTCGAGCGACTTCCCCTTCGACTCCGGCACGAGGAAGGTGAAGAAGAGGCCACAGAAGCTGCAGGCGGCGAGCAGGAAGAGCGAGTTGCGCACGCCGATTCCCGGGGGGTAGCCGTGGTCGGTCTTCGCCGGGTCCTGGCTCTGCGCCAGGTAGAGGAACCCGAACGAGCCGACGATAGCGCCGAGCTTCCCCGACGCCGCCGAGATCCCGTGGCACGTCGCGCGGAGCCTCGCGGGGAATATCTCGGCGGGGACGATGAAGGTGGTGCTGTTGGGCCCGAAGTTGGCGAAGAAGAAGGTGAACGCGTACATGACCACGAAGCCGGTGTGGTTGCCCTTGATGGTCCAGTGGTTGTACGGCACGGCGAGGCCGAGCATGAACACCGTCATCATGAAGAACCCGACGAGCTGAATCGTGAAGCGGCCGAGGTAGTCTATGAGGCCGACGGTGAACCAGTAGCCCGGGACGGTGCCGCAGAGGGCGATGAGCGTCTGCGCGCGGGCGATGTAGTAGAGCTCTTCGAGCGCGTTCATCGTCGCGGCCTCTGGGATCCACCCGATGGCGCTGAAGATGTCCTTCTGGAAGAGGTTCTGCGAGTAGTAGGCGATGTCGAGCAGCAGCCACGTGCTGGCGGTGCCGACGAGGTGGAGTCCGTGCCGCCGGACGAACTCCCTCGAGAAAAGCCCGAAGTCTTTGCTGCCGTCCGGCTGCACCGCACCGACGGCAGCGGCGGCAGTCTTCGCTTGTCCGTCGTTGATGTCGACCTGCAGCACCTTCGCCATGTCGGCGGCGGCACGCTGGGCGTTTTTCGCGACGAGCGCGGTGTACCGTGCGGTCTCGGGCATCTTCATCCGCCAGTAGTAGGTTATCGCGGCGGGGACGGAGCCGAACATGAGGACGACGCGCCAGACGTAGTCGGCCTGCGGCACGGTGGAGCCCGCGGGGTCGTCGGCGTAGGCGGGGGCGGGGAATCTGCGCTTGAAGGAGTAGGAGACGACGATGGCCGACATCCCCCCCGCGAGGATGCCGAAACCCTGCATGGCGAAGACGGCGGCGATGAAGGCGCCGCGCGTGCGCTTGTTGGCGTACTCGGACATGATGGTGGCGGAGAGGGGGTAATCTCCGCCGATGCCGAAGCCGAGCCAGAAGCGGAAGAAGCAGAGCGTGGACATGACGGTGGAGGCGGAGTGCCCGAAGGAGAGGCCGGATAAGGCGGAGCAGAGGATCATGAGGAGGAGGGTCATGCCGTAGACGCTCTTGCGGCCGAGCTTGTCGCCGAGCCAGCCGAAGAAGAGCTGGCCCGAGAGGGTGCCGACGAAGGCGACGCCGTTGACGGCGGAGGAGACGTGTGGGGGGAGACTTCCCGGGGACGGAGAGCCGGGGACGTAGTAGTAGACGCGGCCGATGAGCTTGGTGACGAGGGAGATGCAGAAGAGGTCGTAGGCGTCCGTGAAGAAGCCCATGCCGGCGATGACGATCGCAGTGAAGTGGTACCACTGCGTCTTCGCCACATCCAGGGCGTTCAGCACCTGCATCTGATCCCCGGCCATCTTTCTCTTTCTCTTTCTCTATCTCTATCTCTATCTCTTTTTTCCTCTATTGCACCTGCACCTGCACCTTTTCTTACATAGTAATGATCTTGTGAACATCGCTAACTCATATATGTGTGTCTGAAAATGTGAACGACTCTAGCGGAAATAATAATAATATGATAATTGCATGAGATGTTGATTTTGAAGGAGGAGAGGAGGAGGAAGTTGTTGAGAAATAATAGGAGTTTGTTAGTTATGAAGTGAAAATTTATACGTACATACCCTCCACTGTAAAGGCATTCTTAAATAGAGTCCTGTCACGTTTTAATTTTTAAAATTAACTAATTTTAGTCAAAAGAAAAAAAAAATTATCACAATCGTTAGAAAATTTACTATATTTAATAAATTTATTTATTTTCTAGTAAATACAATTAGTACAATTAAAAGTAAGTTAATATATAACAAATAGAATTATTATATTTTATAAATTTTTCAACTTAATTAAATATAAAGACTCGAATAAAAAAACCTATTTAAAAGTTAACGAGTCCTCAATCAAAAAATAGTTAAGAGGTGTATTATTTTACCTATTGAATGTTTCGTTTGAACGGATAAATTATAGGGAGTTTTGAAGAAATTATTGCACGTACAACAGAGCGGACGCACACCCGCGCGACCTATTCAAACTTAAATTAAAAAAAAAAAAAATTGGAATCTAAATCAAAGTTATATATATATATATATATATATATATATATATATATATATATATATATATATATATATATATATATATATATATATATATATATATATAATTACGAAAAATCATATATTAAATCTTAATTATAAGTTTTTTTGTTTATTTATGTAGTGAATAATAAATTCATAAACATTCCTGGTTTTTTTTAACTATCCAATACCTAAAAAAACTTAAAAATTAATAATTTGTATATAATTATTCAAAATTATAAGGTTTAGGTGTTCCAAACTTAAAATGTACAGATGTAGGTTATCATAGTATTTAATAAAGTGTTAGTTGAACATTAGTATTAATTGGAGGAAATTAATATTTTAAATTATCTGCTTACTACTTAATAAATTTTTAAAATTTTTACAAGTCTTTATACATAAATCCTTTAGATATTATAGATTAATTCAACAAAATTAGAATTTAATTTCAAAATATTAATGATCAAATATTGAATGTGATGTATATATATATATATATATATATATATATATATATATATATATATATATATATATATATATATGCTCACTAAAAAGATACAAAAAAAAAAAAAGTAATACCATGCACTATATATGTTATATGGCCGAAATAATTTGCGTAAATTACAAGATGCATATATGGTATGGGTATCATCTCTCAAAAGCCACTCATGCAAGCCATCTAATAAAATAAATCAAATCAAAACAAAATGAAGAAAAAACTTAAGATCAACAATCGAAAAAGTAAACACACAAACAAAAATGTTTAAAGTTGGAGGAATATTAAAAAAGAATGAACAATTGGGCTTTAATTACCTTTATCTTCTTAATTTGGAAATTATCGAAAAAGCGTGCTATAGTAGAAGAACTGAAGAAGGATTTTTTTTTTTTTTAAAAAAGAGAAAGGTAGCAAAGAAGAAGGATTACTGAACACACAGATCTAGTATAGTATGTAAGTGAGACCACAAGAGAAGGTTATGTTTATGTACAAAAAAAAAAAAAAAAAAAAAAAAAAAAAAAAAAAAAAAAAACTATACAAAAGAATATTCGCTTGTTCAATGGCTCCTGCATGCATGAGCCCACGATAGATTATTATGTTACGTGCGTTGGGTTGTATTCACTAATTCGGGGAGGGGTGTTTGGTCAAAAGCGGGTCCGCTCGGAGGGGGACGCAACAGAACGGCCCGTGGGAGGCGCCGCACTATGTTCGAGAGGATCGCCCAATTCGGGATCGGATTGGAAAAAATTAATTAATATTAACATTTTATATATTTTTTAAGCCTAGTTTTTAATTTATTTTATTATGTTCCTAACTTTAATATTTTTTATTGTAGTTAGATCTTAAACACGCATGCTTGTTTATATAGATAATAAGAATGAAATTGTAGCCCATTTCGGTCAATTTTAACACTGAATTGTGAGATTAGACTTGTCACGATAAATGCTCAGTATTAGAGAAGAAGTTGAAGATTTGATTGAAGCAGAATTTTTAAATCAAAATTTTTAATTCGAAAAGTTTTCAGATCAAAATCAAATTGTCTAAAATAGTTTAATTTGACTTGGTGGGGTTTTCGGTTTGGTGCCCAGACCATGGTTTCAACATGATCCTGGACCGAGATTCAGGGCGGCCTCCTTCTCCCCAGGACAACTCTGCTTCTCGGCACGTGACCTGTTTTTTTTCTGGGCTTCGGCCGGTCTGTAGTAGTTTTTTTTTTTTTTTTTTAACCCGGAGATCTGGTTATCTCTATCCTCGTAGCTAAATTCATACTTCCAATGAATGAAGCGGCAGCACGCTGCCTTTCCCTCAAAAAATATGATCCTGGACCAAATCTAATTGAACGAAGGGCTATGGGCCGGTCCACAGTGTACTCCTTACGGGCCCAATTAACCGAGTCTAATCCCCGGGAGGTTGCTAGTCAAATTCTACGCCGGTGCTGTACAACAGCCGACCAACCAGAAGTTTCCTTTTCTTCCCTTCCCTCTCTGAGTTCTCTCTCCTAAATCCAAGAAACCCCCTTTCCATGGCTTCTCTCTACCGGTAATTAAACACCAACTCCTCTCATCATCATCATCATCATCATCATTTTATTTTTATTTTTATTTTTATTTTTATTTTTATTTTGGGCTCAACGAATTAAGAATGGAATTTGAATTCGATTCAGGTGCGGCGAGTGCGGGGCCGAGCTGAACCTGAGCGGGGCCCACCTCTACCCGCCGGGCACGTACTTCGAGGCCGGGGACA
Source organism: Tillandsia leiboldiana (assembly GCA_029204045.2). Lineage (NCBI taxonomy): Eukaryota > Viridiplantae > Streptophyta > Magnoliopsida > Poales > Bromeliaceae > Tillandsia > Tillandsia leiboldiana. The sequence continues at coordinate 2,448,420 of CM055069.1, read as the reverse complement.
AGGGGACGCTGTCCTTCTCGTGGATCGACGAGTCCAAGTTCCGGTTCGCGAAGGAGAGCCGGTTCGTGCCCTTCTTCGAGACGCGCAACTACTGGGGCCTCCACCGCCACCGCACCCGCATACTCTGCGACGCGTGCGGCCGCCTCCTCGGCCACGTCTACGACGACGGCCCCCCCCTCATGCAGGGCCACGGCCAGTTCGGCTTCGGACCGAGCCAGGCCATTCCGCGCCGCCCCAGGTACCGCTTCAAGATCAAGGCCCTCAACAACAACGCTTCTCCTCTTTCATGAGAGTTTTTTCCCTTCTTCTGGGAAACTTGCTTTCTCGTGTACTGGAGATCGAATCATTCACTTCGATTATTGCGATCGATGTTTACTGATCAAGCATTTGAGGATTTGAGCTAGTATAATAAAGTGTCTGTACGATCGAGTCGTAATGTCTTTTAGTTTTGCTGGATCGCCCAAACTAAAATTTCGACAGCTCAAGACTTGTTTTGATGTGACTATTTCTTTTGCATTATATCGGGTGTGTCTCTTGTTGAATATACCATCCATGCCCAGTTAAACTTTCTATTGAACTCTTTCGTGAGATTGTCTTTTACTGTGGCGATTCATGCATGTGTTCTAAAACTTATTAAAGTTATTTTATAATTTTTGGTGATTAAAATTGTAGTAATATATATATATATATATATATATATATATATATATATATATATATATATATATATTTGTGAAAAAGATAACAAGTTATCTGCTTCATTCAAAACGAAAATAAACTAAACAACATGAGTGAGACAACTAGGTCTCTCGAAAGAATGCAAAAAAAAAAAAATGTTCGACGCTTAACAAGGTGCTAGACGATGAGGAAGTACTCTGGAAATCTCGCGCTAAACTTAGATGGCTGAAGGAGAGAAACGGAAACACTAAATTTTTTCACGCATACGTCAACAGTAGAAAGCGTTGCAATCAGATAGGAACGATCGAAGATGAAGATAGAACCTTCAGCTTGGAAGAGAATAAAAAGTCGTATTTCTTGCGGAAGTTGAAAGTTAGGCTTAACAAGGATTACTCATATGAAATACTCATATTACTCATATTTCATATGAGTAATATGTTTTTTGTGTGACATATGTAGTTGTTTGGGTTGTTACCAATTCTATAGCAAACACCTGTACATAGAAGGGTTTTTTTCATGTACTAGAGAGCTTTTCAAGGAAGATGTGCATTGTATCTGACAATTTACATGGCGGAGTACATTTGCTAATGGAAAAATTGCTCTCTCATGTTAGAGGATTTCACTGGAATTGCTTTGGAAAGTAGCAGTTTTTATACATTTTTGTATTGGTGAATAAAAGCTGTAGCTCACAACTAGAAACACAGTGAGTTAACGCTAGTTATTTACTTTGTAACGCACTAGCGCAACACAGCTTGTTTAACTAATCTAGTAATGAAAGAAACGTTTGAAACTTTTCTTTTTTTTAAAAAAAACCAATAAAATGCAAAAGTGAGAATTGCAAAATTTAAAAATTTATACAAAATAAAAGAATATTGTATATTGGGTGCGGATCAAACAGAGCTGAATCCGACTCCAAATTCTTCAATGTTCACCCGGGCCGAAAATGGGTCGGAGGTACTGCCCGGCCCCGAATCCGGACCGTGGCCTCGTAACAGGAGGAAAATAGAACGAAAACGTAGTAATGAGCGGGACGAAACCATGGCCCATCGAACCCTCGCCCGAACCCTCGCGATCGCGCCCAAAATCCCCCTCCGATCCATCCACGAAGGCCCCGACACCATCGACGAGCTCCTGGATCGCCACCTCGTGAAGAAGAAGAAGACGACGACGAGCCACGGCGGCGGCGGGGACGAGGACGGCGACGACGAGGAGCTCGCGCTGCGGCGGCGGCGGCTCACGAGCACGCGGCGCGAGGCGCTGGCGCTCTACCGCGACGTCCTGCGCGCGACGCGCTTCTTCGAGTGGCCGGACGCGCGCGGCGTGCCCTGGCGCGACGTGCTCCGCGCCAACGCGCGCCGCGAGTTCGAGGAGGCGCGCTTCGAGCGCGACCCCGAGGTCGTCGCCAAGCTCCTCATCGGCGGCCGCGACGCCGTCCAGAAGGCCCTCGACAGGCTCGTCGACGCCAGCAAGAAGATGGCCGAGGCCGAGGCCGAGGCCCGGGATCGGAGCGGAGGTGGGAGGTGAAGTGAAATCGAAACCCTAGATCGAGCGAAGAAGGGTGAGATCCCTAAAAATTTCCTTTTTTTTTTTTTTTTTTGCCGTTTTTTGGGGGCAAAGTTGTTGTTTTTGTAGACGTTTTTATGTGATGGAATAATAACAAATGTGTAGAAATTTGTTTGTTCATATTTGATTGGTAGGTTAATTATACTTTTTGGATGGGTTGGGTGAGTAATTGGTGTGAGACCTGATACTAGCTTTTCTCATATGACCATATAGCACTAGAATTATGTCTATGAATAGCATCTTTGCTATTCATATATCGAAGTTTTTTTTTTGTGTGTAATTGTTCTGTATAATATAGTATATGTCTCTATTTATAGTTCCCTTGTTTTAAAAATCTTAAGCACAACATTCTTATGCCTCAATATAGTAACTCGTTTGCAACTTCAGCATGCTTTATTTCATTGTAGATGTAGATGTCACAGGAACTTCTGATTTAAACCAAGTTTCAATATAAACTCACTCTAGCAGACCATGTACAACTTAAACAGCTTCCCATTTTAGAATTCAACCTTGCATTCCTGGAATACTGTTTTCTTTCTTTCTTTTTTTTCATCATTACAATCCCAAATGAAATCAATTCCTTGGTTGTGGCCACAAAAGCAATAGAGTGCTAAATGATGCAAGTATTGTTTGTCTTACTTGCTCTATGTTTAACAATATCAGGATTTACAGAGGTGCTCACAAATTGCTTTCCCTGGTGCAGAAGCCACTCTGTTTCTTCTTGTCATTTTCATGTTCTGCAGCTTTGCCTGAATGTCATATATCTATTCATCAATAACATCTCTTGTATATCCAGACTCATTACTGATATGCTTCTAGCACCAACTTCGTACTTTTTATTGCTGTCGCTGGAACAATCACCAGTAATCGCCACAACAACATGAACCCTCGGAGAAGTGATGATAAACTCTTGTATCCCCAACAATAATCTCCCTTCCTGAGGATTCGGATGTCAACTTAAGCGCATGGTGGCAATGATTGCATATTCTCACATTCTTCTTGACTAGTATGGGGGTTCCAATTTCTGTGGATATCAAACCAAACACAACTGCTAGCCTCACACTGTGCTTTTTGGCCAATGTTGCCTTCTTTTCTCCAGCGCGAATCAGATCAAACACTACCTTGTCATTCCTTGCATTTTCCCCTATCAATCTTGATAAAATATCGGACGCTTCGTGTATCTTATTACTCTGGGCGTGCGATCTATCCTCGTTGACGAAACTATATGTCTTATTCTGAAGCTCAACTAGGCTTTTAGCAGTCGTCTTCTTCAACCCTTTATCCTTCATCGACGATCTCACCCTCTCTACATCCTCCCACCTCCCAGCGTCTGCATACATGCTGGATAGCAGGACGTAGCAGCCCGTGTTATCATGCTCCGATTGAAATATGCGCTCAGCAGCGTATTCCGCCATTTCTATGTTATCATTGTTCCTACTTGCTGTTAACAGAGATCCCCATATTCGTGCTGTCGGGGCCAACGGCATGCCCTCTATAAACCCTAGCGTCTCTTTAAGATCTTTGGTGCGGCCTAGGAGATCAACCATGCATCCATAGTGCTCGATTTGGGGTGTTATACCGTATTCTTGTTCCATGGAATTGAGGTACATCCACCCTTCATCTATCAATCCAGATATACTGCAAGCAGTTAGTACCGACACGAAGCTACTCCCGCTTGGCTGCAACCCACTCGATTTCATAGCAGCGAACAAGTCAAATGCGGTCCTTCCGTGCCCGTGAATTCCGTATCCCATAATAATCGTATTCCATGATATTATATCCTTGCATGCTATTCTGTCGAACACCTCTCTCGCGCTCTTAAGATCACCGCATTGTACGTACATATATATGATCGAATTCAGCAGCAGAGTACTGTCGCCATAACCTGAACGAACAACATAACTATGTATTTGCTTCCCGTGGCGAAGAGATTCTATCTCTCCATAAGAAGGTATTACAGTCGACATCGTAAAGACGTCTGGTTTTAGAGGCTCGTTCTGTAAGTCGATGAAGAGTTGCAAAGCTTCTCCATACCTCTCATTCTGTACATAAGCCGCAATCATGGTGTTCCATGATACCAAACTCTTTTCCTGCATCTCATTAAATAGTATTTCCGCAGATTTAACTTTCCCGCATTTTCCATACATCTCAGTTAACGCAGTCCCGAGAACCAGGTGAGGAAGGAACCCTCTTCTTATTGAGAACCCATGAATGGTTTCTCCACGAGACAAACTCTCCATTTGAGCACAAGCGTTTAGCAAATTCACCATCGTGACCGTGTCTGGATCTGTTTTCTCCTCCCGCATCTCTCTCACGCAATCAAATGCTACGTCGGGTTGATCGTTCAGAGCATACCCACCAATGAGAGTATTCCATGCAACGACATTTCTCAGAGGCATACCGTCGAACAATGCCCGGGAATAAATCATGTTACCACATTTGCAGTACATATCAAGAAGCGAAGTTTGAACTTTGATATCATTTTCAAGCTCGTGCCTCATCGCATGCCCATGGATTTCCCTCCCTTGCTTAGATAACAACTCCATAGAACACGCCGCGAGAGCACCCATGATCCCAATCCTATCATGCTTAATCCCTAGAACTTCATTCAACTCTCTAAAGCACAATAACGCCGTCGACGCCTCTCCATTGGAAACATAGCCAACGATCATCGAATTCCACGATACACGATCTCTCACCGGCATTTCCTCAAACACCCTCTTTGCATCATTAATAAACCCAAACTTCGAGTACATGGCAATGAGGGAATTGCAAATGAAAAGATCTGAATCCAATCCAATCTTGAGTGCCCTCCCGTGGGCTTTTAAACCATCATCGCGCCCCGACAAGGCAGCGCAGGATTTGATAACGAAGGGGAAGGTGAAGTTATCCGGTGGGACATTCGCGACGCGCATCGCGTAGTAAAATTCGAGAGCTTCTTCGTAGAGCTCAGCATCAGTGTACCCTCTGATCATGAGGTTCCACAAAAAGGCATCATGTTTCTTCTTCTTTTTCTTTGTGCTGCGGAACAGCGATAAGGCTTCGTCCATGCGACCGGATTGGATGTAGGAGAAAAGGGTTCGCGCGACGAAGGCATTATTGGTTTGTTTGGTTAATGTTTTTGATGTGGATGAGATGTTGGTGGAGTTGTTGCAGAAGCATGGGAGACAAGCTGTGGCCATTGCCACTATATATATATACACACACACACACACTCGAAAAGAGCTTGCATAGGTGTGTGGAGTGAGTGAGTGTTGTATATATAGAGGATGCATTATACAGATAGGGACTGCAATACACAGCCATACAGTTTGCGTGGGAATTACTACTTACACGTTGCAGGTTTTAAATGTTTGAATTTTGGGTCGGATCTTATGGAGAAGCGAACTAAATCCAAAAAGTTTTTATCATTTTTTTTAAATGTTAGCTTATTAGCACTTAGGGCCCGTTTGGCAATCGGTATAAGAGGGATAAGGGATGATCCCCTTTATACCCACCCTTTATATCCAAACAGTATTTAAGTATGGAGGAAACAGCTGTTCTCCCTATACTAGATTATTTCGGTATAAGGGTGGAGCAGTTGTTCATATTATTTTTTTTTAATTAAAATTTTTTAAATTATAAGATATTTAAATTTATAAAATTTAAAATTTTTTTATTTTATTTTATAAATTTTAATTCCGTTTATTATTCTTATTCCTCTTTAACTTACCAAATACAATTTTTCTTATCCCAGTACAACTCTTATACTCAACCAAACACAAAATTATTATAATTCTTGTTTGTACCAGAACTTATACCTATCTCCGGAATAACCAGTTTTCGCTTATATCGGAACCAAACACAGCCTTAGTATTTAGCTTTTCTTTGTTATATATAATAAAATATAAGTTTCGGAATGGCCCAAAGTATTTTAAGAAATCCCACCCACCATAAATTTTATTCTATTTGAGAGATCACTTTTTCCACACAAATTTACATAAATTCACCAATTACATAAATAAATGCACCAAATTGATGCTCAGAAAACACCAAAGTATGCAGTGCAATTTCCATAATAGAGAGTAGGTAAGTTGAAAATGAAACAGGATTTTTGTGGAAGGTAATTGTTGCTCCCTTTCTTTGCTTGATCATCGATGGATTTGATGGCTGGTTGGTTTAGATAAGCGTACTTGCTTTTAGTCCACCTGCACCCGAGATGAACATAAAAAAATAAAACACTTTGTTTAGTCCATTTGTAGACATTATTAAACAATGTTTATATATAGATACATGATGATCTACAGAGAATAACGTATCCGGAACAAATCCCTCTGTTTGAGGTGGTTGTATACGTTACTCAAAACCTATGCCACTAAAAAAATGCTCATGCGGATTCGTTAATCAAAGAGTCTAATCTCAAGCACTTTGGTTAAATAACGAAAGCAAAGACTTTTTCTTTTTACTTTCTGTGAGAGACACACTATCTTCCACCTGAAAAAATTAGTGTCATAATATTCTGAAATATTTGTAATTAAGCATCATAGAATCCAATGATTTAAAAATCTGTTTACTGTTCGAAAATACTGCAGGGTCACAAATTAATTACTGTTTCAACTAATAATTTGATCACTAGATTAAATAACATCAGTATGATGTCATAAAATTTTAATTATTATTTTAAATATTATAATATTATATATAATAATTAAATATATATTTAAAGTGTAGATTATTAAAAAAACTATTTGAACAGTTTTTTTTAAAATCGGGCTGGCTCACTAGTTGAGCTAATAATTTGAATAAATGAAAGCCAGTTTTAAGCCAATTCAATTTTATGGATTAAACAAAATCAGTATAAGCACTGAACACTTATTAATAAAGGAATTTTTGAAGTGTTGCGGTTGTACCTAAGTATACGCTGTTTAAATTAAGTAGAAAATAAAGTAGAATATATACATACTTGAATAATATAGTTTAGAATAATGGCGAGTGGTAGGGAATAAACCTACCAGTCCTTGATCCCAATCCTCAGCTCCTTGTTGTTGCCGTCGCAGTCGCCATCGCCCCCCTCGGGCCCTTCCTCGTCAATGATCTCTCTCAGTAGCTCCTCGAATCGCCTGAAATCTTCTTCCTGCTCTCATCATCCTCAAAGAATTAATTTCATACGAAATCAATCATGTTATCTTATCTTATATAAGATGATGTATACAGAAAAGGCTAAACAGTAGAATCAATCAAAGAAACTTTGGATCGATCAATTAGAGATCAGAAGAAGCTAAGAGTGGTCGATGATCCTTGCCTTGAGAGCCTTAGCTCTGATTCTTGCAGCGGCCTTTTGCGCCGCGAGAAGGTGCTCCTCCTCCTCCATCTTCTTCCTCCGCCAGAAGCGATCGATCTCCTCCTTTGTTATGCTCTTGACGACGACCATCTTCCGCCGCGTTGTCGGCAGAGTTGATGGGCACAATCTCTTCCTCTGCGCCATCGTTGCTTCCTCCGTTTCCTTTTTTTTTTTTTTTTTTTTGCAACCTCTCCTCCCTCTTTTAATTCTCCTCCTTGAGTGCAAGAAAACCTATATCGATCTGAAGCAACTGCAATACAAACCTAACGTCCCGAGAAAGACTTAAAAGGAGTACTCCCCTCTAAGACTTCCTGTAGTAGTCAGTCTCCTATCATTTTTTATTTTTTTATTTTTTTATTTTTTTTTTTCCCTCGGTCTTGTGCTTATCTTCCAAGTTTGGTCATCGTATGTTAGTCCACTATGACAAACTGGGACCTACCACTAATTTCCTGAGCAGGTGGGTGGGGTGGTCCATTGAAGCTAATAAGCTGGTAATATAGTACAATACTAACTAGTATAATAATTCAAGCTATATTAGAAAGGAAAATGCTATTTGTACATCCCATTTGGGGGTGTACATCGCACACCCTACCCATCCAATGGGTGGGGTGTGATGAGGGATCACTTCACAATTTGTAAAGTGACCTCCCCACCCTTAAATGGGTGGGTGTAAGATGTACACCCCCTTTGGGGGTGTACATGTTGCGTTGCTCTATTAGAAATAGGGCATAACAAGTAATATTTTTGCCACTGTTATGAGATGTTGATAATTTTTTTATTTTTTGAAAGTGAAATCTTAAAATTTAATAAATAGTTGATGCAATAATATAATCCAACAAATAAATTAATTTAAAAAATAAATTTAACTATAAAAATTTTATAAATATTTTTATAACCACCGCTCAATGTCGATATTATTATAGCCTGCTTAATTTGTAACTTTTCTATTGGGGAAAGCAATTCTCTTTTGTTAGAAATGAACACTAAGGAAAATGGAAAATACCCTCACCACTGCTTTTCACTGGAATTACACACACCCTATATTCCTCTTTAAGAAATTTTTATTTAGGAATATCTAATATATACCTTTCAAAACTTTAGAAACATCTAATACACTCCTAATGGATCAAAATACCCTGATTAATTTTGAAAGATTCTTTCAAATATCTCCCAAACTTTAAAATTTAGAAGAATATTTCAAAAATAAAAAAAAATGATTATATTTAAATAGAATAACGTTTTAATTAAACTTTCAAGTAATATTTACAGAATTAATTGAATAAAGAGAATAAAGATTGAGAGAGAAATTAAAAATAAGACAAGAAATACTGATGGCAACATGACCATCCATCACTGCAAGCATAAAACAACTGTAATTCCATTACAACCTAGTGGACATGGTGTGGTGGTGGTGAGTATCATTTCATACCAAACTTTATGCCACAACAACAGATAATGCTTCAGATAAAAGATTTTTTGTGTTGAAAATGTAACATTATAAAAGAAAGTTTCAGAGGAAAAAAAAAGAGAGAACTGCATAATATATACTTATTATACTACATATTCATTGTCAGATGAACAGATAATTTGCTTCGGAGAGTCGTGTAGCTTCAAAGAAACATACAGCTCGAGTGTGATTCTTCCACACGGGAAGAACATGTTTTTAATTGATTTGGCTTCTTCTAATAATAATGAAATTAATTGTTGAGTACCACTAATGCATGTAGTAAAGAATCAACAGTATAGCCTCCAAATAAAAGACTCAACCTTCATTGTACACCTTTTTTCCTCTTACTGGCCTGCAAAAAAAAAAAAAAAAAAAAAAAAATCGCATTACTCAGAGAGGATCATAAAAGCAGCAAAGATGGCAAACTATAGGAAAGTAATTGTAGCATTAGGCAAACAAAAAAGATGGCTGCTTTTGTAACAAAACATGAAACTTAAATTTAATCCGGAGTCTCAACTACACAGCCAGTGTACTTATAATTTCAGGAGGGAAAAGAAATCCTCACCAGTGTCTGTTTATCCAAATTCATCTTTAACATTCAGCAGGTCAATAAAACAATAAAAATAATTTAATTTTAATTCCACTACGACGGCAAACAACACTGAGCAGTTGAGCATACATAGGGCACCCACTTTACTTCCCCACAACATGCACCCACTTTAGATCCTGCTTTATAAATCTAATGTCCACTTCTGTGTACTTCAGGCAACTAAGGACATTTAACAGTTTGTGCAGGCTTTCGTGAAAATTGGTAGTACGCAAATTTTAGATCTAGAGTAGTATAGAAAGTGATGAAAACATCATACATACAGATGATGCGAAAGAAGCTAATAGAATGACAGTATGAAATAGGAAAAGCAAGAACATTAACTGAACCTGTTATTTTACCTCTTGAAGTTTCTTCAATATCATAGCTTCATACTCATTAAAGCCAGCTCCGACAAGGTTGCTGACTTTTGGTTCAGTTGTTTTGGCAATCTGTGCAGAGAAACTATCTGAAGTGTCTGCAGTAGTCACAAAAGGAAGAACAAGTAAGGGATTCGAAAGACTCCCGCTCATGCTGTGTGTAGCTGCTTCCTGAGATTAAAAAACAAAAAAAACCAAATATAGCAGTAATAAGCAAATCTGAATAAGATCATGCATGGGATGGAAACTGCATACAAACAGAAGAAAGTATATTCAGTGCATAAAGCAAACAATAACATCAAAAATATGTTATTCAGGATTCTTAAGAATATAATATTTCTTGCCATTGTACCCATTATCAATATTCAGGGTATCACTATGAATAAATTAATTATGCAAGCTTAATTTGGAACGTTGTTGTCTGAGCTAAAGCAACTACACAAATCATCGATTAAATTTCAATCACTTGATTCCACAATAAGCTGAAATTGAAGGTAAAATTCATTCATAAGAGAAGTTCAACAATTAACAGAGCTACAAGCAAGCGAACTGAACAATTCTTCAGCCAACATGGATTACATAAAGATGCCTGACTTAAGTTCAACGGAACTTCATTTTAGCCTTTCTGACTAATAACGAGTAATTAGGATCAAAATCGATAGGTATAAGGGTTGAGGCCTCAAAACATGCAGAAATAACGGCAGTAAAGATCACATGATTATCAGCCAATCCTTCCTGAAATGTGTTACCCAGCTGTGAATACATCTTCCACACACCAATGTAGAAGAAAGAAGAAAAGAGTGAAGAAAGAAGAGCGTGTGCAACAAACCAAACTGTTGCTGACTCTGGTTACCTGCAGAATTTGCTTTTGCCAAAAGCAGCTTAAAAAAAGGAAACGAGGGCTTGAGAAGGAATAGACTACGAAATGACAGTAAACCTTGACCATGAAAAATAAGAGGAACTTGCAAGAGGAAATGAAAAAAAAAGAGGGAAGAGAAGAACTATGAAATACTAGCAGAACCTATGTTATCTTCTTATCTTCTACTAGAAATTGAAGTCAGCTGCAGTCTTTTATAGCCGCTGGAATGCTTTCTTTTTGGAAACTAATAGGATACTCAAGACAGATGCCAAATCATCACAATATCTTCTCCTTATGGTAAAGGAATCAATCCTAGTTTTGGGAACCAGATAAGAGATACAGAGATATTCTAAATCTTCAATATTTTCTCTCATTGGTAAGCAAATCACACCTCATTTTATAATTCTTTTAATAGTTATAAATTTCAACCTAGGTTCAGAACATTCTCCTGTTCCTTGTATATGATATCAAATCTGTATAATTCAATGAAGTGAGAAGAGAATCAAGAGATCAACAATTATGACATAAGCATTTCAAATGAGGATGACCGATGGCATGCTGAGGAAAGTAAGCGACAATACAACTATTCCATATTATAGACATTAAAAAACCTAATGGAACAGCAAGAGATTCTTGCCTCAAACATACTAAAAGGATATTTCTCGCTAGTCCAAACACTGAGATGTTTATGAGCTTTCTAAAAGTTGCACTTAGATGACAATTCTTGCAAATATGAAAAAAAAAATTCTAAATAGGGCTTACCATGTCCCCTACACATTCAATATGTTAGAATAGATATTCAGATTGTTTTGTAGTTATAAAAAATGTTTTCTTTTGATTGTTAATACCATTCTCTTCAAGGTCTCAAAATTTTCCAGAACTAAGAAAGCATGGCAAACTTACCACAGCATCCTTGGAAGACATCACGACGATGGCCGAAGCCTTGCTTTTAGATTTCTTCGATCTAATCACAATATCTTCGACCACTCCGAACCTCTCAAAGATCTCTTTCAACTTGGCCGCAGTGTAATCGCCAAAACTCTTCTCCCAGGAGACCTTCAACATCTTCTCCTTCTCCAACGCCACTTTTCCACTCTCCTCCGAGCCCTCTCTCTTTTCCTCTCCAGATGTCTAGCAAAAAACTATGCAGCGAATTAGCACATGAATTAACTAGTACACACTAAACTTAAATCCAACGAACCCTAACCCTAATCTTACCGAGGTGAAAGCGGGGGTGGATTTCTTGGCCTTCCGCGTCAGGAATTCGTCGAGCTCGCGCTGCAGCTGGGCGTCGACCTTCTTATCATGCAACTCGCGGAGCTCGGCGGGGTCGGCGGCGCCGTCGCGAGCGGAGGCGGCGCGCTCCCGCTCGTCGAGGTCGGCGGCGAGCTTGCGGCGCTTGCCGTCGCGCGCCGAGTCGCGGAGGACGCGGTCGCGGCGGGCGCGGAGGCGCGCGTCGAAGGCGCGGCGCGCGGCCTCGTCCCTGAGGACGTCGTAGGAGGCGCGGAGGCGCTGGAAATCGGCGGTGGCGCTGGGGTCGTCGGGGCGCTTGTCGGGGTGGCGCACGCGGGATTGGCCCTTGTAGGCCTTGTCGATCTGATCTAGGGTTAGCCTCGCCCCCTCCTCGCCCGAGGGGAGGCGGAGAACCTCGTAGTGATCGATCTCCTCCTCCTCCACCGCCGCGCCGCCGCCGCTCGCCATTAGAGAGGGGGAGTGGAGCTACGCTGTTCTATTCAACTAGGGTTTTTTGAGGAGACGCGAGAGGAAGAAGAAGAGGAGAACGCGCGCGGAGATGTGTATATTCCCTCCTTCTGATCCTTCGGGATTTGCCGACTAGGAAAATTTACAAAATAATTAAAATAATTAAATTAAGGCCATTTTGTAAAATAATCTAATTTTTATGTAGATTTTACAAGTTAGACACGGTGTTTTTGCACTTATTTATTTAATAATTATAGGATGAAAGTTTTAAATAAATTTCTAAAACATCTTTATATTTCTTTGCCACAATAGTGGCCCAATTTCTTTTTCCATGAGTCCTCACATCAACAAAAATTGCATAGAAAACTTTTTAAAAATATTATAATTATTGCATTTAATTTTAGTAAGTATGTGACTAATGAATTCTTAAAATATAATAAAGATATATAACTCTGCGTTGATTATTTTTATAACAAAATTTTAATATTTTTTTATAATTTTATTATATTTTGATATTCTAAAAAATATGAAAAATATCTCAATATAATAATAAATATAAACACAAATTTTTTAAAATATATAACACCATGAAATTCCGAGAATCTAAACAGGCCCTCAAAATGGCAAAGATACCCTTTTTACAGATATATATATATATATATATATATATATATATATATATATAAAAGATAATAATAATTAAATTGAATTATTTTGTAATTAAAAATGTCCAACTTGGTGAGGTGAAGGACTAAACTGAAATTTAAGATATATTTCGGCCTACTTAGTACAATGTCACGGTATCTGCTCATCCGCTGCGTTACCAAACGGAGTGAATAAATACGACCCAACAACACCCTCGTCGCATTCATTACCCCCACCGCTTCTCTACCCCAAATTTAAAACTCAGAAACGAAACCCCCTCCTCCCACTCCCTCTCCCTCTTCCTCCCCCGCGCCAACGAGAGAGAGCGATCACGCTCTTCGTAACCGATCGGAGGTACTCGATCTCACATAAATGGAGCGACAGGAGCCGATCCCCCTCGCTATCGTTGTCGTTCTCCATGACGAGGAGCATCCGATACACTCGTCTCCTCCCGAGCAAGAGGTTGTTGCGATCGATCGCGAGGAGGGTTCGCCAATTGCGGCCTCTCCCTCTCCGGATAATTTTGCGCTACGCGTTCGTCGCCACGACGATTTTGATCGTGGCGGTGGTACTATGGATGATCATCTCCGTTGTAGTCTTCCTCTTTCGCGATCATCGTCTCGATCCGTATGAAGAATCTCTTCTCACCTATCAGAAGTAAGATCGTCTCGTTTTCCGTTTGTTTTTGTGTGTAAAAGGTGTTTGTATGTGAAGTTTTTTGTGTTTCTTGATGCAGCGATGTGAAGGATGAGGTGCTCGGGGAGAGAGGGGAGCCGTGGTCGGAGGTGCTCTCGTGGAAGCCGAGGGTTTTTATGTATCATAATTTCTTGGTATGAGAATCTTTTCTATTTCTTATCATCTGCTAGGACCTTGCAATGGACTAAAAACATATTCATACGTTGTAATCTCAATAGAATAATCCCTATAGGCCCTGTTTGGGGGTGTGAACATCTTATTTGACTTATATTTTTTGATTTACTCAAGAAGCATGAGTTATTTGGTAGATAAAGAGCGTGATTATTTACAATGGACATCATATTCCGTCTTTAAATTATTTTGTAGATGAAATATGCTATCCTATCAAATCATAAATGCCAAGATCATTTTAGGAATAAAAATCGAACTCCTAACTTCTAATCACGTAAGAATATCTTCATACCGAATACGTTATTATTGGATATCTTATTTCGGCTTAGAAACATGGCCATAATGTATAAGTTCTCACTAGATAATTTGTTCTAATATCCAACCAGACCCTTAGGCTAGAAGAAAGTGCTGCTTGCCTACTGGATTCAAATCCAACTACTATTCGTGGAATGATGCCTAAAATTTTTCAAAGTACAAAGTAGCCTCCAAAACCTGTAAAGATGGATCATCCAAATATGATTATAATTACACATCTGTTGAATGCCTTTTAATCAGTCTAAGGAGGAATGTGAGTACCTAACTAATCTTGCAAAACCTCATCTCGTGAGGTATGCGGTTATCAATAGAAGTAATGGAAAGCCAAGGAACACCAGGTTTGCACACTTCCCTTGCTGCTTAATTTACAATATTCGACAATTTTCATATTATTCTATGTATCCAGTTTCCGCACTAGCTCAAGCATGTTCTTTAAAAGAGGTCAGTACAAAACAATTCGAGCTATTGAGAAAAGGATCGCAGATTTTGCCTTCATACCTGCAGGTATGGTTCTTGGTGATACTTGTCATAAATGCATTATTATCAGCTATTGAAATCAGTACGTTTTTTTTTTTTTTGCATACTTGTTATGAAGCTCAATTAGGTCTTGTTTTGTATCTTCGTTTAAAAAGAACAAAAATTGGAAAGAAGTTACTACTAAGTTTTCGTTATTTGTTTCCAAACAAACCTCGAAGATGTATAAATTGCGAGCAATCCACCATCTACCAGTGCACTCCATGTGTAGAGTTTGTGTTTAAAAAACAGAAACAACAGCAGTATTAAACTAGGCCTTGCCTTATGAAATTTGAGTAGAGAAACATTTCTTATTACATCTATAGAGGTCATAGAACAAGAGATATCTAAAGTTTAAAGAAAGAAGGGCCTCTAATTTCAAGAATATGTTAAGGAGAAGTTATATGTATCACTCTTTTTTTTTAAGAATTTAAGTCCCTTGGTATCGGGTTGTGCGGCTTGTGCCAAAAGCTTGTTGTGTGCGCCGGTCACAAAAAATGTTTACTTGTAATGGCATGAGATTTTTCTTCTTTTTTTTTTTTTTTTTTTTTTTTTTTTTTTTTTTTGCATCGATATATTCTAATTGCTTTACTTTATCAAATTTTTTTACACTCTATTGTAGTAACTACTTGCTGTTTTTTTAAAAAAAGAGGATTTTGGGCTGTGCCATCGGTGTGCCATTTTCAAAGGGTTGTATCGTGCTGATATCTTATTGGCACTATACAACACGATGGGCGCAGTCTGTACCAATAAGCACCTTACATTTTTTTTGACAGTAAATTACCACTTTTTCTCTCTTGGAGTGCGACGATTGTTCTTCTGTTCAGCTGTGTTAAGTTCATGTTTAATGTAAAAAGAAGACTAAGATTGTTGCTCTATTTGTTGTGTGTGTTTCCTCAAATGCATTCTTGAACATATCAAAATATTCAAACTAATTTCTTTTTATGCTGGGTACGCCTCATATTTCTTCTCTCCCTAGGATTTCTGCTATTTTGATGTTCTCCTATTGTATTCCTCCTCTGTATCTTCCTTCTTCCATGTTGTTCCGCATACTTGCACTTTATTTGTATTTTACCTCTATTGGCTCCCTGTAGTTTTTTTCCCTTTTCTCCACTGGTTTGATCCACCTGTAAACAATTCCTTTGATGCTTTATTATTTCCCATCGTTGCTGTTAGTTCTGGTCTTGATCGTTGTAATCCAGTTCATGATCATATTTAAAGTGATGTGAGTAATATATGGCTTCAGCTGTTCCTTCGGGAATCATTTGAGAAAATGAAACACTGAATTTTAAGAATAAAGAATGCAAAGTGGGCTGGTGAATTGTTTCTAATATTCTCATAGCATTCATGCTGATGTACCAATGTTATGTTAATGAGATATCCAGTTATTTGGTTTAAATTGCTTATTTGCTTCTTTCACCACTGTGCTTTTCTATTCTTTACTAAATTCTTTGGAGCTAATTTCATACAGAACATGGGGAAGGGCTTCAGGTCGTGCACTATAAAGCTGGAGAAAGATATGCAGCTCACTACGACTATTTATCCGATAAATTTAGCATCAGGAATGGAGGTCAGAGAATAGCAACCTTTCTCATGTATCTGTATGTATCATGCTGCTTAAAATTCATTTATCCCGTATTGTTTTGTACGAACTGCCTTTAATCTGAAATGATTTTGACAGCTTTTGTGTTTTATTTTTATCCTTTGGGAGCTACTGATACAGTTCAGATGTTGAAAAGGGTGGCGAGACAGTATTTCCTTATGCCAAAGTAAACACTAGCTCTTTACCATGGTACAATGAGCTATCTGCATGTGGAAAGAGGGGTCTTGCTATTAAACCCAAGATGGGAGATGCCATTCTTTTCTGGAACCTAGGACCTGATGGCACACCAGATCCATTAAGTATGCATGGTCAGCTTCCTACCCTGGACTAGGTTTTACCTTTCTGGCTGTAGATTGTATATAACTTATAAAATAAAAAATATTCTCTACTCTTGCTGCAAGCATATATATATATATATGCTGTATTCTTGAGTACTCCAATGTTCTATCTGCAGAAGGGTGCCCTGTAATTGAAGGGAATAAGTGGGCGTGTACAAAGTGGATGCATGTTGAGTTCTTCAGATCTAGACAATAAAGGTACTCTTCTACTCTCTCACTTGGTTGTCCATTGGCGCATTGTGTTTGACTTTTCTTGATTCTTTGCTTTAACCAGTGTCATATAAATATATTAGGGCTTCCCTGTCTTATTTTTTTATAATCTTTGATTGGGCGTCTCATGAAGCTTCAAGTTTTAAGATGATTTCTCACGGCCTTTGCAGACCTTCTATCAATTTTGGTATCTCAGAGAGCGTTGATCAAATGAGATATCTCCATGTGTTAAGGTGTTATCATAGTAGTTTTGCCTCAAAAAATAATGCATGAAATTCTTGCTCAGTTTCCAACGAAAGAGATAGCACGGCTGTCTTTTTAACTGATGTTAATATTTCTTTTTGAACTATTGTTGCACTTTCTCTTTTATTATCATATTATTTTTATTTAGGCTTTTTTGTTCTGTAAGCTCCGATATCATATAATGTTATAGATGTTTTAGATAACTCAGATATAAGAACAAGGTCTTCATTGTGATAGTTTGAATATGATCTAACATTAAATGGAAATGTTGATGTAAATTATCGACAAAGGGGAGATGTAAAGCATTTTCCCTTTTTTTTTTTTTACCATTTCCCAAGGGTTCGCTCATTTGAGAACTATTCTAGTTTTGGCACGCTTAACCCTCTTAATCTCTCGGGTATAGCCACCACTCAAAATACTACAACCGGGTTAAGAAGTTTAGCCCTATTATATATTATTATATATATAACTATTTCAAATTTTAAGGATGTCACATTCCTCTCCCCTTTAAGCTCCAACATTCTCGTCGGATTCAAGCACACACAAGCATTAGGTGATATGATACTCGTCTCACTAGCCTTAGCCGATCTTATAGGGAGCCGTGCTTTACCCACAATGGTCACAAGCCGGGGAGCCACGTTCTACTCACTGTATAATCTTAGCTCAGCCGAGACTCATCTCACACTTCCGGCCGATGATTGGCTCTGATACCCAACTATAGCACCCCACTTCACATAGGGTCACCAATCCGAGAACTACTATAGCTTTTGCACGCTTAACCCTCTTAACCTCTTTTGGGTCTAGCAATCATCCAAAATACTATAGCCGGGTTAAGATGTTTAGTCCTTTTATATCTTATAGATAGGGCTAAAGCATGAGATTGTATGCATTTGGGCTGTGCATTCCCGAACTAGGCCTAACTCATAGTTCTATTTGGACAATTATGGTGCATTAGTACCACTGCCCGCAGTACAGTTTACCAAAACATTTACTTTGCAATGTCAAACCTTTATTCCCATGCTGACATTAATGCTTGAAGATACCTCTTTCCCTTAAATATGGCAGGTGTTCTGTATGAATGATTTCCATCTCATTCCGTAAAATATTGCAGAGGTTAGCACCATCAGTTATTAATCTATGTTTGGCAGGAAAGTGACAAGTTATACATTATCCTGGTATTGTTTAATCCGAAGGTGTAGTTTATTATTTTCTGGCTTGTAGTTAATGATTGCATGAGGTCATTCATTTCAGACGTGGCACTTTCTGTACGAGTGAAAATCAGCATATTGGTGGTATATCATTACTCCGTGGCTACTTTACATGGTTTTGCAATTTTCTTCGTCTCTCTTTTTGCAGGAGTATTAGATGACTACCCATATAAAGCTTGAAGCAAGAGCAGACCACTAGCGCAAGGAAATTCACAATCAGTATGGAGAATTTTTGTTTTAAGTGTGGCAGCAGAGCCTGAATTTTACAAAATGCCGGGAGTTCTGGTAAATCTATACTTCTATGATTTATGCAAACCCTTGGGTTTTTGGCTCAGATAGTGTTTGGATTTAGAAAGTCTCGTCTTTTTGTCAAAACATGTGGAGCATCATGAATAACCGTTGATTACCGTAGCTAAAACAGTTTGAGAATTCATGATCAATTGGCAAGAACCCTTGAGAGCACTTTATTGAACTTTTTCTTGGTACTTTGGCAAGCTTTTGTAGAATCGCTGATAATGGAATAATGAAAATCATCTAAGGAAATCAAAAGTTTTAGAACTTTTAATTTGTGAAGCACATTTGAGATACCCTTTGTCGGTCAATTTCAAGCAGGTGAAGTAATGGTAGAGGGCTAGCACATCGGACCACTCTGAAACCATATGTTTCGTCAAATTCCTAATGGTGATAAAGTTGGCTTGTGGATGTACCTCTAAATAATCACTGATATTTGATTTTCTTTGTTTTGTCAACATTCTATTATAAATTCATAAATCACTGCTATCCAGGGCTAAATTTAAATATGAAATTTAATTTGCTTTCCTTGCTTACATATCTACTAGTTTTGGAATGTTAATATTTAATAAAACATAGTTTCACAAATAAAACTTAAAAATGTCGTGCTAAATTGCCTAATTGAGGTCAGGGTCATGCAGCTGTTTCAGTGCGCTAACATCTGCTTGTGGATGCTGTGGAGGCATGGTTTGTGCTTGGTTTGTTTCCAGGCGCAAATATTATTGCAAGAGCGAATTTCAGGCATATCTACTGTTTTGTATGGTTAAGTATACACTTTAGACCGATCCAAAATTCACTTTTTTCCACACTGAATTTATCAATTTCTTTTTTCTAATAATTAAAACCTCGAATGTCTAAACCTTACGACATGTGGGTGTACAATTTATTCCTCTTTTTTTTTTTTTTTTGAGAGAGAGAGAGAGAGTGTGTACAATTTATTCCTATGAATGTATAAGTTACAATACCCTTCATAATTAGAAAATTTCAGTATAATCCCATTTAACCTGAGATATTTATCATAGTCATAGTACAAAAAGGTAAACATCAAAACTGGCCAAGGAAATGTGAAGTCTGAAGATGCTATGCATACAACATGAAAACACTAAACAGCATTAACAGAGTCATATTACTCCTCACACAACAACGCCAAATTTCTCATAAGCATCAGCGGCAAAATTTGAGATGAGTGGAACCACCGATCTCAATAAATAAATCACGTTCAAAATATTGCACAAAAGTCTGTTTCCCCAGGGATGCTCGTTTTATTTCTTGGGCAGGTATGTAGAGAAAAACCCAAGACCACAAAAGCAGAAATTGTGCCTCCGGCACAAGAATGAGCAGTATGGAGAAATAAAACGTGATCTTAAATAAAATACCCCAATTATCTCTTTACCTTCCTGTTTGAATAATCAGTCTAATGCTTGGCATCGATCAAATTCCGCATGACGAATGGGAGAATTCCGCCATGGTTGTAATATGCTAACTCCACCTGAATCAACAAAAGCCAAACCAACAAATTGAAGAAGAGATCATTTTGAAGCAGCAAAGTAATACAATATAAATGGAATGATTTATTATACCTCTGTATCAAAGCGGACGGTGCATGTGAACGACTTGCCATCATCTGTCGTGACCGTGACACTTTGACCGGGTTTGATGTCGCTCACATCAGTTGGGAGGTTGACTGTGTACCGCTCATGGCCTGTTAAGCCAAGACTCTCTGCATCTTCCCCAGGCTTGAAGCATAGGGGGATTATTCCCATGCCTACGAGATTGCTGCGGTGGATCCTCTCAAAGCTCTTGGCAATCACTGCTTTCACCCCCTGCAATAAAACCATTTGAAAGAATTTGGATCAATGCGAATGTTTGGGCAAAAGGGGCAGATTACAGAGAATAATCATTACCTGTAGCATTGGACCCTTTGCAGCCCAGTCCCGAGAGCTTCCACTTCCGTACTCAGCACCCGCTAATATGATAGTGTCGTGACACTCGCTTTTGTATCTCTGTTCACAAAGTACATAACAGTCAGTTTTCCTACAAAACGACAATGAGACTAACCAGCCAAGAGTATAGATTCTGCTGAACATGATGAGGAATAGTTGGTTCTGGTTGAACCCAGTTGTTCTAGAATGAAATACAATTTCAGCCAGCTGATGGAATTGTACAACACTACAATCCCTACTTTATCCCCAGTTACCACCATATTCATTACAGTTATTATAACTTATAAGATAGTTTTATCCTATCATGTTAACCGAGAGGAAAAAAAATATTTTGGTCTTAGTTAAAAAACAAGTTTCGAGTAATTTACCATGGCCGCATCAAACACTGAAAGTTTCTCCCCAGACGGAATATGAATTGTCTTAGGCCCGACTTCTCCCTTTAAGAGCTTATTTACGAGGCGGATGTTCGCAAATGTACCCCTCGCCATCACCTCATCATTACCCCGACGGCTCCCGTATGAGTTGAAGTCCTTCCTTTCAACACCATGCTCCAACAAAAACTTTGCGGCTGGGCTGTCCTTGTGGATGCTCCCGGCAGGAGATATATGATCTGTCGTAATACTGTCGCCAAAGTTTAGCAAACAATATGCATCCTTCACGGGATGTGGGCCCGGAGTAGACATTGTCATGCCCTTGAAATAAGGAGGCTCATGAATGTACGTTGATGTTGGGTCCCACGAATAGAGAGTATTTGCTGGGACCGAGAGCTGATTCCACATAGAATTGCCTTTGGTGATTGCCTCATATGTGTTCCTAAACATGTCGGGGAGCACACTGGATTGCACAACCTGGAAGGAAGTTTAAGAAGGATGAGAGTGAAACAGTAAGAAGCACATTTTGCCAGAGACTAGTAAGAAGTATAACCCTTTCAAAAAAAAAAAAAAAAAAAAGAAGAAGAAAGAAACAAAGCTGCATATATCACCTCGGCTATCTCTTCATTGGAAGGCCAAATGTCCTTGAAGTAGACTTCCTTTCCATTCTTTCCAATCCCAATAGGTTGTGTCTTGAAGTCAATATTAACCTGTAAGATAAATCTTCGTGAGGTTAGGAAGAAAAGAATTAAACATACAAGAACCCTGAAAAGCTGTAAAAATCCCTCTCATTTATAATTCATGATTCTGTCACGGGCTTAAAATGCTATCAGAAATCAATCATCACTTGGGTTTAATTGTCTTTGACTGAACAAACATGAAATTTTACTCTGCCTGTGTACATTTTTATCAAATATATAAGATGTCGGATCACAGCTAACAATCTGAGAAATTAATATCCATTAAATGGCAACGGTAAACTACCATTCCAAAGATAAAATAGCAAAACATTGAGACCATCCAGACTCTCTCCAACCTCTGGTGCCTATAAAGGCAAGTGCTTGGTTCATTGCAAAATTCAAGCTAAAAATACTGTACAACAATTAACTTTTGACACCTCATTTTATTACCTTAATAGAATTTGACAGCTATAGAGACCCATAGAGAACAATGTGAAATTTGAATTCTTATCCATCTTATGTATACCTATCCTACTACTTTTCTTTATTGCTAAAGCAATACAAATATGGAGAAACAAGATTGATATGAATCCACAACCTTCTAACCAGAGAGCTTAGACTGAATCTAAATGCCAACATACCAAGCCAGTTGCACGAAGAAAACATTAATGATGGTCTCATACCGTGCCAGCAAGAGCATAGGCCACCACAAGAGGAGGAGAAGCTAGATAATTAGCTCTAGTAAAAGGATGAACACGCCCCTCGAAGTTCCTATTTCCAGACAAGACAGCTGCAGCAACAATGTCTGAAGAACACACCACGTTTAGAAGCAAAGAAGATGAAAAGGTTATTGTGAAAATCAGTCAGTCAACAATGAGAATAATTACCATTCTCAGAGATTGCAGCTGATACTGATTCATCAAGGTCTCCAGAATTCCCAATGCAGGTTGTGCACCCATAACCAACAATATGGAAACCAAGCTGGTTCAAGTACTTCTGCAAGCCACTGAAAAGATATGCAAAGCTATAAGGATAGAGAATCAAGATTCAAAATATGAGCAATCATTCTGCCATTCAACGAAGTAACAGATACCTCTTCTCCAAGTACTTGGTGACTACTCCAGATCCTGGAGCAAGGCTAGTCTTAATCCATGGCTTCACCTGATTAAAAATGACAGGAAACCGTTATTTTAATGTACTGAGAATCACAAGTAGACATTTGAAATTTGATGTACTGATAATCATAGGTCTATCATTGAAGATGATGGTTTTACAAACAGAAACTTATACTAACACATAAAAACTAAACTATGAAGGTGACTTGTGTAACAAAACTGCACAAAATGCTGGAGGAATTTAACAATAAGCTCATTCTATTCGTCATGTGGTAAGCATTTACCATCCAGGAACATCTTTTTACATTCTCTACCTTTCAAAATGGCTGTGATGCGCCAAGCAGTGCAGCCACTTCACCAGTTGTTGCCAACCATACAGTGTGAACATTGTGACCACATAGGCCAAATGTGCAAATATATTGTGGCCACACCCTAGCTTATGATTACGTGTGAGTGTAAAGATTAATATCACATATTTTCATTATGCAGATCCCATTAATGCCAATACTGAGGTGTCCACCAAACAGTTTCCCAGGACAGTTTTAAAAACTAGTACTGAGGGTTTCACTGTACGGTACATTAAAAACCATCTAATGTGTGTAGATTGGTTGGTTGCTCTCTAACATCAGAATAGCTATGTACTCAGTTCAAATAAAGCTAAAAGAAATGTAAATTTGCTTCCTGACAAATGCATTTTTCCAGCTGATTCATGTCACCAAAATATGTAGGAAAACAAATTGTCATATTTGAAATTAAGTGGGGAGAATATTCAACCTCGAGGCCTAGTTCGCAGGCCTTCTTCGCGACCAAAGCAGCTCCCAGCATTACACTAGGATTTGAAGTGTTTGTGCAACTGGTTATTGCTGCAATTACAACATCACCATGCTTTATCTGAGCTGGCGTCCCATGGAATGAAAAATCAGCGACTTTATTTTGAGTCTCCTTTGGGACAGCAAAACCCTGTAAATTTTCACGTTAGAAGCATGTTATTACAAGACAAACAGATAATTTCACCCACTAAAATGCTGCAAATAAGATTATTCTATAAAATGAGAAGGTTCAAAAGGAAATCATGGATAGTCTGAAGTGTGGTATTTCTCGTGTATTTGTACAAAAATATATCTTTTAAGATAAAGCAATATTTTGTAAGAGTAATGCCTGTCATGATTATCAGTCTGAATATTCCAGCAGCAAGAAACAATTCCAGAAAAACAGAACTAGGGTCAAGATGTTTGGATAATTAGAATTAACAGGAGCAAGAATTACTAACAAATTCAATCACACAATAAATTTAAATAACTGTAAGATGAAAAAGAGAATTAGTAAATGATTTAAGACAGACATGCAACACAGACCCTTTCAGTTGTTAAGACTGGCCACTCCAAGTTGAAGGTGCCATCAGGAGGAGAATACAAAAAAAATACTCGAAGTATAAGCAATTCAAAAGACAAGTTGTCTGTACAATGAATATGTCTAAAGACAAGTTTTTTTCTACCACTTATTTTCAAAGGCAAAATATATCCACGCAGCAAAGGCTGGGTGTATATCAGCGTACCTTAAACCCTACGTTGTTATCCAAGCATGATTGCCAATCCTTTTTCATTTCTTTCAAGGGAACTCGGTCATGGGGCCTGCCAAAAAGATAATCTTTCTTCCTTTAATTAATAAGGTGAAAAGGAGTAAAATCTGGAGGCCAGCCGAAAATTACATAGTGGTGCATGCTAAAAGCAAGGAAAAAGAAATGTAAATTCCACATAGATTACCTTTTGGGCCCTGATATACATGGTTCGACTTCTTCCAGGTTCAGTTCTAAATAAGATGAGTACACTCTTTCCGTTTGGGGCTGAGTTCAGGTCAAACTCAGTCAAAAAGATGCAGCAGAAAGAACCTTAATCGATCATAGTTGTCGAATTATCGGCTTAATATTTAAAACATGAACATACCTGGCTGTAGTCAACAAACATTTTATTGGCCCGCAAATACGACTCTATCATGGCCACCTAAAAAAAAAATGCAAAACGAGAAACAATCCTCAAGATAGGCTAAAACTAGAAAAGCAGTCATGATTGCTAGAGATAACTTACATTTTCATCGCTTCTGCCAGTGAGTTTCAGGTATTGCAATGTAACATGATCCACTGGGAAAAAACCCATAGTTGCTCCATATTCCGGTGACATATTTGCTATAGTAGCACGATCTGCCAGTGATAGTTCACTCATGCCTTTCCCTGGTATTAGAAAGCAAACACAATGACTGGTTCTTGGCACACTGAATGATTGAATTGTCCAATGGAATAGTATAATTCCAAAAGCATATTATGGTATTTGGAACAAATGTCTAGAAAGCAGGAATTACCATAGAATTCAACAAACTTTCCTACAACACCATGCTTCCGAAGCATCTGAGTTACTGTCAAAACCAGGTCAGTGGCTGTAACACCATTCTTCAACTTTCCTGATAATTTGAAACCAACAACTCCAGGCAGAACCATGCTCATTGGCTGCATGGGGATGAGATAGAAATGTTACAACAAATTGACGTGGCTGAGGAGATGTATCTTAATGATTTCAGACATCAAACACTGCATGACAAGCTTATTCCAAGTAGTAGCTATTGTCCTGATATTACTGTGGGTAAGAATATAGAGAAAAGTAAAACCAAAAAACCACAACTTTAATCACGAAAATGAGGTGAATTGTTTGGGATAGAGAGGCCCATTAAAGGCAATGCTGTTTGTCAGTTTGCTTCATTTCCTGTCTTGTAGATAATTCAAGCTGAATTGGTGGAAAACAAGGGAATAGTAAAGTTACTAACATTTAGAAACATTGACAGCATAACAAGCTATTTGGCTGCAAAACTTATTCACTGTAACAGGTCTTTATATACTAGTTACACTTCTTTACTAGAACAATATATAAATAAATAATTGAAAATTTCTACAATCCACACGATCATGGAGTGTATAGACCATGATCACCAGGGAACAAAAGAATGACTTTAACTCGTACAGGTAGTCAAGGTTTTTGTCTGTTTGTCTCAATTCTCAAGCTCAGATCAATTATACGAATCAGTTTATCGAATTAGACCAAGATAAGCTTAGGGCTAAATGGAGTCATTTGCTTTCTGCATTGTGGCATATGGTTAGCCAATATTTAATCAACAAAATTAAACTTCAATTATCATGCTTAGTCCTGTTAGGCAAAAGTGAAACAGTTATGGCAATTTGACTTCAGAAGATCACCACTAAATAGCTAAAAGAGGTTATTCACCTGGCCAAGCATTACAGATTCTGCTTCTATTCCACCGACTCCCCAGCCAGCAACACCTAGTCCATCCACCATGGTTGTATGCGAGTCGGTTCCAACGACACTATCAGGGTAAAGAATCCCGCTATTATTAAACACCACTCGAGCAAGATATTCTAGGTTCACCTACAAAACATATTTGATGGTTACCGTACTTATGTAAGGATTATTGTGTCATTTGTTTATAACAACTCAATCACTGAAATATCAAACTGAAACCCCATACAGGATCGATTAAAATCCAGATACCTGGTGGACAATACCAGACCCTGGTGGAACAACAAGCATATTATGAAATGCACTAGATCCCCACTTCAAAAATCCAAATCTTTCCTTGTTGCGATGGAACTCAAGTTCCATATTCGCCTGAACTGCATTTTCTGATCTTGCCACATCAACCTGCACTGAGTGATCTATGACAAGATCCACAGGGACCTGCATGCAAATTATTTAAATTCTAACAGTTCATCCACTAAGAGAGACAGATCATCAAAAGCGAAAAAAATATATATACAGAAGTGCATTGTTATTTCTTCCTTCTAATTATATGTCACTAACACTGGAGCATAACTTCATCTTAATTCTGCAATATTCCCTAAACTTTGGAGAAATAGCTATTAGTCGAGTGATCTATCACTTAACCGGATTAGAAGCTGAAAATGGGTCAAGAATACGCAAGACTCAACAAGACATCATATAGCTAGTAATATTTTAGCTCATTTTAGCAGCCAACTCAATTTGAAATGTCAGCCTATTAAAGGATGAGAGAAATATTTTCAAACTGTAGTCAAGAGACCAACACGCAACTCAAGCAGACTTGAGGGGAAATATCTTCAAGAAGCAATAAAACAAATTCCTCTTAGGTAATATACTGGACTTTCTCAGTGAACTGATACTACAAACATGATACATCCACTTACCAAAGGATTGATTTTGTTCGAATCACTGCCAAGTCTGTTCATAGCATCTCTCATGCACGCAAGATCAACAACAGCAGGGACACCAGTAAAATCCTGAAAAAGAGATAGAGGATGAAAATAAAGCAGTTTATTAAATCAATGAACATTTTAGAAGCCCAAAAACAATCTCCCTTGAAAGATGCAATAGTTCTCTACTTCTCTGTAATGAATCTTTGAGAAACTAACTAATAAATACCACGCTTGAATGAATTAAGGAAACAAAGAGGTGAAGCATCTACAGTGATTTAATGACAGTAACAGAAACATCTCCACTTTCTCAAGAGGTAACAAATAGTTAATAAATAGTTTAAGTGGTCCTTCCAATGAATAATCTTAAATAAATACTTCATGGTTATGATAATTCTAAAAGAGTGTTACTATTCCATCATCCCTGTCATTGTCTATGACCCAAAATTTAAAAAAAAATAAAATTATTCCAGGGTAATTCATTTTCTTGAAACAATAGGAGGAAGATGGTGGAATTCATTTTCTTGAAGTGGCAGAAAAAAGAACTCCGTTAAAAGAAAAAAAAAAACTAATGATGGCAAATTAATCAAATAGAAAATATTAAATAAGTTTGACTTCGGGGAAAAGTAAAATAAAATGGTAAAGACAAAGAAATTAAAAGTCAAATATGAGGGTTTTGTGGAGAGGAAAAAGACCTGCAGAAGGACACGAGCGGGTTTGAAGGGGATCTCGACTTGCTTTGGGGAAGTGTTCTCCCAATCCAAGATCTTCTCCACATCCTTCCCCGTCACCTGGAACTCATCGCAGTTCCTGATCACCGATTCCAAGAGGATCCTTATAGAATAAGGTAGCCGATCTGAATCACCACAATATACGCTAAGTTTGATCGAGGATTTCGATTAAACAAACAATATTCCAAACTAAATTCATCAAAACCCTTACCAATCCTGGGATCGTCAAGCGCAGGTAAGCTGTAGTATTTCCCGAAATCGCCTCCTCCGGGCTTCGAGAGCGTCGACAAGATGCTATCGTACGAGTTCCGAGTAGCTACCAACGAAGGAAACGAGAGATCAGACCCCAATTAGGGCGAAAACAGATCCAAGAACAGCTTGAAGAAGCGAGAAACGTACCCATGGAGGCGAAGCGCCTCTCGAAGCGCTCCGCGACGGCGGCGGAAGAGCGGATCGCGGCGCGGTGGCTGATCGGTGAGCGCCAGTCACCGATGCGGGAGGCGAAGGAAGAGGAGGAGGACGACGGCGGCGGCGGCGGCGAAGGGGACGACGGAGGAGATCTAGGGTTAGGGTTTTGGGGGAGCTGGGACGACGAGGAGGAGGAAGATGAGGAGGATAAGAAGGAGGAGGAGGAGGAGGACCTACCAATGGCGGAGAGCGACGAGGAGAGGCGCGAGGAGCGATTCAAGGCCCCCATGATCAGAGTCATGGTGCGGCGCTATTTAAAGAGAGGGGAATAGGGAATACGATGGTCGGAGGGGGAGGAAGTAGATGGTGGGGGAATGAGTAGTGCGTTTGTATTGGGCGCAGGGAGGCCGAAGGAGAAGGGTCTTTTATATACAGACGCGAGAGTAAGGGGTGGAGGTGCCGCGTGGTGAATGCGCGCCTCACGGACCACGGCGACCTACTGATGGATTTATTCATGGGCCCGGTCTACGGAGTCCTGCATCGACCGGACCAGTAAAATGCAACAAGCAAGAGGACAAAGAACGTGAGTATGTAAGATAACACCCCTACTTAGAATGATGTACTAACCAATTCTCCATCTTTTTTGGGCGTAAAATTTCTATTAATATATTATATTTTATTCTAAAATACTATTAAAAGTTATGAAAATATTTTTTTTGCACCTCAAATAGAGTGTATATCTTACATCCCATCAATTCTAAAGTAAAGTATGAATTTTACTCGTCATTTTAATGTAACGACTGAAAATGTTCTTATTCTAGAATGGACAGGATGTAAGATATACATACAAATGGGATGTACAGATAGCATTTCTTTTAAAAGATTGGAGACTGATGAATTTTGTTGTGACGCCCCCAATAGTCCCACATCGGATGTGGATGGAATTATAATTGGGTTTATATGAGACATGAACACTAGTAATAATAACTGGGCTTAAGCATTTTGGGCTGTGGTTTGGGCCCAACGAGTTATTATTGCTAGTGGGTCGGGTTGTTACATTTGGTATCAGAGCTAATAACCAGTCGGAAGTGTGCGGCAAGTCTCGGCTGAGCCTGGATCTAGATGGCAGGGCTAGCGAGACAAGTCTCACACCGCCTGGTGATCTTGGGCTAGCGAGACAAGTCTCACACCGCCTGGTGATCTTGGGCTAGCGAGACAAGTCTCACACCGCCTGGTGATCTTGGGCTGCTGTGTGTGTGTTTGGGCTGACGGGGACGTCAGGCCTAAACGGGGGAGTCTGTGACGCCCCTAATAGTCCCACATCGGATGTGGATGGAATTGTAATTGGGTTTATATATGACATGGACACTAGTAATAATAACTGGGCTTAAGCATTTTGGGCTGAATTGTAATTGGGTTTATATAAGACATGGACACTGGGAGTCTGTGACGGGCTTAAGCATTTTGGGCTGAATTGTAATTGGGTTTATATAAGACATGGACACTGGGAGTCTGTGACGCCCCTAATAGTCCCACATCGGATGTGGATGGAATTGTAATTGGGTTTATATAAGACATGGACACTAGTAATAATAACTGGGCTTAAGCATTTTGGGCTGAATTGTAATTGGGTTTATATAAGACAGAATTGTAATTGGGTTTATATAAGACATGGACACTAGTAATAATAACTGGGCTTATAAGACATGGACACTAATAATAATAACTGGGCTTAAGCATTTTGGGCTGTGGCTAAAAATTGTGTATATATATATATATATATGGCAATTTTCTATATACTTTTAAAAAATTTTCAGTTTTTAGATTTACCCTTATTAGAAGGCTAATATTAAAACTACCCTTATTGCGTTTCAACTTCTTTCTAAAATACTCCTGAAGTTAAACTCTGTTAGTGTACCGTTTGGAACTGCCGTTATTTGTGTGAAATTACTATTTTGCCCTTTCAAATATACCCTTCTACCATAACCAACTTTTCTTATGTACCCTTAAAATTTTCAATAGTTTCGGTAGATAGGGACAAAATAGGTATATCTGATAGTTTGCAACTCCGGTTATTATTTAACTTTAGTTTAACCCTAGTTAACTTAACAAAGGGAAACGGTAGGGGTATTTTTAATAACGGTGGAACGTATGAAAGGTATATTAGAAAAAAAAAAAAAAGAGGGGTAAATCAGATATTTCTTCATATTTCAAGGATAGCAACAAGCCATTAGTGCGACCAATTTTTTAGCCCTTGGATTAAGATAAGTGCGGTTAGGATGATAGTGATTCCCTAGAATTTATTAGGTGGTTGGTTGAATAGTAAAAATCTTAGAGGACTACTATAATTCCAACCGTATATCTTTTCATTCAAAGATTGAAAACTTAGTAGCACCAATTGTTTGAAACTATCGATACTATTCCAACCAGGCTCTATATGTATGTGTGTGTTAATCAACCATCAAATAAAGATTTATTGTTTCAGCCATTTATAAAATTTATTTAAAATTATATAAAAATTATATGAACTATAGACCGTTTTGATTTGACTATGTAATTTTTAAAATTTTTAATTTTAGTATCTAATTTTTTAATTTATTAGTGTAAGTAATTGGATCATTTTTCGAATATAAAATTTAAACAAATTATTTATTTTAATAAATTTATAGTTGTAAAGATAAATTACATAATTAAATTTTAAAATTAAAAAGTAACTAGTTGGCTTGTATCAAACAAATTTATATATTATATTAAAATTTTAAATTTTCAAAATTAGATAGTCAACTTTAAATAAACGATATTTGAGATAAATTTTATACATTTTTTACTTAGTTTTTATCAACCAAAATAATATAATTTTTTCTTAAAGATCAAAAAGGAAGTTATTCAGGCTATAAATAAAATTAGAGCAATGCTACCTGTACACCCCGAAGGGGTGTACATCATACACCTCCACCATTTTAATGGTGGCGATACTTTTTACGGGTCACATCAAGTGATCCATCATCACACCCCCACCCTTAGATGGGTGGGGTGTATGATGTACACCCCGAAAGGGGTGTACACATAGCATTTTCCATAAAATTAAGACGGGCAATTTATTACTCATTGACTTTATATTTTTTTATATTTTATTTTGTTAAGCTATATAAAATGCTATCATGCGTTATATATTGAATTATAATAAATAATAAATACTTTATGGTAGATTTGATTGTTTCATTTTTATTATAATTTTCTATCAAATAGATAATTCAAATTCTCAGAACTCAAATTATTTGGCGAAAAAATAAAATAAATACACATAAATTATATATTAACTGAGATATAAAACACGACATAGTTTATAAAAATATATAATTATTTTTTATCATATTTTTTTTTCGTAAATTATATAATATAAAAGACAAAGAATCTAGTAGAAATAATAATAATAATAATAATAATAATAATAATAATAATAATAAATCACTGGTCTATAGACTAGGTCCAGAGAATTATTCGTATGGCTTTCGAGATGGTCAGAGCGCGCCGCCCCGTGGGAATCCCAATTCACAAAAAGAAAGGTAAACGAACCAATCCTTAGGTGACACGTGGGGACCACCTAAGATGTGAGGCACGTCGTGGAACACTAGCGTGGGTCCCACCGAATATCTGACGTGGATATTACACAAGACGATGTGATGATGTTTGGTGTTCGATGGCGAGTGCCTGATTCTACCGTTTTGTTGGAAACAATTCGCGAATGGGAAGGGGATTAAATAACAACATTTATAGTTGTACTATTTTTTTTTTTTTTTTTTTTTTGCATGAGCAGATTCGCTACAGTCCCAGGTAGCACAATTATTTACAATTTTTTTGATTGCGGCTTTACTAGGTATTCTACGGAAAGGTCGTACAAATTTTTTATTTTTTTTTTATCATATGGTTTATATTAACCCATTTTTAATTTTTTAACTAAAATTTAGAAGGTATAGTATCAATTCTTGAATGGTAGTTTTCAAAAAATAATTCTAAACAATTGATAATTTTGGCGAAGAAGATGACGGAAAATTTACTGTGCGCTCTGCGGTACCGAATCGAAAGTGTGTATACACACGGTACTTAATATGGATGATTTGTGAGGATCTGAACTGTGAGAATTTAAGGAATGACACTAAAAGCGTTTGAAAGAAATGGATAACTCGAATAAGCGAGTCAATAAAAATCTTGTCAGTTTATCAACAATTGTTGTTTGTAGACGTCATAACGTTCTATTTCTAATTTATTTTTTTTTTCTCTCTGAGACCATGATGTATCACTGCTGTAGTCTACTTCACTTCCTTATAAAATGAACTGAGTAGCGCGCTATCTTTCTCTCAAACAAAAAAAAAAAAATCTTGAATTCAAATTATAAGATTACACTCCTATGAAAAATTATAGAGATAACTAGCATTTGCTCAACCAGAAGATACGAAATTTCAATTTTATACCCTAATCTCATAGATCATGGACATAATGCACACTCAGCTCCTCCACTTTTACTGCAGATGGAAATATGTGGTCGCATAGACTTCAACAAATATCCAGAGTTTCGACGCGACAATATAGTGTTGGTTATTTATTTATGGGATAAAATAGGTCCAACTTTCTGTCCCGTGACAATAGGCTCAGGAGACTAATAAGTTGAGTTGGGTGAGTCCAATAAGTTGAGTGGGGCTGCGGTCCACAATAGACCTAACGGCAAGAGGTCCAACAATAGACCTAACGTTCAGATGGGTTGAGTCCGGTCGAAACTCGTGGGTGCTGTGTCTGTACGTTTTAAGTGAATTGGTTGCATATTTCTAACAGCTCGAGCTTTTGGAATTAATGGTTAGCGCCAACGATCCGATAAGTGGTATCAGAGCCAGTGACACGGGTTCGATTCCCACACGATGTAGTTGTTGGGGGGGCCCCATAACAATAGGCTCAGGAGACTAATAAGTTGAGTTGGGTGAGTCCAATAAGTTGAGTGGGGCTGCGGTCCACAATAAAGCTAACGTCCAGGTGGGTTGAGTCGTGGGTGCTGTGTCTTTATGCTTTAAGTGAATTAGTTGCGTATTTCTACCCGCTCGAACTTTTGGGATTAATAGTTAGCACCAACGATCTGACATATAGTTGATTGCTAATTAATCAAATTGCTGCTACTATTAGGGATCGCATCCGATTAAATTACTTAGGGTGTATTCATGATCATCCATGTGCCCAATTCCTACATGTTATCTTTGAAGGAAGGAGACCATATTGCCAATATATGGAACAATAACATATATGGGATCAATAAAGGAATTGTACACACGTCGCATTTTATGAAGACTCGAAAAAGGTGAGCGTTTACGTTTCAAAGTAGTATAAGTAGGTTAACAGAGGTCAAGGTCGATAACATAACAAATTTCATCATAGTTTTGTTGCAGGAAAATTCCTTTGCATGAGCCCACGCCACAGATCCCTTTAAAGATACAAAACAAGTGCGGAAAAGGAATCTTCTTTTTTGGACTTCACATTTTTAGTTTTTCTTGGGTTGCAATTTTGTTTTTCAGAACTTCAATTTCATGCTATAGAATGTTTATTAGATGATTTTTTCTGTAATTATTGTTGGCTAGCTTCAATTTATTTAATAAAAAAAGAAATCAGAAAATTTATTATTAATTGCCGAGAAATATGTCTGCCCGATAAGTACGTCAGACAAAATATAACAGTGCGCAGGAACTACAAAAATTTGCTGAATAAAAATAAATTCTACAAGTAGTTTTGTCTTGTTTATTCTTTTGAGGATCCGTTTGGTAATGGAATAAGACAGAACTAGCTATTTCAGGAATAAATATAAAGCACGGAACTAGTGTAAAAAAATGTTTGGGATGGTTCCAGGAATAAGAGATTTTGTGTTTGGTATGAGAATGAGTAATAAGAGAAATAAAGAGTTTTAATTGGGATAAATTAGCCCTCAAACTTTATTATATAATAATGAGGTGAGAGATGTGCCTCGGTAGATATGAGAGGGTATTTAAGAAAAATGTAAAAGGTGGTTGAGAAGAATGAGAACAGTAATTCTCACTTATTCTAATTGTGTCAGAATAAGCTATACCAATTAATTCCTGGTGTGTTTAAAAGAATAAGAAGAATATCTCTCTTATTTTCGGTTCTATACCGAATCCAAACGGGCCCGGAGATCTCCATCCATTGGAAATTTTATTATTAAGTAATGCTATGCTTCCAAATAGATTTTATAACAGTGTCATTAATCCTTACACACTCAGTGTTGGAATTTTGGTTTTCTTCTTCCTACCACGACATCGATGATAGTGATGTAATGTCTAAATTAGTGATAAACTTTACCCATTATCCTTTAAAGATCATGAAGAGAGAAAGATGATTTGGATACCAAATCATCAAAAAAAAAATGTTTGTTTTAAAAAATGTGATAAAAAAGATGTGGTTGGAGCAGTTGTTATATATGTTATTCTATGTCAAAGCATAGCGGAGAAAGTTTGCTTTGCTTCTCCAACATTATTATTATTATTATACTTATTTGATCACAATATTTTGATGAGGAGGTATCATTATTATTATTATACTTATTTGATCACAATATTTTGATGAGGAGGTATCAAGTATATATCAACAAGCCACATCATCTGGTCCCCACTTTTTTTTTTTAAAAAAAAGTTCTTGTTAATTTGGGCCTTGAGTATTTGATATTGCAAATGTGAAACAACTAAGTTTTGAACTGAAAACCTCATATATCAACCACCAAATTCTTAGCTGGAGTATTTGATATTTTATGTTGTTGAATGATGTAACTATATTATTTAAGAAGGGTCAAAATGCAAAGGTCGAATCTCTGTGGGTTGAATTTGTTGTATTTGATGCTTTAGCTCGGCCTAGTAAAACCCAAATTTTATCATGGGCCTGGCCCAAAGTTTTGTTTCAAAATATGGATTACTAAATATGTGTCGGCGCACCAAAAGGCCCGACCACATAGGTTGAGGTCTCAAATCATATCTGGTGATTTAAGTGAAATTTATTTCACATTTTTTTTTATTATTATTACCATATTCCCATATACATTACTTTATTATTTATAATAAAAAAATAAAATAATATAATATAATATAATTTGTGATAAAAAGCTTGATAGTTGAGTCCCATCTTCAAAAATATATTATCTAATTTTTAAATTTGTGCCGTTCAAATTTGTTCAGTAAACGCTACAACTTTTTGTTGCAATAAACTTAAAAAAAATCTGAATCAATTGAGGTATTTTTCCACCCACTGTAGGATTGTTGCTCCGTAAAGTACTTTCCGGATAGTGTTTTAGAAAATACAGTAGTAAAATTCCTGCTTAATATATTCTCTCTAAAATTAGAGCTTGATAAAAGTTGAAACCATGGCACACGACTCAAAAAACTTTTTTTAAAAAAACATTACCAATAAATTATCTCATATAGAATATATTAAAAATAATTAAAATATGGTGAAATAAAAAAGAATATATTTTAGAGTTAATTTTATACAGCTCTCTATAAACTTATGGAATAACATATATATATATATATATATATATATCTATAAAGCTCAACTTTTTATATTTATTTTTTAAAAATTTTAAATTGTTCATATGTATTCCTCCGGTTTATTATCGTTAGTTCATTGTTTATTTTTAAACCGATTATATGTGAAATGTCAGTTTTATCAAATGTCTGAAAGGATAAAAAATTAAATTTACCTCACTAACAAACCAAGGTTAAATATTTAACTTTTGATTAATTAGATTTTTCTAACAAAGATAAACAGTAGGAATATATATGAATAACATTAAATTTTTTAAAAAATAAATATAAAAAATTAAATTTAGTAGGAACATATTTGTTATTCAATATATTTTCAAGATTAATCAGTATGTAATTAACCCTATATTTTATATCTAATTATTTTAACAGGCAAATATAATATATTAATAAACAATAATTTTGAGAAAACGTAATACTTATTGTGTCAGAATGATTCTGTAACTACTGCTCAATAAAATTTAAACTGTAATAATTTGATATTTTTAGCTAATCAAATTGTTCATTTAAAAGCTATAATTAACTGGCCATAAATGATGTGAAACACGAGGTAATAAAACTACATTGACCAGGAATAGTGCCAAAGCTCGGTTTAGCTGTACCAGTACAATAAAGAAGCTTCTTCCTTAACGTGCTCAGCAATTTCAACAAACGCCGCCCACGGAAATATCACGCCAACGACTAATAAAAGCGCTACTCGCTGCCACGAATAAACTCGCGACTCGCTCTATGCGACATTTAATGCAACGGTTGGTTGGCGTTTCTTTCCTCTCCTTCGCTTTCCCCTTTAACCCCACACCTCTTTCCTCTCTCCCTCTCTCTCTCTCTCTTAGCGACTAAGTATTCTTCTTTATTTATGTATCCGAAATATTTTCCCCAATTCCTTGCTCTATTCGGGGATTATTAGATGGATTTCTCCTCCAATTATCTCAAGTGGGTTGCGAGAGAAACATGCAAATATGGCTCCATCGCTTGTGAGATGATCGGAACGGTGATTTGCGTCGTAGCCACTTGCTTATTCGCTATAGGTTTGTGATTCATCTTATATGCTAATTTTTGTAATTATAGTAGTGTGAGAATCGGTTCTAAACCTTTTGATTTCAATTTCCTACAATTTTTTTTTTTTGTCGGTGCGCGTGACGTGTTGTGAGATCGAGTTGTTGAATTTGATCTATTGTGATTTGCTCTTGGCGAGTTGTTGAATTTGATCTATTGTGATTTGCTCTTGGTGGTTTTAGTGGGCTCGATCATCGGAGCAGTGACGGGGGCCGTGATCGGCTCCGGAACGGAGAGCGGGATGCTCCGTGGGGCCGGCGTCGGAGCCATCTCCGGCGCGGTGTTCTCGATCGAGGCCGTCGAGTCGTCTCGTGATCATTGGAATTCCAATGGATTGGGAGTGTGGAGCATTCTCTATTTGGTGAGCAAATCCTTTAAAAAGGGGAAATTGGCTTAAAATAATTTTCGATTAAAACAGTTGTTTCAGAGATTACTTAAAGTGACTTAGATTACACTTGAACTTGATTTTCGCAGATGGACATCATCTATAGCTTATTGAGTGGCAGACTAGTTAGAGAAAAAGTTGATCCCGCTATGCAGAGTGCGGTTTCGAGTCAGGTACTCGCCCTTTCGCGTTTTTCATCTTCGATTGACCTAATTTCGGTTCGGCTATAAGCCAAGTTTAGTGAGTCTAAACACATTCATGAGGGCACCAAGAAGATCTACTACCCACACATAGCTGTGGATTCAATTGATTGAAAACAACTTCCCTTTGAATTGTTCCAAAGTTGTAATAAGGGAGTTGCTTCTACTACGCATGTGTTACGGTCGAATCACAATTATAAGGGAGTTGCGTAATGCGATTCAACTCTGTATTGTTACAGATCGGGGTAATTAGCTCACTCTGCAATTCAACTGTGTGTTATTACAGATTAGTGCGATCAGCTCACCCTTCGTCGAATCTTCCGATTTCTTCGAAACCGGCTTTGTGAGTGGCATGCCAAAGGATTCCATTGAAGAGCTTCCAAAAGTGAAGATTACAAAAGAAGACGTGGTTGATAGAGCAGGAGAGAATATCTGCTGTTCTGTGTGCTTGCAGGTAATATTTCTCAAAATTCTAACATTCTTGAATGATCAATATATGGAATCTGAAAATTGCGCCTCATTAACAATTTTCTTCTCTTTTTGCCAGGACCTTCAGATTGGAGACTGGGCGAGGAAATTGCCGAATTGCGTGCATATGTTTCATTCGCGGTGCATCGACAGTTGGCTCATTCGGCATGGTTCTTGCCCTCTTTGCCGCCGGGATGTCTAATTTTTCATTTCTTTTCTTTTGTTTTTTTTTTCAGCGGATTATATGAGAGTGTTTGATGTATAGAATAAGATATTGTAGAACATTTAGATCATCTTTATTCATTGATACACAGTTCTTCAGCGGCCCTTTACGAGGCTAGCTAGCTAGATCACTCTGCATTGTGGAGCTCTACATATATGTTGGCTTTAGCAGCAGCTGGGAAGGTATCTGATAATGTTCGGTGTAGTATTGTCAAAATTGAGCCCCTTTATTTGTATACTAATTTATTTATTTATTTTATTCAATAATTAACTGAATTTAACAAACTCTTATTTCAAGACGGGGCACTGTCACGGGACACTATTTTTGAAACTGAAATTAACAATCTCTTATTTCAACGGACGGCGTTTTTGAAATATTGAGGCTTACTTCAAGACTAAGTATTTAGTTGTCATGCCATTGCACCCTCAACTTGTTCAATCAACATCAGCAAGCTCTTAACTGCTTTTCGGCGTGTGAAACTGCTAGCTTTATTAACTATCAACGGCATTGCTGACAAAGTCATTAAATTAATCCAAAGATTTTTAAAGGAAGAAGAATACACTGGGCCCCATACACAAGTCAACTACTGTTTTCCATATGTCTGATATTTTCATACTATAGAATACTCAATAATTTTTTTTTTTTATATTATAAAATTGCTACCGCTTTTGTCCCCGGAAAAATACGTGGCATTTGCATTTACAAATTTTTTTATAATATAAATATAATAACGTTTGTTGTAGGCTTGTAGTTACCATATTGTTGTTATTAAACTAGACCTAAGTCCGGTACCGGCCCATTAACCGCCCAGCAAAATCATCGTACTTCTTTTTTTAAAAAATCTAAAGTTAAAAGGACAACGGTCACAATCCATCGCAGCGCGCTTGTTACATCAAAACTAATTTCGATATTGATTTGCTCAATAAATAACCGAGCCCCACTTGCTAAATCTCCTCCTCCTCGTCTTCGCATCATCACATGTGAAGCACCAGAGCGTTACCTTTCCACGAACGGCTGAGATTTGGCAAGCGGAGGAGAAAGCTCCAATTGCGCGGCACACACGACACACATGCATGGAGCGCGCGTGACCATGACCAAAACGCACGGATACGACAAGTGTCCGGTGCGTAGCTTACACGCGTGAACAGTTCTTTATTAACCAATTTTGTTCAAAATTTGTTATGCGCGTGGACTATTTGATTTTTTTGAATCAGGCCACGAAAACCACAGGTCCACGGGCAACTGGAGTTCTTAAAGCTAGTTTGTGGTAAGGAAAATTCTGTGGGCATTTATTTTTGCATACTCCTTTACTACTAGTTAACTCCACACTGGTTAATTTATGCATGCAATTTTTTATATAGACACGGTAAAAAAAAAACAAAAAGTAATACATACGAGTAAAGAGAGTGGTGTAACAAAATAACGTAACGAAGCAAAATATAACACACAAAATAATTTTAACAAGCTAATAACTTAACGAATGGTAAATGCTATAGGGACTAGATAGAACTATCTCTCTCGTACCAAATGCTTAGCTAGAAGAGAAAATAATTCAGAAATAATCTTTATCAATCGGAAGGAGCCTCGGTCGTTGTTGTGGGAGGGGGGAGGAGTCGAGCCCTACAGAGGGGGCAGAGGGGGTGCGAAGCGAGCCATCGGTCGGCGCAGCTGCGGTGGAAGGCGTGGCGGCAGGCGGGGAGGACGCGCGCCGCCTGCCCGGCCACGATGTCGTCCAGGCAGACTGCACACTCCGCGCCGCCTTCCCCCACCGACGCCCCGTCCCCGGCGCCGCCGAGACGCCGTAGCTCCGACTCCGTCAACCCCTTCTCCCCCGGAGCCGCCGACGCTGCTGCCGCCGCGGTGGAGGCCGGGGAGCGGATCGCGGCGTACCACAGAAGGCAAAGGTACAGCGCGAACACCAGGCTCAACCCCGCGCACACCAGGAACAGTCCCAGGAAGAGAATCCATAGCATTCTCTTCTTCTTTAATTTTGTTCTCTCTTCTTTCTATATTTCTCTCAACTCTACGTTCTATATATGAAACAGTAGTAGTAATAGTACCTGGTTATAGAAAGGGGCGGGGGTGTTGGAATCTGTGTAGAAGATTCTCTTTCTGAGCTCGGGGCTGGGGAACGGACGGTGGAGATTTGCGTACAGTTGGAGCTCTGAGTGCAACTTACACCTGTCTCTTTTAATATACATATATATATCTTTTTAATGTCCAAGGAAGAAACTACTGTATATAGAGATCAAGGACCATAGATATTTATAGATACATTTTATAAGCTCAAATAAAATTCAAATGCGATTCAATATTTTAATTTTTTTTTGTTTCAAAATAATGGTAAATATATATATATATATATATATATATATATATATATATATATATATATATATATATATATATATATATATATATATATATTTGTATGCCATTAGTTTTTGCACGCTACTTAAAACTAGAGTTTCGAATCCTCAAATCTAAACAAGAATTATTACCAATAGATATTAATTATTTAGACACCCGAGATTTTTTTTTCCTTCACATTTACACCAAAATTAATGAGCTCAAGTTTTTATTTTTTAATTGAAAATGATTTGTACTGAGGGTTTCAGAATAAGACTTTGTGGGCAAACTTTATATAAAAAAGGATAAATTGTATGTTTGGTTATCAAATTTTAATATGTTATCATTTTTTATTTAAGTTTTCAAAATTATTATATTTAAATTTTATAAATTTAATTTAGTTAACTAAATATAAATATATCCCTAATGTAAATGAGATGTAGCAGTGTAAGCAAATAATAATGAGCCAATGAATAACATATTATATTATTTTTATATTATGCTTTAAAATTTAATCAATTATTATAAAAAATAATTAATATGAAAATATTTTTGAGGCAATACTTGAAAAATGTCCCTATAATATAATAAGTACAAACATTTCAAGAAGCGTTATGAACCGTCAATCGTATTAAACCAATTTTTAATGTTTCGATACTTTAAAAATTTTAAACTTTAAATGTTTTTGACATTTTAAAATATTAAAATATATTTTACCGTTACTTAGTATAAATAAAGATATATACCTGACTATTTTTTATTTACTGAAACTTTTAAATATAATATTAAATTATATTAGAATACTTTTAAACATTATCAAGTATAAAAAAAAATATTTTTAAATATTATTTTTTTTTGAGTAAACTAAAATAAATTATGATACTTAATTATAATAATTCTAAAAAATTAAACTAAAAGTTATAATAAATTAAAATTGAATAACTAAAATACCACATCATATGGTGCAATTTATTCTTAAAAAAGAAAAAAAAAGGGGAAAAAAAAAAAAAAAAGAGAAAGGCTCCGGTCTCTAGTTCGTGGTCCATGCAAATTATTCTACGTGGGAGGTAGGAGGCGAAGGGTCGAAGCGCCTGTAATTAGTTTGCGGGGCCCGCGCTGTTCTGTAACACAAGCTTTGCGCGGAGGGGACACGTGTCAGTGAGGGTGGGACACGTGGCATCGGCCGCTTCTCTGGTTGTGGCGTTGAAGAAAAGGAAGGGTGACTCGTCGCAGTTGGGTTTTAGCCCAACAATTTCAGGTCCCGGTGCGTAGCGGTCGCAGATATTTTAGGACTTGCCACGTAGGCTCATTTGGTGGGTCCCGCGTTCGTTGGCCCTAGTCCCTCGTGTGGGGCCCGGTTCCGAAATTCCCGCACCGGTACCGAATACGAAATTTTTTTAGTCCCAAATTAAAATTTACATTATGTTTCCGTTTGGTCTGAATATAATTTATTTATATTTATTTTTAAAATAGATATAATTTTTAGAGTAGATAGAAATTAAATTAATTTTATATTTGAATTAAAATATTTTGAAGAATAAAAAAAAATATGTTTGAATGATTAGATAGAAATAGTAAAAATAAAAGTAATTATAATTAAAAATAAAAATAATTTATCTAAATAATAAGTATTTAAATATTAGTAAATTAATATTTACTATTTCTTCTTGAAAGGAAAATGCTACTTGTACACCCGTAAGGGGTGTACATCTCACACCCCCACCCATCTAAGGGTGGGGGTGTGATGAGGGGTCACTTGATGTGACCTGTAAAAAACATCGTCACTATTAAAGGGGCGGAGATGTAGGATGTACACCCCTTCGGGGTGTACATGTAGCAATCCTCATAAGAAAAATTATGTTTGGACGAATAGATCACAATAGTATAAATAAGAATAATTATGATTTAAAATAAAAATAATTTATTTAAATATTAGTAAAATAATATTTAGTAAGTTAATAAATTAATTAATTATAAATACTATATGAGATAATAAAGAATGACGTTAATTAGTGCATAACTATAAAAATTAGACAATATGTTAATATTAATTAATTAATTAATTATTTTTATTTTAAATTAATACATTAATCAAATAAATTAAATAATCTAAATATTTGTTAATTAATGAATAAGCATATAAAATAGTTACTTATTTAATTAGATGATTAATTATAAATAATAAATTAATTATAAATATTTATTAATTTAATAAATTAAATGATTAGCTAGATAATTATTAAAAATAATAATTATATTAATTAATTATATTTTATAATTATTTATAGCTTAATTAGTAGAAGAATAAGATAGAGAATAGTTTATTATACCAGTGGGTGGAACTACTATTCTACTTACATTAAGAGAAGAGAATAATAATTTTTAACACTGTTTGGAAGAATAAAAAATATAAATATCTTATTCTCCCTTTTAAAAGAAACATAGCCTACATATATTTTCCTAATACTAATTTTATGATTTATCAAAATATTAATATGAAAAAATTATTAGAACTAATTTTAACGGACCAATTTGCATGTGATACATGAGCAGACTAGTTACTCAAATGTTTGATTTTTTTATAGAATGATTTTTAAAATGGGGCTTCAATTAATGTCTTGGTTTCTTAGGTATGGTTTGGTTCGGGGATTAGTGAGAATTAGTAGTACCAGGTATAAGTATAAAGTTGAGTATAAGGTAGGATAAATGAAAATAGTGTTTGGTTGGGATATAGGTTAGTACCAGGTATAAGAAAAATAGTGTTTGGTTGGGATCGAAGAATAAGAGGGATAAATAGTTGACTTTTGAGTAAAAAGACGAAAATGCCCTTATCTTTTTATATGTATTAAAAATTGATAAATAAATATTGTATTATAACTTTTTAAATATAATAATTGTAATATATATTATGTAATTAATTAGATAATATATAAAATTAGTGTTAATTATTTATATGTAAAAAATGATTAATATTATATAAAAATTTTAATAAATTTTTCTGGTAAGATATTTAATTTTAAAAAATCAATATTTAGTGTTAATTAGTGTTAAAATTAGTGTTAATTAATTTTACTTCTAAAATTTTTATTAATTATTTATTTTGCGTTGGGAACGAGGATGCAGTACGGGGGAGAGGTTTTTTAGCCGGCGGCGACGAAGAGCTACAGGGAAAGCCGAGAGGCGGCGGCGGAGACGATAATAATTATTATTTATTATTTATTTTGTTTTTTAAAATAATTATTGTAATATCTATTG
Organism: Tillandsia leiboldiana; assembly: GCA_029204045.2. NCBI lineage: Eukaryota > Viridiplantae > Streptophyta > Magnoliopsida > Poales > Bromeliaceae > Tillandsia > Tillandsia leiboldiana. Next base: position 2,404,652 of record CM055069.1, on the reverse strand, counting down.
ATTAATAAATTAAATGGTATATAAAATTAGTGTTAATTATTTATATTTAAAAATTGATTAATATTATGTAAAAATTACAATAATTTTTCCTGGTAAGATATAAATTTTTAAAAAATCAATAATTAGTGTTAATTAGTGTTATTTAATTTTTCTGCTAAAATTTTTATTAATTATTTTTTATGCGTTCGGAACGATTATGTGATACGGGAGAGAGATTTTATAGTCGGCGGCGACGAGGAGCTACAGGGGAGAGCAAGAGGCGGGGGCGGCAACGAAGATAATAATAAGTACTTATAATTTAATTTGTGTTATTTAAATAATCATTGTAATATATCTAAATTATTAAATTAAATGCTATATAAAATTTGAGTTATATTATATGCTATTTTTTTTCACAAAAATCTTCATAATCATCATCATCATTTAAATTATTTAAGATTTTAAAAATATGTAATATTTTACAATAATTACAATATTAGCATTATGTAAAAAGATATTACTTTTAAAATTCAATATAAAATTTATAAAATTAAACATTAAATACTAAAATTTCATAATTTTTTTTCTACAACTAAGTTGCTCAATACATTACTATACTAACGTAGATAACAAAATATCACAGATAAACAAAATAAACTATTAAACATTACAGATAAACAATCCAATTAACAATCCAATTAACATTACAGATAAACAAAATAAACTATTAAACAAGCTGACTAACATTATATTACAATATTAATTCTAACTTCTATTATTCCACAACTCCTCCGTAATTTGAGTGCGAATGTCGTCTCCCCGCCGTGACTCTGATGTAGTATAAATTGTAGTCGGCACTTCCACTTCATCCTCTGGAGGCTCTGAGTTTTGCGCTTCGTTAAAATATCTGTCATTTCCTTGTTGCCGTCGAATAAAATTATGGAGCACACAACATGCCATAGCAATGTGACACTGCACTCTATAAGGAAACGGTGTAGCAATAGTTAAAATTTTAAATCGCTTTTTTAAAATTCCAAAGGCCTTCTCTACCACATTTCTTAATTGGGCGTGCCGATGATTATACAAGTCTTTGGGCGAACGATGTATACGACCACGACTGTTACTATCAAATTGACTCAGATGGTAACGCTCGCCTCTATAAGGCGCCAGAAATTTATCGGTATTCGCGTATCCGGAATCAACGAGATAATATTTTCCTGTATATATAACAGAAGTGTATACAACTTGTAATAAATAATTTAAACCAATAATAATGAAAATATATATGAATAATTTCTTCTTAAATGATACCTTCAGGAACGGTAAAACCTCCACTTTCACATGCCCATCTGAGTACCCGCATATCAGCGGCAGATCCTTCCCAACCGGTGCATACATAAAAGAAAATATGATCAAAGGAAACAGCGGCCATCATATTTTGTGATGTAAATCCTTTGCGATACCGAAATCGGGGTTGTTTCTCTCTTTTTACAATAACTGGAATATGCGAACCATCCACCGCCCCAATTGCATTCTACAAATGTTAATGTCAAGACATAATACATTTACAAATTTAGCAATGAAAATGAACAATTTAGAGGTAATTAAAGTTATTCTCCCTTATCTTGAACGGATGGAAATTCATATTGTCACCAATTCTTGGATGGACTCCAATATTACTTGGCGGCAGAGTTATGTATTCATCTTTTAGTTGAATTATTGCTCTTAGAACATTGTTAAAGTGACGACTAATTGTTTCCCCTGAATGTTGAAAAGTCTCAGCGAGGACCCTATTTACAACACCATGTCCAATACAAAATAGGAAAATCGCCAATTGTTCTTCAACAGTCATATTCCGTGTGCCAATTAAAAGGCCCTTTCCAACAAGGTCATCGCGGAGAGCAATGAATGTAGTTGTCGTCATTCTAAAGTGATTGTACCCCCATTCTGGATGACCATTCAGTATATCACAAATAAACTGATGCCCAGTAAATGGACGGGTACGACATGGTTGTCTGGTTATTGGACTTGTTTCATTTATACAACCTTCGTCAATAAGCATGATTACGAGTTGCACCCAATAGTCATCATCATCATCTAATATTGCGAACAAATCGGCATGAAAAGTCGACGAAAATAAACTTTGATACATTGAACTATCCATTATAACTGCAACAACATCTATGGCAGTTAGCCAAGGTTGATTGTAGGCAAACAATGTTCTAAATTTATATCATGTAGCACGAACATTCATCTGTCCAGATACAACAACAAATTACAGAAGGAATTACTACATGAAAATTAATAAATGTATCATTCGGCAATGAGCATGAATATAAGTTCCACCCAATACTCATCATCATCATCTAAAATAGTCAACATCATTACTAAAAAACTGGAATAACATACAGTTTGATAAAATGAAGCATCCATAATATCTGCATCGAAATGGTACCAAATTAGCGAGCAATCATGATAAGTAAACATGATATAATATGTATCGATATGAAATACCAACATTCAGGTTATATATACTTAAATGCAACCAAACTGTCCTACTAAATATTACAAACCGAGTACTAACAGTGCAAATTTTAAAACTACAAGTTGGAACGGTTTTCTAGTACTGAAAGTTAAGATACTATATGTTACAATGCCTGTATTTACACTACTTAAATTACAAATCGAAAATATGTCCACTAAACCCCGGGGAAAAATGGTCGAAACATCATATTTTCCTTCTCTATCTGCCGTTCCACCCAGCTGAAAGCAAGATCCTCATTCATTGTCATAAATAGTTGACGATTCTGCGGATCTTTCAAAGCGTCGCCGGCCGCCAAAATCTGTTGATTGGTGAGCCCTTGCATAGAATATATGCGCATCATACAATCCTCGATGGGAGGAATAGGGCGTCGGCCTTCAGAATCCCTATTATACATTTGCCGTACTAAATCTAATTTTTCTTTTCCTATCTGTACCATCTCTGACACGGCATCAGAGATGCCTTCATTTTTCTTCCGACGTCCACCGGTCGACGTTCGGTTAGTTCGTTGGCTACGCTCGGGAAGTGGGGAGTGAGGCCTCTTGCCTGCAGAGCTGTGTCCCGACCCACTGGTATTCTTGTTGGTGTGGTGAGGGCTAGGTGAGGTTTCGGGTTGTCCACCTTGCATGAATTCAAATAGAGGTGGCCCAGATGACCCTGCTTCAAATGGAGGCGGTAAGAGATATAAACCTCAAAATCTGGGAGCAATTATGTTATCATCCTCACCAGGGGATGATGAGGATGAGCTAACTACAATGGTGGTGGGCGGCATGACTGAAGCAAAGCCATATCTGCCGCTTGCGGTGGTCTTCTCCGTAAGGAACTCAATATCCTTATAGGGAGGAAATACTTTATCTCTACATTTGGCATAAGCCGGATTTTTCTGGACATAGGTTAATTATATTAGTATAGCAATAAGAATTCTATTCGGTTAAAAATTGTTTAAAGCGAAATGAATTCGCGTTACCGCGATCACCGCATCCCAGTCAGCACTATCGCCAGGCGTGGGTATGTTAAGGTTAAAATCCCATCCCCATCCGCTTTTGTTGACCAACGAATGGTACAACGAGAAAGTGCGCTTCAAGACTTTCAATCTATTCTTCACCTGATCCTTTGTTAGGGTTAAATTGTTTCGTCTATTTATCTCACCAACAATTCTAATCTATGGAAGTGTAGTGAATGTTCCATTAACATTATTGCCTAAGGCATGTTCCTCAGACAACAACGCTAACAGACATGCATCCAAAGACCCGGTCCAGTTGGGTGTACGCGACCACGCTTGAGAGCGAGATCCACTTGCACCTTCACTTGGACGTACGTTGCCTTGGGGGTTATCCATGTCCCCCTGACTGCTTTGACCGGGATTAAAAAATCTCTTAAAAGGACGCATCTGTAGGTAATGTACGTACTCATTTATATATTTATCATGTGCAACGTGACTTTCAAGTTTGTTCAATAAATATAAAAGGGCAAAGCATAAGTTGCATAATGCAAATGAAAGCATGTATGATAAGTAGTATGAAAAATTTGCGAAGCAATGCAACATTACAAATGACATATTTAAATAATTTAAACACATGTATGGTAAGGGGTATGTCAAACAGATCGAGGATCCAATAAAAAATGAATTTTAAAATGCAAATCATAATTGGCATTAAAAATTTGTGATATTGGCATATTCAAGATACAATACAAATTGCACAACATATAATAAATAAAAACATGTATGCTAAGGGGTATGTCCAATAGGAGATGCCAGATAAAACATTCATATTTGCAAGACTTAATTGGCATTATCAGTTATCGAGTAGTGTCATATTCAATATGATATGGAATTTCCTACACATATATAGTAAATAAAGACATATATGCTAAGGGGTATGTCAGATAGGAAAAGGCAGATTACATATTTATAATTGCAACACTTCATTGGCATCAATAGTTATCGATACTGGCATACGAGATATGCGATTCTTACAAATTTTGTTATTTTGTACATAATTGGACAATGTTTTTTTTTGTTTTTTTGTACAAGGGCTCAAGTGGTTGCCAACAAGCGAGGGGGTGCAGTGGATTATACATCCATGCCATCCATCTATTGCCTATGACAACCCTCATCATCGCCGATATTTATTTTTTCATGTACACGAGCTCAAGTGGCTTCGAACAAGCAAGGGGGTGCAGTGGATTATACATCCATGCCATCCATCTATTGCCTATCGCAACCGTCATCATCGCCGATATTTATAAGAATCAACCAACATTAAGATGGTATCCTTCATATCCCGGAGCCGACAATAAAATGGTACGTTATAACATAACATACTAATTAACACTTGCGAGACAAGCATCATAATTTTTTAGGCACATAATTGATATAGAAGTTATAGCAACCTCATGTAGACCAAATTCGAGGCAACAATGGACAAGCAGAGGCAGAGTTAGGATAGCACCTTTTTTGGCAAGTCAGAGAAGAGATCGGGCACAGATCAGGCACAGAGAGGGTCGATACAGCACACAGAGCGGGCAAAGCTGGTCGATACAGCACACAGAGCGGGCAAAGCTCAGGCACAGAGGCGGCCGCTGCGACGAGGCTACAGGGCACGGGCCGGTGTTTTTTACAAACAGATAAGAGGAACAAAGGACAAGCGGGTGGGGGCGGCACAGATCAGGCACCGACAAGCCGCGGCGACACAGATCAGGCACCGAGAGGCCACGCGGCTCGCGGCGGCATGGATCAAGCACCGAGAGGCCGCGGCGACAGAGATGACGCACCGAGAGGCCGCGCGGACAAAGATCAGGCACTTCGATGCCGCGCGGGTCGGAGATGAGGCACCGAGAGGCCGCGACGACCAAGATCAGGCGCCGAGACGCCGTGCGGGTCGCGGCGGCACAGATCGATCACCGAGAGGCCGAGGGGAAAGAGATGAGGCACCGACAAGCCGCGCGGACAAAGATCAGGCACCGAGATGCCGCGCGGGTCGGAGATGAGGCACCGAGCGGCCGCGGCGACAAAGATCCGGCACCGAGAGGCCGCGCGGCTCGCGGCGGCACAGATCGGGCACCGAGGGGCCGCGGCGACAAAGATCTGGCACCGAGAGGCCGCGCGGCTCGCGACGGCACAGCTCACGCACCGAGAGGGCGCGCGGGTCGCGGCGGCACAGATCAAGCACTGAGAGGCCGCGACGACAGCGATGAGGCACCGAGGCGGCCGCGGCGACACAGATCCGGCACCGAGAGGCCGCGCGGCTCGCGGCGGCACAGATCGGGCACCGAGGGGCCGCGGCGACAAAGATCCGGCACCGAGAGGCCGCGGGGCTCGCGACGGCACAGATCACGCACCGAGAGGCCGCGCGCCTCGCGGCGGCACAGATCACGCATCGAGAGGGCGCGCGGGTCGCGGCGACACAGATCAAGCACCGAGAGGCCGCGACGACAGTGATGAGGCACTGAGGCGGCCGCGGCGACACAGAACAGGCACCGAGAAGCGCGGCGAGGACGAAGGACAAGGTTGCTTGGCGTCGGTTGGGGAAGGAGATGGGAGAAGAGGAGAGATAAGAGGGGAGAAGATGAGTGGGGAAGTGTGCATGGGTAATAATAGAGGAGAGAGAAAATTAGGGTAATTCGGGAGGAGGTGGGTCAGATTCTTGCTTGTACCAGGACAAAAGGCAAAAGGGGGGGATTCGAATTCCCCCCCTGTTCAAAAGTGTTTGGGTACAAAGGGGGGGATATCCCCCTTTGTACCCATACCAAACAAAGGCTAATTAAATGATAAGTAATTACAATAGATTCTTAAAGAGGCTACTGAGATGTAGAACCTAACATGTAGGTATGCAGGAATACTACGTGTATACTCCGAAAGAGATGTATATCATACATCCCACTTCATTTAAGAATAAAAATTTATTCATCGATCATTTCGAAGTGATCTATAAAATTTATCTCATCTTTAAATAAGTGAAATATAAAATATACATCCTATTTAAAATGTACAATTATCATTTTCCATAAATATGACAAAAGATGAGCCTCTTATATTATGTGCAACAATATTTTCTAACTATTTAATGTGATCAGCGAAGAGATTGTACGTTTAGTTTTTCGTTTAAAAAACAAGATATTGATTTCGTAGGAGATACGAACTGCAGAATAAGGACAACGGTTCATGTCATGATTAGCCAAATGGATGATAATCTAACCAAATTCACAGAATGATTAATTAACCAAAAAAAAATAAAAAAATAAATGTGCATGTCTCCATACCATCAATTTTTCACCCCAAAAAAAACTCCAAAAAATCTATGTTCCTTTCTGGACAACGTACTCTTTTCTCTCCAACACCATATATATATAAAATCTACGTTCCTTTCTAGATAACGTACTGTTTTCTCTCCAACACCACACATATATATATATATATATATATATATATATATATATATATATATATATATATATATATATATATATATATATAAAGTTAGGCTGGAATAGTATTAAGTTATTAATGTTATTAAATTTTTAATTTTTGGATTAAAAAATATACGATTGTGAAATGATAGTGGGCTCCTTGGGTTTAATAGATGGTTGATCTAAGTTTAGAATTTTTTTTTTTTTTTTTTTTTTTGGAGAGAAAGGTAACATGCTATCCGCTTCGTAAGAATGAGGAGGAACCATGTGTTTATAAGAAAGTTAGTGGGAGTGCTATTACATTCCTCGTATTGTACGTGGATGACATTCTCCTAATTGGAAATGATATTCTAATGCTGACTTCGGTTAAGATATGGTTATCTAAGAAATTCTCTATGAAAGACCTAGGGGAAGTATCCTATATTTTGGGGATTAAAGTCTATAGAGATAGACCTAAGAGGATGCTAGGCCTCTCACAGAAAATGTACATAGAGCAGGTGCTGAAGAAGTTCAGCATGGAAAACTCTAAGAGGGGACTTCTACTCCTTAGGCATGGAATTTATCTCTCCAAGAAAATGTGCCCCAATACAACTGAAGAGATTCAACGAATGAGCCAGATCCCTTATGCTTCAGCTATAGGGAGCCTCATGTATGCCATGCTATGTACACGACCTGATATTGCACTTGCTGTGAGTATCACAAGCAGATATCAGTCCAATCCAGGTGAGGAGCACTGGACTGCTGTGAAAAACATACTTAAGTACTTAAGAAGGACTAAAGATATGTTTTTGGTCTTTGGAGGAGGAGAACTGAAAGTACAAGTATACACTGATTCAGACTTCATGTCTGATGTTGACGATAGAAAGTCTACGTCAGGATATGTGTTCTTGTGCAATGGAGGTTCGGTGTGTTGGAAGAGTTTCAAACAACCAATCATCGCTGACTCTACTATGGAAGCAGAGTATATCGCCGCATCTGAGGCTGCAAAGGAAGCTTTTTGGTTCAAGAAATTTGTTGCGGAACTAGGTGTGATGCCATCAGTTGCCATTCCACTTTACTGCGACAACAATGGCGCCATAGCCCTAGCTAAGGAGCCAAGGTCTCATCAAAGGTCCAAGCATATAGAGCGACGGTTTCATATTATACGCGAATATCTCGAGAAGAAATTTATCGAGGTACAGAGAGTAGACTCCACGGATAACGTGGCAGACCCACTGACTAAGCAGCTGAGCCAGCAGAAGACTGAAGTCCACCTTGAGAAGATGGGGCTTAGGTATATGGCTAATTGGCTTTAGTGCAAGTGGGAGATTGTTAGATGTATGCCCTAGAAGCCAACTTGGCCGACACATATATTCTTTCTAGGATATAAATTTGTATTTGACATTTTACATTATGAATGCTATTGGGTTTTTATTTCCATTCGTATTGTGTATGTGTCCATGAATTGTCCAAGGAATTAATAAGATGATGATACGTATTCTCAAGAGTTGAGAATTTGAGACATGTATCATTAGCGATTAATTCCTAAATGCTCCCGATCGATGGATCATCACGGGGACAGTGATTGATCCGGTGAGATTGGTGCACAGTCGCTTCCCTTTTAGGGTAGACGAGTCTGGAGTCAATAGTGTGGGGACACTGGAGCGAATGTGCAGGTGGTTGTTGGAGAACAAGGGTACCGAGCGTGATCATCACGAGAAGTCACTTGGATGTCTACTTACTCGTCAGTGACTTACTCGATGTTGCAGTAGTGTGACTGGTCCTTTGACCTGCGGTGTCTTGACTATTCACAATGGGGTTACTGTAGTTTGACTGTACATACACTTGGTCCCTAGCCATTTGGGTCCTTGCAGTGGGTGCATGTTGGCTACAGTAGGTTCGTTGTAGGAATAGGGTGTACACCTATATGGAATCTATCGCCCTTAGTAGAGAAGGGAGTTAGTCCTATGTGATTTATGAGACCGAGTTTAGAAGACCTTGGCCAAGGCGTAGTAAATAACGGAAAGGGTTTCCGATATTAGAAACTCGAGTCGAATAAATTTGACATATGACAGACGGTAGGGTTTGACGAGCAATTCCATGACCTTCGTCTAGTTGGGACTCCGGATAGAAGGATTGTATCACACGTTAACTGCACCTAGAGGTTCAGTATTCTATTCTGCTGGAATGCCACTGCATGCTGCTAGGCGTCACTGGTGGATTGTGGGACTCACGAGAATTATCTGGATGATGATCGATAATTCTTATTGGGCTGAGTTTGAATAGTTCTAACCCACTGAAAAGAGTTTCAGTGATATTGTTGATGGTAATCACAATATATCTCACTACCAGATAGAATAGAACCTATGGGGTCACACACATAAGAGGTTATGACTGATCGGATAGTTAGATCGCGATTTTTGAATCGCCTGAGGACTTAATTATCAATATATTGATAATTGGACTAATTTGTAATTGTTACAAATTAAGGATATTAAAGTGTAAATGTTGCAAGAGAGGGCTTACTAATAGTTAGTAAGTTGTGAGAGGACTTAAGTGCTAATATTGCATTAATGATTTGATTTGATCAAATTAGGATTGAGTTCAAATCGAATTAAATTAGGATTTAATCGATTGAACCGACTAGGGATAAGATAAACTTAAATCTAATTTTAATGTTTATCTTAATAATTATAAAAAGGATTATATCCTCTTTATATGTATGAGTTTTTATTAAGGAAAAAAAAAAAAACCCTACCGTCATCTTTCCTCGTCTTCCTCTTTTCTAAATATCCACATTAAAAGAAAGACGTTCTCTGCAAGGGAGCTAGCACCCCGGTGAGAATTTCGATCAAGTCGACAATCTCGTGTGGATACCCGTAGAGGCCGGACGCGTGTGCGGCTTCAAGAGAACCAAATTCCACGATCATCAAATTGCGGTGTAGATCTCCCTGCACAAAGGTGAAGATTAGATCTTCCTCTTCCTTTTAATCTTAGATACATGAGGGATCCTGTTTTGCGTGGTTTTTGAGATCAGATCTCAAGTTTTTCATATTTGCCTATTTGATTTCCTTTTTCCGCTGCGTTTATTTTTGCGCATCAATCATTTCGAAGTGATCTATAAAATTTATCTCATCTTTAAATAAGTGAAATATAAAATATACATCCTATTTAAAATGTACAATTATCATTTTTCATAAATATGACAAAAGATGAGCCTCTTATATTATGTGCAACAATATTTTCTAACTATTTAATGTGATCAGCGAAGAGATTGTACGTTTAGTTTTTCGTTTAAAAAACAAGATATTGATTTCGTAGGAGATACGAACTGCAGAATAAGGACAACGGTTCATGTCATGATTAGCCAAATGGATGATAATCTAACCAAATTCACAGAATGATTAATTAACCAAAAAAAAAAAAAAATGAAATGTGCATGTCTCCATACCATCAATTTTTCACCCCAAAAAAAACTCCAAAAAATCTACGTTCCTTTCTGGACAACGTACTGTTTTCTCTCCAACACCATATATATATAAAATCTACGTTCCTTTCTAGATAACATACTGTTTTCTCTCCAACACCATATATATATATATATATATATATATATATACACAATGCTACCTCTACACCCAAAAGTGGGTGTAGAGGGTACACCCCACCCATCCAAGGGTGGGGATCTTTCCACCCATCACTTCGAAGTGATGGGTGGAATTCACCCCACCCTAGGATGGGTGGGGTGTATGATGTACACCCAAATTTGGGTGTACATCAAGCATTTCCCATATATAAAAGTTAGGCTGGAATAGTATTAACTTATTAATATTATTAAATTTTTAATTTTTGGATTAAAAAATATACGATTGTGAAATGATAGTGGTTTTCTTGGGTTTAATAGATGGTTGATTTAAGTTTAGAATTTTTTTTTTTTTTTTTTTTTTTTTTTTTTGGAGAGAAAGGTAACACGCTATCCGCTTCGTTTATTTTTAAAATAAATTTAGCTGGAAATGTGAAGTAACTAGGCTTCGAATTCGGGTCATGGATATTAACCACCAAACCCTTTGCCACTTGCACTAGGGATAATTAATTAAGGGTAAAAAACTTGATAGCACCAATAACTTGATACTATTAATAATATAGTAGTCGAATTATATACATATATATATATATATATATATATATATATATATATATATATATATATATATATATATATATATATATATATATGCTAGATCATCCTTAACATATGTTCCTCCATTAATTGATCTAACACATCAGTTGAATTAAATTATTAATCAATTTAGAGATACGGGAACACGAACGGTTCAAATGGATACTTTTTAAAAAGCGCATTATTGGTTTTTAGTTCAATGTTGTGGCTTTACTGTGCCGTCCTCTAAAATGACCGAGTCCAAACATTGACTCGAGTCGACATACACAACAAGTTTAGCACACAATAGCACTCCATTTACTGTATAATTGCTCTTTCTCCACCTTCATATATCTCTCCATTCCCCCACATCTCTCTCTCTCTCTCTCCAAAGTTTCTCCATCAATGTCCAACACCACAAAATCCTCCCTCGGCTGGGTCGGGATTGTCGTAGGATTTGCGGGTATAATAATTGCCGTATTGATCGTATGCTGTTGCATCAAATGGTGCATCTTTAGAAAAACCAAGAAACTAATTGCTTTTGAAGGTAAACTAAGCCATTCATATACAATATATAGTAGTGTACATGCTAATGAGTAGTATCAATTATAAGCTAACGCTAACAAAACTTTGCCTTTACAGTGAATATAGCCAGAGGAAAATAATGCTTAGATGTTTTTACTTGAGTGAGCTTGAGAAGGCCACGACGAAGTTTAGCGACAAGTGTTTGATCGGGACGGGTGCATTCGGGAACGCGTACAAGGGAGTGTTTGATGAGGGATGCACCCTTGCTGTAAAGAGATTGCATTGCGATTCATACGGAAGTGTCGATGAATTTCGAAATGGTGCGAAAAGGAAAAAGCACTTAATTGAGTTACATATGTAGATTAGTTTCTTGTTCAATAATGACGATCTTTTAATGATACGAGACGTGTACATGTATCAGAGATTGAGCTGCTTTCAAGAGTTCAACATGAAAACCTCGTTACTTTAGTCGGCTACTGTGAAGAATAATTCATGAATTATTATTTTCAATTTCATTAAGATGCTATCTACCATTATCAATTTCATTTCTATAGATACTTGGCTTATTTATTGACTAATGCACAGTAACTAATTAAAGATAACTAAACATTGACTATTTCTAAAAAAAGCTCTATATTCTATCTGTAGGGCAAAAGATACTGGTTTATATATGAATATGTTCCCCATGGTTCTCTACTAGAGTGCATAGTTGGTAAGCTTGCTCCAATTTCATTCCTTAGAGTTAATTAGAATGCTAAAATATTGTTTAACACATCAAAAACTAACGCGGTTCAGCTAACAATCAAAAATACCAACGTAGGAAGGAGAAGAAAGATTTTAACGTAGGAAGGCGAAGGTTTCAGACTTTGGATTGTTGAAATCCGGCCCGACTGGCAATGAATCGCACGTCACAAGCCAGATCAAAGGAACTCCGGGCTAATCTTGTAACATCCCAATAGCTCCACATCGGATAAAAAAAGAGTTCTAATTAGATTTATGAGACCATACACGCTAGTAATAATAACCGGGCTTAAGCATTTTGGGCTGTGATTTGAGCCCAACGAGTTATTATTGCTAGCGGATCGGGTCGTCACAAATGGTATCAGAGACGAATACCAGCCGGAAGTGTGAAAGCTAAGTGCTATGCGGAGCAAAGTGCTACACCATGGATTTGGTGGGAGCTACATCTTGAATTCACAGGAGTCACCTATAGAATCTCACATCGCCTGATAATTCTGATTTGTTATGTGTTTGTGATCTGGTTTGGACCCGACGAGGACATCAGGGTCTAAACGAGTGGAGTTTGTAACATCCCAATAGTCTTCAATATTCTCACATCGGATGAAAAAAGAGTTCTAATTAGATTTATGAGACCATACACGCTAGTAATAATAACCGGGCTTAAGTATTTTGGGCAGTAATTTGAACCCAACGAGTTATTATTGCTAACGGGTCGGATCGTCACAAATCTGGACCCAGCCTATTGTTCGAGTTCTCACTTAACTACTTTTACTGATGTTTATAGCTTCAGAGTAATACTCTTACAACTTGTTGCTGCGAGACCAGTTGTGGTTACTTCAGGACCAGTTGTGGTTACTTCAGGACCACATTCTCAGAGTCATATTGTTGATTGGGTAAGTGTGTTATCAACATTAAAGTGCTCATTATTTCTAGAGAAATTTACATTTTGTACTTTACCTCCTATTGTTAGGTGTCGACAAATTTAATTTCTCTATACTTATGTCCTTATCTTGCATTTAGGTCTGGAACTGAGCTGTGGTTTTAGTCGGCTCATACTATGCCCAAGTTTGACACCAAAAATAATTTTGGACTTTGGGTCAGACTTTTACCCAATTTTTTAAAAAATTAAGGCCCGGCTGAAGCCCAAGCCTAAAAGTTAATACCCATTTGATTTTGTTGAGGCCCACTTTATACATTTGTAACATTGTTCATATATTTTTATTTTATATTAAATTAAAATAAAACATTTATTTTTATACATTAAAGATTGGAGTTTGATCAAATCAAATAGTTAGTTATAATATATTTTCATGTAAAAACTAAATATTTAATTATATGTATAATGATATCTTCATATACATTATTTTATATATCCTTAATAATATTATACCATATATAATATATTTTATCAATTGATTCTTATATAGATAAATATATAAAGAAGGCTACTATACTATTAATATATTGGTGCTATTAGGTTTTGAGCTATTGGATAAAAAAATATGAGGTTAGAATTACAGTAATCTTCTACCGTTTAGTGGGTAGATGAAAAAATAGTATTACCTAAAAGGTAAAAATGATCAAAACGATATATTCAATGCAGAAAATTTAATAAAGTGCTTGGTGCTAATGAAAGTATAGTAGTTGAATTCTAAATATATTATATATAATATTCAAAATCTTAGTTTGGTAACTAATGTATTCGGAGGTTTCGGGTCAGATCTGTACCGGGCGACATATTCAAATAGGACCAATTTTTTTTTCTACCTAGACTTTTAAATTAGATCAAATCCAAAATTATAATTTTAATGCTCAAAATTTGGCCCATATATGGTCTATCGGTTCGGGCCTTGTTTAGATTCAGGTCTAGTTCCAACCTTACTTGCCTTTGAGCATACGAATTTATGATTTATGGGAGCCAAAGGTGAAAATTAATATATTATTTTGTAGTGATAAATGTGAAACAAGAAAGTAATCATAGAGTACATAATTTTCTATATAATGATTTTTTTATTTCTTTCTAATTAACAAAATAAATGTGAACCAAAAAAATAATCATTAAGTACATAATTGTCTAGGCAATGCACCCTTTTTTTAAAAATTAACAGAATAAATGTGAAACAAAAAAGTAATAATTGAGTATATAATTTTTTATGTAATGACTTTCTTTTCTTTATATTTAACAAAATAAACGTGAAACAAGAAAATAATAATTGAGTACTCAATTTTCTACGCAATGCCTCCTATTGATTAAATATTTAACAAAATAAACGTGAAACAAAAAAGTAATACTTGAGTACATAATTTTCTATGTAATGACTTTCTTTTCTTTATATTTAACGAAATAAACGTGAAAATAAACATGAAACAAGAAAATAATAATTGAATACTCAATTTTCTACGCAATGCCTCCTATTAATTAAATATTTAATTTAACAAAATAAACGTGAAACAAAAAAGTAATATCTCAGTACATCAATTTCTATGCAATGCCTTTTTGTATTATTATATTTATCAAAATAAATGTGAAACAAGAGAATAATAATTGAGCACATAATTTTCTAGGGGATGCTGCCTGTACACCCCGTGAGGGATGTACATCCTACCCCCATGCCTGTACACCCCGTGAGGGATGTACATCCTACCCCCACCCCATCCTGGGGTGGGGCTTCATTCACTGGTCACATTTTATGACCATCCTGGGGTGGGGCTTCATTCACTGGTCACGTCACATCATGTGACCAGTGAAATTCACCCCACCCCAGAATGGAGTGGGGTGTACACTTAGATTCACCCAATTTTCTATGCAATGAATTTTGTTTTTTTATATTCAACCAAATAAACGTGAAATAAGAAAGTAATAATTGAGTATATAAATTTCTATACAATGACTTTTGTTTTTTTATATTTAACAAAATAAATGCGAACAAAAAAAAAAAAATATAATAACAATTTTCTATTCAATATAAATTTTTTATAATTAACAAAGGCAAGACCAAGCTTAGAGAAAGTAAGTAACAGTAGAAGAGATACGAGTTGTCAAAAAATTATAATAAAAAAAAATAGAAAAAAAGATTATGATTTGTCCGTAATGTTGGTTTTTCATATAAATTTAAAATTTTTAACATATTAATAATTTGGGTCTAACAAATTTTACTACAAGTTGAAGCTCTCTTAATAGATCATTTGTGAATACAAGTTTAGGTCATTTGTAAATACAAGCTTAGGTCATTTGTGAACACAAGTTTATAGGTATCATTAAAGTACCGTCAATTTTTTTAGTTTACCAAATCAGTCGAGTCCTATTTTTTTTGTGCCTAGTGGAACTTACATTATATATAGTCAAGTTTTTGTTTAAAAATTTAATTTTTTTAAAAAAATTATATTCAAATTAAATTTTGAATTTTCAATTAAATTTCAAAATATCTTTCAATGACTTATGCAAATTCATATTCAAATTCCCAACCAAATTCCAAAATATCTCTCAACCGACTTATCCAAACTTACCTATATCCTTTTTATTTGGAATTCAATTTTGAACTTTTGAATCCAAGCAAATTCCCTCGTTTGTTAACCGTTCAATTTTGAAATTTTAACATATTCAATTTTAAGATTTGAAATTTAAAATTTAAATACAACCATACTTCCTCAACCTATTGAAATTTGAACATAACCGTTCAATTTTAAAATTCGAACATATTCAATTTTAAAATTTGAAATTTAAAATTTAAAATTTGTTTGAACCATATTTCCTTAACATAATGAAATTTGAACATAACTGTTCAATTTTAAAATTTGAATATATTTAATTTTAAAATTTAAAATTTAAAATTTGAATATAACCACATCCCCTCAACATATTGAAATTTGAACATAACCGTTCAATTTTGAAATTTGAATATATTCAATTTTGAAATTTGAATATATTCAATTTTGAAATTTGAAATTTAGAATTTAAATATAACCACATTTCCGTAATATTTTGAATTTTGAAATTCGAACATAACCTTTCAATTTTAAAATTCGAACATATTCAATTTTAAAATTTGAAATTTAGAATTTGAATATAACAATTCCCCCGACGTATTCAAATTTGAACCACTTATTTTCCTTAACGAACCCATATTCCCACGCACGTCGTTCCATTAACAAACCCATATTTCCTCGCCAATTCCTTAACAAATCCCAGCAAACCCACGCGACATTTCTCACCAAACTCCCCACTATAAATAGAGAATAGAAAAAAAGAAAAAAGAGATTTTTCTGGTCTGAAACTCCCCAATTTTCCCACACACCGTACGTTTCCAATTCCCGAATTACATCTTCGACTTCCTCACCACATCGTACAGCTTCAATTATCATACTTCCGACTTCCTTACCACCTCAAATGAT
The DNA here is from genome assembly GCA_029204045.2 of Tillandsia leiboldiana. NCBI lineage: Eukaryota > Viridiplantae > Streptophyta > Magnoliopsida > Poales > Bromeliaceae > Tillandsia > Tillandsia leiboldiana. Next base: position 2,387,925 of record CM055069.1, on the reverse strand, counting down.
CTTTTCAAATTTAGTAACATTTCAAATGAGCTTTGCAAATGTGGAATATATTCAAATAATTTTAGAATCAATTCAAATGCATTTGCAAATATGGTTGAAATTCAAATTAATATCAATTATCTTTAATCATACTTCTATTTTACTTTTGAAGTGATGGCTAGTGTATTTAAAGGGGGTTTGGTTGTTGTTTGAGAGACAACTTGATATCGAGAAAAATTTTCTAAGTTTGAATTGTTATTTTGTAATTGTGAGGTTTATTGAGAGGTTATTGTAAAATGTGATTTTAAGAGGTTTTGGTCTTGCCCTGTTTAAAAGGCCAAGTGATAGTGATTAAAGCGGTGTCTCGAGGAGAAGTAGGACCGGACTGGAGTAGGCAAAAAGGCCGAACCAGGATAAATCATCTGTGTCTTTTGAGTTTGCTTCTCTTTCTTTTCTTTCTTTTATTTGGTTGTGCAATTCTTATCTTAGATTTAACTTACTTGAGTTTTTATTTTTCGACAAATTCACCCTCTTTTTATTGACTTTTGATCCTTCAGTTTGTTTGTCATGTTTATGATTTCTAAATCATTCTAGATTATATTTATAATTTATATATATTCTGAATTTAAATAATTCCAGGTTTGTTCTGATGTCACGCAATCAATTCTTACAACTTGTTAATGCTGACATGTTAGTATGCTATTTTCTACAGAGGTGAGATTAAATATAGAATTATAATTATCTTAATGTTATAATTTTTAAATAATATAAAAGTACTATCACAAATATTTTTCATTTTCATAATAATAATTTCTTGATGGTTGGTGTAGTTATGAAAATTATGAGGAGGAGTATATAACAACTCGAAAACGTACTCTCTTTTACATTTATCAGGACGAGAATTGGTACAACTATTCTCTTCTTATTTATTATAATTTTTTTTTATTTCTTAATTGCCCTCTAAAATTTTATAATATCATTGTTTGTTTCCATAGGCTGAAAAACATGTATCATCCAACAAATATAGCGGCTGTAATTCGGAAGTGAGTAACTGATGTTATTATTTGAATTTTGATATATTCTTCTTAATAAATTTTGTCTTAAAAGTGCAAGACAACTCCATGTGGTTTTACCAAATGGAACATTCTACTAAAAAATTATTTGTAAATACTTATTGCAAAAAAGTCATTACCACACCACCTCCTGAATAGAGTGATATTTTTTCGTCTATAAATTGTTAGGTAGAATTTTAACTAATTTTGTTTGTGTATTATTTTCCAACAGATGAAATGAACTTGCTTCTTATAAATCTACGGATGAAAAGTCTTTATCTGGAATACTAGATCTCTTGGAAATTTTGGCAGCGAAGGATAGGATCATTGCATCGTATTCTGAATTTCTTGATTGTTATGTGGAGAAACGAAAGGATGACAATTCTGATTAGAAGTATTTTTGTAATGTCAAAAGCTGCTCACATGTTTTTCTCTCTACTTTTTCTGCTCGCATTCACATCAAATTTAATCACCCACCATTTATAAATGAACGGCTTGAAAAGGGTCAAATTGGATTTATATTTCAAAAATTATATGAAGTAAGTGCATTGATTCTCTTCTTTTAATATATGATTGGATTTTTTGGAACAAGATGATTATTAATGTTTATATATTTCTGTAAAATGCAGGGGTCCCAATGTGCTGGGCAAGTTGAAGCAATATTCTTTGGTATATATAATTTTTTCTTTCCTAAGTGTTCATGTTTTTTGTCATCCAATTCACTATATAAATATACTTTTTAAAACTGCAGGAGAAAGGAAAGGCATATTTTGAAAAACACTTTTGGAGTTTAATATCGAATATATTGAGAAATTCAATAAAAAGAAGGAGAAAGCAAAATAGTTAAATAACAAATTCAAGAGAGTGGAAGCGGCCCAGGCTGAGCTCAATGCATATTATAAAATGATGGGAATTTGTCAAAAAATTATAAAAGAATCGGAAGGCATCCAAGATCATTTACGAGAGATGTTTTCAAGTGCAAATCGTATTGTGAATACTCAATGGTCTTTGATGGAGATAGCGTCATCTGATCAACAGTTGGAAAATATTGACTCACAAATTTTACATTTAGAGAAACAAATAAAGAATCTCCATGTTTCAGTTGTTAGAGAGGCTTCACAGTAGGAAAATTCTATACTAACATCTCCGATGCCGTATTGGATTTGACAAAGGTATTGTGTGGCATGCAATTTTTTTTTGTACTTTGTTTTGATACATCTTTATCAATATTTTTTTTAAAAAAATTTGTGATCTATAGATGGCAAGTAGTTCGACAACTACTATAATGGCACTTGATGATCATGAAACGGATGACGTCGAAAAACGTAAGTAGTATTTGTTTTTGGATTTGAAATAGCACATAAGTCTGGTCTTGATTTTAAAATAAATTTATGATCTAGTTTTTTAGGACTAGCTTTTTCCATCAAGATGGTTACTCTCACCGGTCACTTTTTTTAAATTGCAAATTGTGCTTTCTTGTTTTGGTTCAAATGAGAGGTGCAGGTGCAATAATACTGTTTTTAATAAATATTTCATTTTACATAGTTAATAATTTCTGGTTGTGAATTTATAATTTGGTTATAGTAAGGAAATTTATTCTCTTTGTTTTTATTTGAGATAAGCTCAACTTAAAATTATTAGTTATGATCAAACAAATATGAAAAACATACAACTTTAATTCTACCACATCATAACTGATCTTTGAGATAATAACTTTTTTTGGATTTTACATAATTGTGTTTTGTATTGCAGTAAAAGGAAGCTAAGGCTCGTGTAGTGGCTGACAGCAACTGTGAGCAGTACTCGAATTCGTAGTTGTACTCAGATGTATTTCTTTTTTTACTAAACTCGTTGTGACACCCCCGGAATTTGGATTAGTCCTATATATAAATGATATAATATGACTAAATCTCTTAACCCGGCTATAATATTTTGGATGGTAGCAAGATCCAAGAGGTTATGAGAGTTAAGCGTGCTAGAGCTAGAGTAGTTCTAGGATGGGTGATCCCCTGGGAAGTGGGGCGTCACAGTTGGTATCAGAGACATTCACCAGCCGGAAATGTGAGATGAGTCTCGGCTGAGCCAGGGTTATATAGCGGGTAGAGCGAGGCTCCCCGGCTAATGACCGTTGTGGGTGGAGTGCAGCTCCCCATAAGGTCGGCTAAGGCTAGCGAGACGAGTCTCACATCGCCTGGTGCTTGTGAGTGTGCTCGAGCCTAACGTGGACGTCAGGGCTTAAAGGGGGGAAGAATGTGACACCCCCGGAATTTGGATTAGTTCTATATATAAATGATATAATATGACTAAATCTCTTAACCGGGCTATAGCATTTTGGATGGTAGTAAGATCCAAGAGGTTATGAGAGTTAAGCGTGCTAGAGCTAGAGTAGTTCTAGGATGGGTGACCCCCTGGGAAGTGGGGTGACCTCCTGGGAAGTGGGGTGGGAAGTGGGGTGTCACAGTTGATGTACACTCGTTGATGGGTGACCCCCTGGGAAGTGGGGTGGGAAGTGGGGCGTCACACTCGTTATTGACCCCCTGGGAAGTGGGGTGGGAAGTGGGGCGTCACACTCGTTGATGTACACTCGTTGATGGGTGACCCCCTGGGAAGTGGGGTGGGAAGTGGGGCGTCACACTCGTTATTGACCCCCTGGGAAGTGGGGTGGGAAGTGGGGCGTCACACTCGTTGATGTACACTCGTTGATGGGTGACCCCCTGGGAAGTGGGGTGGGAAGTGGGGCGTCACACTCGTTATTGACCCCTGGGAAGTGGGGTGGGAAGTGGGCGTTGATGGGTGACCCCCTGGGAAGTGGGGTGGGAAGTGGGGCGTCACACTCGTTATTGACCCCTGGGAAGTGGGGTGGGAAGTGGGGCGTCACACTCGTTGATGTACACTCGTTGATGGGTGACCTCCTGGGAAGTGGGGCGTCACACTCGTTATTTATGCTTGAAACTGCAGATATTACTTGAATTGGTTCGTTATTTATGCTTGAAACTGCAGATATTACTTGAATTGGTGGTGCTAGTAGTCGTGCGAGTTTCTTTTTGATTCGACTAGACATGTTACTCATATTGAAACTACAGATCCTAATTTCTAGATTCTTTCTGCATTATCTCTTTTTGCAAAAAAAAAGCCAAAATGTTGGAGGTTAATCTGCACTCGTTGATGTACACTCGTTGATGGGTGACCCCCTGGGAAGTGGGGCGTCACACTCGTTATTTATGCTTGAAACTGCAGATATTACTTGAATTGGTTCATTATTTATGCTTGAAACTGCAGATATTACTTGAATTGGTGATGCTAGTAGTCGTGCGAGTTTCTTTTTGATTCGACTAGACATGTTACTCATATTGAAACTACAGATCCTAATTTCTAGATTCTTTCTGCATTATCTCTTTTTGCAAAAAAAAGCCAAAATGTTAGAGGTTAATCTGCATGTGGTAATAATCTATTTTTTCAAGTTTGTCTTCATTCAAAGGGATTATAATCGTGAGCCACTATATTCAGGCTCGACGATTTTTCAAATTCGTTGACGATGCTACTGAAAATATTTTTTGTACAGTGTTCTCTTCCCCTACCTTTCTTACCTAAATATGCCTTACTATATTAGATAAGTGAAAGGAGAGATACATAATACTACTAGTAGGATGGAAGTTTGATGTTTGGTAAGTTGGTTTGATTTTGAATTTACAAAGTGAGAAGATTACTGTTGGAAGAGAAAAAGTTATAATAAAAAAACAAATAAATAAATAATAACAATAAATATATATCCCAAAATCAAATCCCAACGCCACCTATACCCGAATCCAACCCCAACTGAAACTCCTCACCCGTCAATTATCTCAAACACACTTATCCAAATCTTCAATCATATTTTAAAATATCTCTCAACCAACTTACCCAAACTTACCTATATCTTGTTTTAAATTTTTGAATCCCAGCAAATTCCCTCGTTCGTTAACGATCTAAATACAAACATACTTCCTTAAATTTAAATATAACATATCCAATTTTTGAAATTTAAATACAAACATACTTCCTTAAATATAACATATCCAATTTTTGAAATTTAAATACAAACATACTTCCTTAAATTTAAATATAACATATCCAATTTTTGAAATTTAAATACAAACATACTTCCTTAAATATAACATATCCAATTTTTGAAATTTAAATACAAACATACTTCCTTAAATTTAAATATAACATATCCAATTTTTGAAATTTAAATACAAACATACTTCCTTAAATATAACATATCCAATTTTTGAAATTTAAATACAAACATACTTCCTTAAATTTAAATATAACATATCCAATTTTTGAAATTTAAATACATACTTCCTTAAATATAACATATCCAATTTTTGAAATTTAAATACAAACATACTTCCTTAAATTTAAATATAACATATCCAATTTTTGAAATTTAAATACAAACATACTTCCTTAAATATAACATATCCAATTTTTGAAATTTAAATACAAACATACTTCCTTAAATTTAAATATAACATATCCAATTTTTGAAATTTAAATACATACTTTCTTAAATTTAAATATAACATATCCAATTTTGAAATTTAAAATTTGAAATTTAAATACAAACATACTTCCTTAAATTTAAATATAACATATCCGATTTTGAAATTTAAAATTTGAAACTTAAATACAAACATACTTCCCCAAATTTAAACATAACATATTCAATTTTGAAATTTGAAATTTAAAATTTAAATACAACCATACTTTCTCAAATTCAAACATAAACGTTCAATTTTGAAATTTAAACACATATTGAAATTTGAACATAATCGATCAATTTTTAAATTGGAACATATTCAATTTTGGAATTTGAAATTTAAAATTTAAAGTTTGAACATAACCACACTTCCTCAACATATTGAAATCTGAACATATTCAATTTTAAAATTGGAATTTTAAAATTTAAACATATCCTTTCAATTTTGGAAATTTAAACCTGAAATTTGAAATTTAAAATTTAAAATTTGAATATAATAACTTCCTCAAATTTGAACCCCGTCTCTTCCTCAACGAAACCACATTCACACACACGACTTTCCCTCAACAAACCCGCACATTCGCGGCAACCCTTTAACAAACCCCAACCCTTTAACAAACCCCACATGATATTTCTCAGCCACTCTCCACTATACAAACCCCAACCCTTTAACAAACCCCACATGATATTTCTCAGCCACTCTCCACTATAAATAGAGGTGAATTTTGTTAATCGGGGGCCGGTCCAAAAAACTCCTCCGATACTCCACCAAAAAAAAAAACTCCTCCGATACTCCACCAAAAAAAAAAAACTCCTCCCAGATTCCACCACATATTCCTCATATAGCCACATCAAAAAAATCATATAGCCACATCCACATATTCCTCATATAGCCACATCAAAAAAAAAAGAGGAGATAGCACAATCGACTTCCTCAACTTCTCCGGTCGACTCCTCATATAGCCACATCAAAAAAAAAGAGGAGATAGCACAATCGACTTCCTCAACTTCTCCGGTCGACTTCCTCAACTCCTTAGGTCGACTTCCTCAACAAAAAAAGAAGAGACAACTCCTCCGGTCGACTTCCTCAACAAAAAAATCTCCTCCGGTCGACATCCTCAACAAAAAAAAAGAGATAGCACAATCGACTTCCTCAACTTCTCCGATCGAACTTCCTCAACTCCGCGGATTGACTTCCTCGCTTTTCTTTTTAGACGTGTTTCTCAGGTAAAAAAAAAAAATATATTTCTTTAAAGCCGGTTTGGGACCTCTTCGGACGCCCCTTACTTCAGGTTGAAAAGAAAGAAAAGAGAAAAATAAATAAAATACATTTCTTTAAAGCCGGTCTGGGACCTCTTCGGACGCCCCTTACTTCAGGTTGAAAAGAAAGAAAAGAGAAAAATAAATAAAATATATTTCTTTAAAGCCGGTTTGGGACCTCTTCGGACGCCCCTTACTTCAGGTTGAAAAGAAAGAAAAGAGAAAAAATAAATAAAATATATTTCTTTAAAGCCGGTTTGGGACCTCTTCGTTTAAAGGCGGTTTGGGACCTCTTCGGACGCCCCTTACTTCAGGTTGAAAAGAAAGAAAAGAGAAAAATAAATAAAATATATTTCTTTAAAGCCGGTTTGGGATCAGTATTTTTAGAGATACCATCCTCGTCTAAGAAAGAAAAGAGAAAAATAAATAAAATATATTTCTTTAAAGCCGGTTTGGGACCTCTTCGGACGCCCCTTACTTCAGGTTGAAAAGAAAGAAAAGAGAAAAATAAATAAAATATATTTCTTTAAAGCCGGTTTGGGACCTCTTCGGACGCCCCTTACTTCAGGTTGAAAAGAAAGAAAAGAGAAAAATAAATAAAATATATTTCTTTAAAGCCGGTTTGGGACCTCTTCGGACGCCCCTTACTTCAGGTTGAAAAGAAAGAAAAGAGAAAAATAAATAAAATATATTTCTTTAAAGCCGGTTTGGGACCTCTTCGGACGCCCCTTACTTCAGGTTGAAAAGAAAGAAAAGAGAAAAATAAATAAAATATATTTCTTTAAAGCCGGTTTGGGACCTCTTCGGACGCCCCTTACTTCAGGTTGAAAAGGAAAAAAAAGAGAAAAATAAATAAAATATATTTCTTTAAGGCCGGTTTGGGACCTCTTCGGACGCCCCTTACTTCAGGTTGAAAAGAAAGAAAAGAGAAAAATAAATAAAATATATTTCTTTAAAGCCGGTTTGGGACCTCTTCGGACGCCCCTTACTTCAGGTTGAAAAGAAAGAAAAGAGAAAAATAAATAAAATATATTTCTTTAAAGCCGATTTGGGACCTCTTCGGATGCCCCTTACTTCAGGTTGAAAAGAAAGAAAAGAGAAAAATAAGTAAAATATAGTTTTTTAAAGCCGGTTTGGGACCTCTTCGGACGCCCCTTACTTCAGGTTGAAAAGGAAAAAAAAAAGAAAAAAAAAAAGAATTACTTCAGGTTCAAAGAAAGAAAAGAAAAAAAAAAAAAGAAAAAGAAAAAAAAGAATTACTTCAGATTGAAAAGAAAGAAAAAAAAAAAGAGAAAAAAAATTAATTTCTTTGAAAGCCGGTTTGGGAACTCCGCGGACGACCCTTACTTCAGGCTGAAAAGAAAGGAAGAAAAAGAAAAGAAAAAAAAAAAAGAAAGTCAGCATAAACCCAAAACCAATTCGGATGATTTCTTCAGACATCCGAACTTAGGTTAAGTCAAAGTGAATTCGGATCCCAGATATAAATCAAAGCAGATTTCTTTCAGATCCCAAGTCAGATAATAATAATAATAATAATAATAATAATAATAATAATAATAATGGGACTTCTTCGGATCCCAAATAATTTCTTCTTCGGATACTAAATAATTTCAAAAATAGAAACTTCCTCGGATCCCAAATAATTTCAAAAAAAGGAATTCCATAGGATCCCACATCAAAATAAAATAACGGTGTTTCCCCGATAAAATTAGAAAATTTTCTTCAGACGCCAAATAAAATAAAATAAAAGGGGATATTGAAATAAATAGGAATTTCTTTGAATCGAGACAAAATTCAAACGAGTCCTAATCAACTGGTAGCCTAAGTTCGATTCAAAAAGGACTAATAAATGAACTAAATAAGGCTCACCCCATATGAAGGCCTCAAATTTACCCATATAAAAATAAGGTCCAATCCATATACGGGTCCCAAATTCAATCCACATACGGATCTTAAATCCAATCCACAGATGACATAAGGCCCAATCCATATACGGGTCTCAAATCCAATCCACATACGGATCTCAAATCCAATCCACATATGACATAAGGCCCAATCCATATGTGGGCCCCAAATCCGAAACCCATTCGATCCACAAATAAAACCCAAAACTCATTTGATCCACAAATAAAACTGATAACACAGTCCAACCCGCAAATAAAACCCAAAACCCATTTGATCCACAAATAAAACCCACAAAAACCCATTCAATCTCATCGCCTTAACACATATAATTAAGGCAAAATTATATTCAAACCGACTAGATTCTAAATCATATACTTAGAATTTAGTCAAATCAAATTTGATCGGGCTCTAACCCATATACTTAGAGTTCATCCAACCCAACTAATCCTAATACATATACTTAGGGTTAGTCAACCTCTCACTCTAGCACATATAACTAGAGTGAGAAACATATCAAACTCGGCCAATCCTAATACATATAGGACTTAGCCACCTCCTACTTTCGAGTAGCATCAAATCCGACCCACCTCAATACATATCCTCGGGGTTTGGTCATGTATCCACTTTGGAACATACGCCAATATGGAATCAAATATAATTGGACTCTAATACATATACTTAGAGCCAATCGAACCCAATTAAACTCTAACACATATACTTAGAGTTTAATATCGACTAGTCCTCAACACATATAAGCAGGATCAAGTCAATTTCAAACCCAGCTAAACCCTAACACATATACCTAGGATTTGGTCAATCATGAGGACACGATTTATTCTATCCCTCCCACAAAGGTCTCTTAATCGAAGGTGCCCCGATCACATGGGGGTAATTAACAATAGATGCTTGCGTCTATTGGAAGTCATGGATCCGCAATACCTGATACCCACATACATCCAATCACATTCAAATATTAATCTGAATCACGAATACCATCCAACGGGAATCCCCCCAGAGGTGAACCGCGCGAGATGAGTCATTCGAGATCGCAGACAATTACGCACAAAGGATGGTGTTAAATATCATTTTTGAGTTATTTTTTGCCATCTCAATAATATAAGTTTGTGTTTAATTCATCCGATCTTCATTTAATGAACCTGATATTCACCATGTATGTTTTCTGGGATGCATAGATCGTTCGTCAATTGTTCGTTTTTGATTAATTTTTTGGGTTGGATAACTATGAAGGGAATTAAGAAAAGCAGTACTTCGGTGGTATTGTGTTTTCATTTAGTATTTTCAGGTTTTAATTGGATCTGAAATGACTTAAGTCGAACCGGATTTGATCAAAGGTAAATTATCAATTCAATTGTCAAAATAGTATAGGCAAGATCAAATTGTACCAAATTGGATACAAGTGCCACAACAATACTTTAGAGGACTTCTTTGCAATTTTATCGGATTTGAGCCGGTCAACGGAATCATCTTGACAAATCCATCACATGGATTTGATTTGAGCTTAAGTTAAAATTAGCTATTATTTTTAATATGGTATGAATGAAGTTTGATATATGGTATAAATTCAAATATGATTTTACTATGGTATGTTTTTCAAAAAGTTTGAAATATGGTATAAATAATTTTTTACAAGTTTGGTATGAATTCAAAATGATTTTACATTTATGGTATATTTTCAAATAAACTTTTCAAATTTAGTAAATTTGAAATATACTTTATAAATGTGGTATGAATTCAAAATGATTTTATATTTGTGGTATAATTTCAAATGATCTTTTCAAATTTAGTAACATTTCAAATGAGCTTTGCAAATGTGGAATATATTCAAATAATTTTAGAATCAATTCAAATGCATTTGTAAATATGGTTGAAATTCAAATTAATATCAATTATCTTTAATCTGTAGAAACTCGAAATATTTTATTTTAATAAATAGAGTAAAAGCGAATTTTGAGCTGGTTTGAATTTAAAGGACCTGTGTTGACCTATTTGGTCAAGCGCCAGTGTGCAAGTTGCACTATTTACGAGGCAAAAAGGCTATTTTCCAATCCAGACATGATCTTAGAAATCCGAGTTGACCGTTACGATCATCTCGTCGAACTGAGCGAGATTCATATTCAGCACTTTCCGATCTGACGGTCGGATCTTCCAGAAATTGGTGAAGAAGCGGGTGAAATAGCCGCGACCAAAGTAAAAGTGCTCTGTGCACAGTATTACTTAAGTTAACACTGTAGATGAACAGTAGCTCTTAAGTTTTTGACTCCGTCGATTGCAACAAGCACTATTTTACTGTTCGGAGTCCGAACATAGCGATCCAAATAGTCGATTTGATCCGTTTCGACGATCTGAACACAATGGCGCTGATGGAATTTCTGTTTGATGGCCCTAGAGTCTCGAAAAGCGTGATAAACTGTATAGTTAGACAGTAATTATGGACCGAAAATTTATCCGGGCGTTTTGTCGAAAAACAAAAATCGCTACCTGATAGGTTTCGTCGATCCGGACGTCGTGGCGAAATCCATTTTTCGTTTCGACGACCGAAACACCTCGAAAAGCGTGAAATACGGTCTAAAATGCGATATTTTACGCAATAACCCAATAGTTTATGCTCCGAAAAGCGTGCCACTTACAGGTGAGGGACTAAGCTGTAAGAGGAGTATTTTTATTAAAGGACTTAAGTCCAAATAGCGAGAGTTGAGGGACCTGGGAGCAATTGTGCCATACACACTATATAGGTGTATACGCTCGGTTAGGGTTCTACTAAACCCTAAACTCGTAGCTGCTACCCCAGCCGCACCCCCCAACAGCCTCCTATCCCTCTGCCGCACCCACAGGAAGACGCGCACCGGCCGCCTCCACCCGTCGCCGGAGAAGAAGGATCAAGAAAGCCATCTTGATCTCGGGTTTTGGGGAGGAGGGTGCTCGGGAATGACCAAATCGACCAAGACCCTTCCCTGTGGAGTTCCCCGTGGAGCCGCAGCCGAGCTGAGGTGGACCCAGCCCCAGCGCCGCCGTGAGCCGCCGCGGAGGTCACCTTCCTATCCAAGTTTTCCGGCGAGGTGAGTTCTTGGAAAAGATTTATTTTAAAAGGACTTTGGACCACAATAGTTGTTCCTGACGTTGAGAGGGCTCTCTCTGTGAAGTTGGAACCGTCGCCGTTGTCCCCGTCGCCGGCGAGAGCGTGGGTTGCCGGAATTATCCCTTTTGGCCGACGTCGGGCGCCGCCTTCATCCGGCCGTTGGAAACAAGATCAAGACCGTTGATCTTTGTCCCCTCGTCGACTGCAAGCTTCATCCAAGATTTGGGGTTGATCGGATAAAGATCCGCGCCGCCAGTCGAAGCCCTAGAAACGGGTCTTTAAACACTCCGGCCGAGCCTCGCCGTCCGGCGCCGCCGCTTGCTCCCGACCCCACCCACCGCTGCAGGAAGCTTCCTGGCACCGAGGTGATCCTTTTTATCAAGGTTGCGCCGGGTCTGGGGCCGCCGACCGGATTCCGCCATTAAAGAGTCCATTTTCCGGCGAACTCCTTTTCCGGCGATTCCGGGGCTTCGCGCGGTGGGAAACCAACTCAGGTATGTTCAGTATGTTAGTTTGGAGCTCCCCAAACCTTTGCATGTGAACTTGAACGTGGGGTTTAATATTTGTGTAGTTGCACCAATCCTCGGATCCGTGCTCACCTCCGGCCGCCGCCGCCTCTGGTCGCCGGCGGTGGGTCGGACCTGGCTCAAAGGTTTTCTGGGAGGTCCCTTTAACTGGTGCTCAACTTTGTTCAGGGTTGGACTGGGTTGGATCCTCGGTTGGTACAAACCGAGCTTTGTTCAAAATTGAAGAGTTACTCCGGCGAACTCTCCGGCCGGTTTCCGACGCACCCGAGGTGAGCCCTCGACTCAGTAGGATACCCAGAGCATGGTGCTCACTTAAAACTTAATTTTTGTTGAGTGTATTTTTAGTAGTAGCATAAGTATTAATGTATGCTTAAATGATTATGGGCCAACTTTGCCCTCGGACTTCGTATAAGTCCAAACCAGTGAGCACGGGGTCCGTATCGTCAAGCCAGACGCACTGAAACTTACGGCGCTAATTTTGGATTCCTGGTTTTGGAAAACGGATCAAAATAGTGAATAAAATTATGATTTTATGTAAATTTAAAAGTTGTTGGGGATCAAGTTGCAATTATAACCTTGTGGCTGTCTTCTGATAGTAATTATACACCGACTAGATGTCGTATATAAGTTTCGAAGGCTCCAGTTGAACGGAAATTGGATTAAGTTTCGTAAATCGGCAAAATCGTCGATTTTACGGATTTCGGCCCGAGTACGCGTTCCGGTTTAGATTTTGGATTATTGTTGATGCCTCAGAATACCTACGACACTGTCATGGTTGGTCTAGTGTCTTGGTATTATCGTCGGAAAACTCTGAAATCCAAATTGGGCTCTAAAAGAATTGCTAAGGGCATTTTGGTAAATTAATCACTTAAATTGTTAAGTTGACGACTCAGTCTACCTAAAATATCTAAAATATGATGTTTAGGGATCAGTAAATGTAGTTGACAGTTTCAGATTGTTTTAGTGTTAGTCGGGTTGGGTTTGAGCGAGTCAGTCACTGATCACAGTTTCTGTTCAGGGCCTAGCAGTTCAGCACCAGCCTCCCAGTAGACCAGCGGGAGTTCGGGATCGGCCTACATTGAGGTGGGTTATCTTCGGTCCGGGCTTTATCTCTTCGGCCCTCTGGTTGCTTTAGTCCAGTCGGACACCTGTTATTGACTAGCCTATTGATTTTATCTACATGATCCTTCTGAGTGATATGGATTTCCTTAGACCTGTCATATACCCCTGATGCTTACATCTACATGCTCTATGACTACTCCTGATAGATCTTGATCGACTGAGACGCACTATGATTTCATATACCTGTTTATTAGCTTATTGATTTGATCTATATGACCCATGATGACTTCATCTATATATCACATGATCTTCCCGATAGACATTGATTCCTCTGGATTGTCATATACACCTGTGCTTGACATTATCTGTTACGATTAGTCCCGATGACTGGATCTATTTGCTAGATGATCATTTCTGATAGACCTTGATCTACATGAGACACATCATATACATATATCTGTTCATCAGCTTTTTCAGTACATAGATCTGCATGATTAGATGATACTTGTTGATTCCTGTTAGCCGATATATTGTTGATATCTCGATATGCATGATTGATTGATCCTGATTGATAGATACTACTCGACGTTCCGATATGCATGATTGATAGATACTACTCGATGTTCCGATATGCCTGATTGATAGATACTACTCGACGTTCCGATATGCATGATTGATAGATACTACTCGACGTTCCGATATGCATGATTGATAGATACTACTCGACGTTCCGATATGCATGATTGATAGATACTACTTGATGTTCCGATATGCATGATAGATTCTGATCGATATGATAGATGATTCCCTGATGGGATCTCGGCATGTGGCCGACTACTCGGTCACTAGACCGTGAGATTGATCAGTACGACTTGCCACGCATCGCTGTACTTCACGAACATTGCCGGGGTCGCTCCCCGTGGCTATTGTTCTTTACCGGTAAAGTGGTCTAGAGGAAGGACCCGTGAGCCCCAGATAGCACCTATGGGTGCGGGGTTATGTCAGTGGGATAGGTGCAGATAGTGGTATGAGCCTGAGGTCCCCGTGACCAATATTGGCATTGATTGGGTACTTGATATTCTTGTGATTGAAGCATAGATTTTATATTTCCATGTGCTTGCATCCTACTCTATTATATTTGATTGATTCTGGTATTTTCCGTACCTGTATATGCACAGTAGGATGATCATGATAAATTCTTTTATTATCTCTTGTGGATTTCGTTTACAGGATTTTCAGATTGGTCAGTTATAGTTTGATTAGCATCATTTGTAGTACTCATTATGTACAGTCACTTGATTATGCTTCATGCCAGTTTGTTTCACATACCAGCTTGTATTTGATGCCTGCCTATACAGTTACTCAGCATTCTTATTTCAGTACCTGTTATTACATGATTATTCAGATTCAGCTTTACCCCTTGATCTATTACTATCCGCAGATTATTGTACCCAGTAGGTACGATTAGCTATTTCTCGGCTCGTCGTGCCCACTGGGATACACTCCGGTGTATCTCACACCCCCTGGGTGACTGTTTTTCAGGTCCGTTGGGTGGTGAGATATCGGGACACGTTGGTGAGACGATTGCGATAGTATCGACCCCTTTGTAGTCAGTATATTTCATTTTTCAGCATTTCAGTTTAATTATTATAAATTGACTAGTTTTGCATGCGTAGTTTAGACTACTCTGATATGGACTGATTATGATTAGCCGTGCATGTATAGGAAAGGCTCTGTCCAGTTGGGCAGGGAATTTACTATACATGTGGCGGTCTGTTACGCCCGGTTTACGAACTCTGATTTATTTAACACAAAAAAAAAAAAAAAATTTAGCCTGCTTTTCAAAACTCGGGGCGTGACATAATCATACTTCTATTTCATTTTTGAAGTGATGGCTAGTATATTTAAAGGGGGTTTGGTTGTTGTTTGAGAGACAACTGATATCAAGAAAAATTCTCTAAGTTTGAATTGTTACTAAGTTTGAATTGTTATTTTGTAATTGTGAGGTTTATTAAGAGGTTATTGTAAAGTATGATTGTAAGCGGCTTTGGTCTTGCCCTGTTTAAAAGGCCTCGAGGAGAAGTAGGACCGGACTGAAGTAGGCGAAAAGGCCGAACCAGGATAAATCATCTGTGTCTTTTGAGTTTTCTTCTCTTTCTTCCGTATTTTTTTATTGTTGGATTTTTATTTTTATTTTTTTCGATCTCTATTTAGTTTTTTAAATTATATGATTTTGATGTAAATTTTTTTTTCTCTTCCCATTTTAATTTCTTTTTGAATGATTCCAAATAGGGAGAGAAGAAAAGTTTACCTAGTTATAAAATTTTTTTTGTTGTGTTTATTTTGAGGGGGAGTTTATTTATTTTTTCATCACCTTTTGAAATTATTTGTCATCATCAAAAATAGGGAGATTGTTGGATTTTATCCAATAATAATTTTGATGATAACAAATAAATTTTAGATTTTCTTTTTTTTTATTTAGTATTTTCAGGTTTTAATTGGATCTGAAATAACTTAAGTCGAACCGGATTTGATCAAAGGTAAATTATCAATTCAATTGTCAAAATGGCCTAGGCAAGATCAAATTGTACCAAATTGGATACAAGTGTCACAACAATACTTTAGAGGACTTCTTTGCAATTTTATCAGATTTGAACCGGTCAACCGAATCATCTTGACAAATCCATTACATGGGTTTGATTTGAGTTTAAGCTAAAATTAGCTATTATTTTTAATATGGTATGAAAGAAGTTTGATATATGGTATAAATTCAAATGTGATTTTACTATGGCATGTTTTTCAAAAAGTTTGAAATATGGTATAAATAATTTTTTATAAGTTTGGTATGAATTCAAAATGATTTTACATTTGTGGTATATTTTCAAATAAACTTTTCAAATTTAGTAAATTTGAAATGTACTTTATAAATATGGTATGAATTCAAAATGAATTTATATTTGTGGTATAATTTAAAATGATCTTTTCAAATTTAGTAACATTTCAAATGAGCTTTGCAAATGTGGAATATATTCAAATAATTTTAGAATCAATTTAAATACATTTGCAAATATGGTTGAAATTCAAATTAATATCAATTATCTTTAATCATACTTCTATTTTATTTTTGAAGTGATGGCTAGTGTATTTAAAGGGGGTTTGGTTGTTGTTTGAGAGACAACTTGATATCGAGAAAAATTCTCTAAGTTTGAATTGTTATTTTGTAATTGTGAGGTTTATTGAGAGGTTATTGTAAAGTGTGATTGTAAGCGGTTTTGGTCTTGCCCTATTTAAAAGGCCAAGTGATAGTGATTAAAGCGGTGCCTTGAGGAGAAGTAGGACCGGACTGGAGTAGGCGAAAAGGCCGAACCAGGATAAATCATCTGTGACTTTTGAGTTTGCTTCTCTTTCTTTTCTTTCTTTTATTTGGTTGTGCAATTCTTATCTTAGATTTAAATTGAGTTTTTATTTTTCAACTAATTCACCCCCTTTTTATTGACTTTTGATCATTCAGTTTGTTTGTCCTGTTTATGATTCCTAAATCATTCTAGATTCATTATATGTTATATTTATAATTTATATATATTCTGAATTTAAATAATTCCAGGTTTGTTCTGATGTCACGCGATCAATTCTTACAACTTGTGAATGCTGACATGTTAGTATGCTATTCTTACAACTTGTTAATGCTGACACGTTAGTATGCTATTTTCTACAGAGGTGAGATTAAATATAGAATTATAATTATCTTAATGTTATAATTTTTAAATAATATAAAATTACTATCACAAATATTTTTTATTTTCATAATAATAATTTCTTGATTGCTGGTGTAGTTATAAAAATTATGAGGAGTATATAACAACTCAAAAATGTACTCTCTTTCACATTTATCAGGACGAGAATTGGTACAACTATTCTTTTCTTATTTATTATAATTTTTTTTTATTTCTTAATTGTTCTCTAAAATTTTATAATATTATTGTTTGTTTCCATAGGCTGAAAAACATGTATCATCCAACAAATATAGCGGCTGTGAAAAACATGTATCATCCAACAAATATAGCGGTTGTAATTCAGAAGTGAATAACTGATGTTATTATCTAAATTTTGATATATTCTTCTTAATAAATTTTGACTTAAAAGTGCAAGACAGCTCCATGTGGTTTTACCAAATGGAACATTCTACTCAAAAATTATTTGTAAACACTTATTGCAAAAAAGTCATTACCACACCATTGCAAAAAAGTCATTACCACACCACCTCCTGAATAGAGTGATATTTTTTCGTCTATAAATTGTTATGTAGAATTTTAACTAATTTTGTTTGTGTATTATTTTCCAAGTGTATTATTTTCCAACAGATGAAATGAACTTGCTTCTTATAAATCTATAGATGAAAAGTCTTTATCTGAATACTAGATCTCTTGGAAATTTTGGGAGCGAAGGATAGAATCATTGCATCGTATTATGAAATTCTTGATTGTTATGTGGAGAAACGAAAGGATGACAATTCCGATTAGAAGTATTTTTGTAAAGTCAAAAGATGCTCACATGTTTTTCTCTCTGCTTCTTCTGCTCGCATTCACAAGGTGATTATTAATGTTTATATATTTCTGTAAAATGCAGGGATCCCAATGCGCTGGGCAAAGTTGAAGCAATATTCTTTGGTATATTTAATTTTTTCTTTCCTAAGTGTTCATGTTTTTTGTCATCCAATTCACTATATAAATATAATTTTTAAAGCTGCAGGAGAAAGGAAAGACATATTTTGAAAAACACTTTTGGAGTTTAATATCGAATATATTGAGAAATTCAATAAAAAGAAGGAGAAAGCAAAATGGTTAAATAACAAATTTGGAAGCGGCCCAGGCTGAGCTCAATGCATATTATAAAATAATGGAAATTTGTCAAAAAATTATAAAAGAATCGGAAGGCATCCAAGATCATTTACGAGAGATGTTTTCAAGCGCAAATCGTATTGTGAATACTCAATGGTCTTTGATGGAGATAGCGTCATCTGATCAACAGTTGGAAAATATTGACTCACAAATTTTACATTTAGAGGAACAAATAAAGAATCTCCATGTTTCAGTTGTTAGAGAGGCTTCACAGTAGGAAAATTCTATACTAACATCTCCGATGCCGTATTGGATTTGACAAAGGCATTGTCTGGCATGCAATTTTTTTTTGTACTTTGTTTTGATACATCTTTATCAATAATTTTTTTAAAAAAATTTGTGTTCTATAGATGGCAAGTAGTTCGACAACTACTATAATGGCACTTGATGATCATGAAACAGATGATGTCGAAAAACGTAAGTAGTATTTGTTTTTGGATTTGAAATAGCACATAAGTTTAGTTTTGATTTTAAAATAAATTTATGATCTAGTTTTTTAGGACTAGCTTTTTCCATCAACATGGTTACTCTCACCGGTCATTTTTTTTAAATTGCAAATTGTGCTTTCTTGTTTTGGTTCAAATGAGAGGTGCAGGTGCAATAATACTGTTTTTAATAAATATTTCGTATTACATAGTTAATAATTTCTGGTTGTGAATTTATAATTTGGTTATAGTAAGGGAATTTATTATTTTTGTTTTTATTTGAGATAAGCTCAACTTAAAATTATTAGTTATGATCAAACAAATATGAAAAACATACAACTTTAATTCTATCACATCATAACTGATCTTTGAGATAATCACCTTTTTCGGATTTTACATAATTGTGTTTTGTATTGCAGTAAAAGGAAGCTAAGGCTCGTGTAGTGGCTGACAGCAACTGTGAGCAGTACTCGAATTCGTAGTTGTACTCAGATGTATTTCTTTTTTTACTAAACTCGTTATTTATGCTTGAAACTGCAGATATTACTTGAATTGGTGGTGCTAGTAGTTGTGCGAGTTTCTTTTTGATTCGACTAGACATGTTACTCATATTGAAACTACAGATCCTAATTTCTGGATTCTTTCTGCATTATCTCTTTTTGCAAAAAAAAGTCAAAATGTTGGAGGTTAATCTGCATGTGGTAATAATCTATTTTTTCAAGTTTGTCTTCATTCAAAGGGATTATAATCGTGAGCCACTATATTCAGGCTCGACGGTTTTTCAAATTCGTTGACGATGCTACTGAAAATATTTTTTGTACAGTGTTCTCTTCCCCTACCTTTCTTACCTAAATATGCCTTACTATATTAGATAAGTGAAATGAGAGATACATAATACTACTAGTAGGATGGAAGTTTGATGTTTGGTAAGTTGGTTTGATTTTGAATTTACAAAGTGAGAAGATTACGCACAAAGGATTGTGTTAATATCATTTTTGAGTTATTTTTTGCCATCTCAATAATATAAGTTTGTGTGTTTAATTCATCCGATCTTCATTTAATGAACCTGATATTCACCATGTATGTTTTCTGGGATGCATCATTCGTCAATTGTTCGTTTTTGATTAATTTTTTGGGTTGGATAACTGTGAAGGGAATTAAGAAAAGCAGTACTTCGGTGGTATTGTGTTTTTCCGTGGTATTGTGTTTTTCCCGTGAAATATATGTTGCTTGTGTGGTGGTATTATGTTTTTCAATTTTTTCTTTTCTTTTCTTTTCTTGAGAATTATTAATTTGTTAGCTTTTAGAGATAGTTTATCATGATGTTATTTAGTTCATGTTTAATTAAAAAGTAATAAAGATTATCTAAGATGAACGTTGTTAGCCGCGTTAATGAATCTCTTGAGGTTCTGATGGGAGGTGGGGCATGGTCGACCGCCACACAAATTCTGATGTAGCGGGATGGCTGGGTGGCCTTCTGAGATACAAAGAATCTAGCCAGCACTTGAATAGGGTAGTCCTCCATGACTGTTGTGCAGGCAGACAACTCGCTTGAGGACCAGAGCCAGATTGAATCCAAGTCGTTGATCTTGCCTGAGTCCTGGCATTGTAGACCTTCATCAGGATCTATGATGGGCATGGAAGGTTGGAGACTTTTTGCTGCATCAATCATCTTTTCCACAATCTGACGAATAAGTTTTATGAGTTGAGGTTTGGAGTTTTTGCCGAAGTGCTGTTTGAGGAGAATTGTCCGAAAACCTACTGCTGACTTCTTTTTATCTAAGTCTGTCCAGCAGCGTTTTGGTGCTGTTGTTTGCAGAACATATCACCTAGATTAAACAAACTACTCAACGCCTACCAAATTAACTAACCCATAGGACACCAAATAGAGAATAATGTGATTACTGATTTTCTATACACAACTAGGGTGTCCATGTTGTTACAAACTTACAATTGAAGGATCTGTGCATAGTGCTAAAAAATCAAGAACAATTCAGCAAGACTAATTACATGAAAGTTAGGTACAACACACTCATAAGTCACACCTATCTCAAATACAGTGATACTAACAACTACGAGAACAGAATGAATTCACTTACGATCATTGCTGGTGAACGGATACCAACAAAAAAGGACGATATCCACCTGTAACCAGTTCTCACTGCAGATCCGACCATCGCACCCACCACAAGTCCGCCGCCGATGATCACTGCTGCATTCCCTGCAGAAGACATACCGTAGGCTAAAACATGATCACTTGTTTGAAAGATGCAAAAAAGGAACATCATACTAATAACATGTTCTAAGTTCTTGGGTCTCATTATTGTAAATTTTCAGAATATCCATTAGAGTTCTTGGATTTCATATTATATTTTCTTTTTCAAGCAGCTAAGAGTACAGCAAGCCGCACGTGTTTAATTCATGCTTAGAACACATAAATATGTTCTCCAAAATCCAAACTGGCTAGCGCAGGTGGTTACAAAACATGTCGATAATATAAACAAAAGTCTGAAGCTATTGCTGCCGCCCATTTGAAACACATTATAGTTGCACTCTCATCAAGAAATCCTTTGTTCCGCAGGACCAAAAGTTTCTGGTGATTTCTTCTAACAGACATCGCAAGCTAATTCATCATATTATAAAAGAAAAATAACACATAACATAATTTTTTTCTCAGTAGTTGAAAGCTAAACTCAGGTTTTTCTATTCAATGTCAGAATAAATGTCACCCAACTAAAAGTGCAGCACTGTAGAAATTTTAGTTAGGGAAAAACAAAGATTGCTAGCTACCCTTACTAGAAATTAAACAATAAAATGTGCGACATCCAACTGTTATGACTATGTGCAAGAAACCAGAGTGAACGAAAGCTGAATGTTCAACTTGATAAAATAACTCATTCATTTTTATAGAACTACAAAACTTAAATAGTGTCCTATACTAATATATTAGAATTTTCAAATTATAAAAAAGTGTGGGCACACCAACTAGAAGAGCCAGATAAAACCAGGAATACATAGAATCAAATCAAATAGGTTAGGAGTAGACTTGCTGGCAAAAAACCAAGCAGCCTGGCATCATGACTAGAAATGGCGGATATAGCAAGAGGTAAAGAACTAGCAAAATTTACTGAATCACTCAATCAGAAAAATTTAGTTTACTCAATCTCAATCCATTTTCTATTGTCTTAAAAATAATACTCTGAATTAAAAATTTGTCCAACGAAGCAACTTAAATACTACGACAGAGGATGATGGTTTCTACTCAACTTGATCTCAGGAAGATAGAAAATTTTCAAAAACAATCGAGTTTCTATCAGCAGAAACAAAATACCATCCAATTGTGATATTGATATTGATCAGGATACAGCCAACCTACTTAATAACCACCAATAGATAGCAGTCAGAAATGAACCAAACAGATTAGAAAAATCTATTTGACACGCAGAAATATAAAAAACAGAAAATGAGGTTAAGTGCAAGATCAGCCACCTAGAGAAATATTCTTCTTTGTCAAAAAGTACAAGGAAGCTCCGAATCCAGTAGCCAATACTACTCCAGGAACATCAGCTCCACTATACGTCCCTGGGATACTTGCGGAGGTTCCACTAGCAAAAGTGAATACCATCATTGCCCCATAGACACCAGTCTGAACTGCCAAATAGCTTGGAGATGGAGATTCAATTGAGACTGGAATATTCTTCATAGTTGCATGTACCCACTGCGACATTGGACCAGTACCCGCACTTCTTACGGGACCTGCGTTGTGATAGGCTCTGCATAAGCAGCATATCATACGCAGACTCGACCTGAAACAAAAAATATAGAAGTGTTCAAGAGACCAATGGGTGAGCATAACTAATTTATGATTAAGCAAAATGACACTGTTGACTTTCTTGGAGGATCTTTTGTAGACAAAATTTTCTTGCAAAGCTTGTCGCTTTAGGTGCTGATGAGTGACCTCCCAAAGGTCATATAATCTCCAACTGTATTGCACCATATTAATATTGAAATTTGGGAAAGATTGTAGAATGATAAAACACAATGCACTTCTACAAGCGAAAACCTTTTGAATCTCATTATAAGCTATCCCCCATACAAAAATAAGACACATACACATTAAAGGTGCAAGACCCACGTATATACCTATCTCATATCAACACACTGGTAACCAATTTTAATTTTACGCTAACAATAGGAAGAATGGAAAGCACTTATAATATAGTTAACAATGATAAAATAATGTTTCCTTTCTGTTCATGCAAACAACGTATTTTAGAATAGAAAGAGAACTAAATAGCCTCACTGAATATTTCAACAGCTTCTCAGGAAAGATAAGTTTGTTGCCAACGAATGTTCCATGATATGTTGCTAGTGCATTGCATTTTTCCAAGTTCCCTAGTTTAGGCACCTTTAAACACTTGGCCACAAAAGAAGAAACTGGCAAACCTAACACAATATTGAGTGCTAGGCTATAGTGTTTTGTGTAATGTCGACGACATTGCAAAGAAGTGTGTGTTAGGTTTTGCGCAAAAATAAACGCAGTGGAAAAAGAAATCAAATAGGCAAATATGAAAAACTTGAGATCTGATCTCAAAAACCACGCAAAACAGGATCCCTCATGTATCTAAGATTAAAAGGAAGAGGAAGATCTAATCTTCACCTTTGCGCGGGGAGATCTACACCGCAATGTGATGATCGTGGAATTTGGTTCTCTTGAAGCCGCACACGCGTCCGGCCTCTACGGGTATCCACACGAGGTTCTCGACTTGATCGAAATTCTCACCGGGGTGCTAGCTCCCTTGCAGAGAACGTCTTTCTTTTAATGCGGATATTTAGAAAAGAGGAAGACGAGGAAAGATGACGGCTAGGGTTTTTTTTTCTTTCCTTAATAAAAACTCATAGGTATAAAGAGGATATAATCCTTTTTATAATTATTAAGATAAACATTAAAATTAGATTTAAGTTTATCTTATCCCTAATCGGTTCAATCGATTAAATCCTAATTTAATTCGATTTGAACTCAATCCTAATTTGATCAAATCAAATCATTAATGCAACATTAGCACTTAAGTCCTCTCACAACTTACTAACTATTAGTAAGCCCTCTCCTGCAATATTTGCACTTTAATATCCTTAATTTGTAACAATTACAAATTAGTCCAATTATCAATATATTGATAATTAAGTCCTCAGGCGATTCAAAAATCGCGATCCAACTATCCGATCAGTCATAACCTCTTATGTGTGTGACCCCATAGGTTCTATTCTATCTGGTAGTGAGATATATTGTGATTACCATCAACAATATCACTGAAACTCTTTTCAGTGGGTTAGAACTATTCAAACTCAGCCCAATAAGAATTATCGATCATCATCCAGATAATTCTCGTGAGTCCCACAATCCACCAGTGACGCCTAACAGTATGTAGTGGCATTCCAGTAGAATGGAATACTGAACCTCTAGGTGCAGTTAACGTGTGATACAATCCTTCTATCCGGAGTCCCAACTAGACGAAGGTCATGGAATTGCTTGTCAAACCCTACCGTCTGTCATATGTCAAATTTATTCGACTCGAGTTTCTAATATCGGAAACCCTTTCCGTTATTTACTACACCTTGGCCAAGGTCTTCTAAACTCAATCTCATAAATCACATAGGACTAACTCCCTTCTCTACTAAGGGCGATAGATTCCATATAGGTGTACACCCTATTCCTACAACGAACCTACTGTAGCCAACATGCACCCACTGCAAGGACCCAAATGGCTAGGGACCAAGTGTATGTACAGTCAAACTACAGTAACCCCATTGTGAATAGCCGAGACACCGCAGGTCAAAGGACCAGTCACACTACTGCAACATCGAGTAAGTCACTAACGAGTGAGTAGACATCCAAGTGACTTCTCGTGCTGATCACGCTCGGTACCCTTGTTCTCCAACAACCACCTGCACATTCGCTCAAGTGTCCCCACACTGTTGACTCGAGACTCGTCTACCCTAAAAGGGAAGCGACTGTGCACCAATCTCATTGGATCAATCACTGTCCCTGTGATGATCCATCGATCGGGAGCATTTAGGAATTAATCACTAATGATACACGTCTCAAATTCTCAACTCTTGAGAATACGTATCATCATCTTATTAATTCCTTGGACAATTCATGGACACATACACAACACGAATGGAAATAAAAACCCAATAACATTCATAATGTAAAATGTCAAATACAAATTTATATCCTAGAAAGAATATATGTGTCGGCCAAGTTGGCTTCTAGGGCATACATCTAACAGTGTGGCTACTTTATCTTTTGATATTTTAAAGCGTCCAAATAGCTTAGTACTCTCCCATTCCAAGCAAGTTTAAATTTTCCGGTTGTTGTGGAGAGATAAGATCACTAAGTGACAAAGAAAAGAGTAGTAGGTGCTTCAGCCATATTGAACTCTACGCATTACATAATTCACCACTCAAATGCAGCAAAATTTTAGAACACGAAAATATACCCTTCATAAAATTGGTCCAAAGAGAAACAATCGTGATTTGTAAAAAATTAAGAGTTTGGGATTGAGGAATAAAAGTTTAATGTTAAATGCTATGTGTTTTTTTTTATTTCAATTGGACACGAGGGAGTGCGTTTAAGAGCTCTCGAGGATAATCTTGTGCTAGATCATCTACTATTATTGCACAGTAGAGCAAATAAAGAAACTTTTTGAAACAAATGCCTCAAAGGAAAAGCTTGCATTATGTTGCTAAATTTTTGTAATAATTAAACCAATTAACCGAGAATTTATTCATATATATATATATATATATATATATATATATATATATATATATATATATATATATATATATATATATATATATATATATATATATATATATATAAATGGAACCGAAACAGATATTGCTCTAATGATAAGCCCACCTTAGAAAAAGAAAATAGGAAGAAAATTATATTTATTTATTTAATCAGCAAATTATTATATTTATTTACCACACATACGATATCGGACTGAACATACGATATCGGACTTGATTAACAAGTTATTATGTAATGAAACCGCAAAGAATTCGACTCGCTCGGACGGACCACTATTTCTCGCGCGAAGTATGAAGTCCCATCTTGGGCCCCGGCTCTAGTTTGACTGCACAAAAATGGGTCTGGGTTTACATCTTGGTTCGTTAATTGGGATCAGGCCCGGCCCATTAACACGGCGATCTATATCTACTCAGATTAGGATTGGGATTAGGATTAGGATTAGGATTAGAATTAGGATTGGGTTTAGGACTGAATTAATCCGATTATAACGTTATTTAATCGTCGCCTGCGCAGCTCTCGCCCCACGAGCTGTATCTTCTTCCCCCAAAAAAAACCCTAGGCGCCGTCCCATCTCCCATGGCCGCCGCGTATGACGACCACTACTCGGTGCTGGGCCTGCCCTCGGGCGAGGAGGGGGCGAAGCTAACCCTAGATGAGATCAGGAAGGCCTTCCGGACCCAGTCCCTCGCGCGCCACCCGGACAAGCTCCCCGGCGACCCCGCCGCCACCGCCGATTTCCAGCGCCTCCTCGCTTCCTACGACGCCCTCTGCGACCCCCCCACCCGCCGCCTCCTCGACGCCCGCATCCGGGGCCGGGGCAGCGGAGAACCTTATTATAATAAGCGCCGGAGGAGCGACGAAGAAGATCTGATCGAGGCCTATCGGCAGCGCGCGGCTCGTCGGCGCCATAGTAAGCAGGCGGAAGCCGGACATGCGGCTTATTATAAGCGCCGGCCTTGCGACGAAGATGATCCGAAGGAGGAGGCCTATCGTCGGTTCCTGCGGTGGCGCATGCGTAAGAGTGCCGAAGCTGAGCAGGCGTATGCAGAGGCCTTGCTCCGCAATCGCCAATCCAAGCATCAGAGCGACGGCGAAGAAGATTCGATCCAGTCCTTGGTGCGGCGCTGCCGTGAGCAGGCGCGGCTCGGCCTCGAGAACTCGGAAACTATGCGTGTCCTCGTGGACGCCTTCTACGCGACGATAGCCTCCTCGTTCAAAGAGTACAAGGAGTTAAAGGAATATGGCCGCCGCACTCCTGTCTAAACACTCTCGCTCAGGGTTATTTCTCTGCTTTCTCCTTGGTCCTTATTTTCATGCCTAATATCCAGCTCTTTTCGTGATTGTGATAGGGAATAAGATGAATGACATTGTAAATCTATTGGAATGTCAATGCTCTTGAATTGGCAAATTGCCAGCAATTCTAATTCTCAAAACTTTATCTGTTGGAAGAATGTCGAATACATGCATCGTATAGGATCTTTGAATTCTTATGTCCTGCTTCACTGCTGCTTCATACATCCGCCACATAACTTACCATACTGCATTTTGCATTTTGTTCTCTGCTATTGCAGTTCTCTGCTGTTTGCTGTCTGCTGTTGTCTTCCTATCTTGACATTTTACTCGTGAAGTGTGAATAATTCAACTTGCACTGCACGTACTAACTTTAAAGAGGCCACATTTTCTTCGTAATTATCCTTTAGGCTACACGCTCTTCCTCCCCTCACTCGTCCCTCGTAAGATTCCTAGGCTTCGCTATCATCATTGTCATCCTCGGACTCTTTGGCCCATCTTTCATTATATATCATCCCAGACTCTGTGGTGACAAAGGCCAGAAATTTCAGAAAGTTTATTGAGTTGGCCTGCTGTGTTGGTATCATATTTCATGCTTTCTTTGATGTGCCATCATATCCAAAACTGCTCTTACTAAGAGCAATTTACCTGAAGAAAAAGAACTCTTACTAAGAGCAATTTACCTAAAGAAAAAAAAGGTTAATGGACTAACTTGAGAGGCCAATTCTGATTCCTGATTGTTGGTGTCAACAATCTGATTTTTCTGCTGTAATCTCCTTCTTCCTCTGGTCGCTGTCCCTTGGCTACCTGTTTATTGTATTGCATTAGTGATCAGATTATTCAGATCATCTCATGATAACATTAAAAATAATTTTATTTTATTTTTTAATTAAGTTTAACAGCAGGTAATTTATATGAAAGCATCATAAAGGAGTGACTAATATTCATAAAATTTCTCTTGATTTGATGCGTACTATGATCCAACTCTACCCACTAATGGAGCTGTGCTACACAAATGCCTGTGGCTGAAAGTAGAAATAGAAGCTGGGCCAAATGGTCAATGACTTCTATTTATCTATGTAATAGATGGTCAATAACATCTATTTATCTATGTGATATATGTACGGAGACCCCCCTCGCCTATTTATCTATTTTTATTTGTACGCATCTCTGCAACTTTGACTTGATTTGATGTACATAATTTTTAATCAACTAAATTAAAAGTTCTGTTAGAATTAGCAACTTCATTAACTGTTGGACGCTAAGTATTTAAATAATCAAAATTTTGGAGCTGAAAAGTAGCTAGAGCTACAGAAGTTGATAAGTTCATCTATTAATTAATTTAATTTTACAAATCAATTTAACTGACTTACATTAGTCAAAATAAGTAAAACGTAACGTAATATCAATGAAAAGCGGTAAAGCTCAGTGGTTATTGTAAGATGGCCTGTAGTTGAGTGTGTCCGATGTTGGTACGTTTCCATATATATATATATATATATATATATATAGATAGAGAGAGAGAGAGAGAGAGAGAGAGAGAGAGTTGGGTTGGAATGCTATTGATAGTATCAGTCCAACTTTGTCATCCATTTTGTAGTCATTGGATCGCATTGAGATTCGTGGAGGCTCTTTAATGAAAAAAAGAGAAAAGAAAAAGTAAAAAGAAAAAGTAAAAAGTAAAAAAATTTTCTTTTTAATTAAAAAATTTGTACGAATCTTAATGCAATTCAATGACTATAAAATGAATGACAAAGTTGGGCTGGTGCTATCAATAGCATTCCAGCACAACTCTATATCTATATATATATATATATATTAACTACTTGACACTCTTTAGCTCAGTAGGGCAGTAAAAAGATGAACAGAAGCAAGCTGGAGCCTGCTCGAGACTGACTCGAACTCGAAAATAGTTTGTTCTGACTCGTGTTTGGCTCGAAACTAAACCAGCTGGGTCTTCCCAGTTTCTTTTCAAAACTAATTCAAGCTGGCTTGAATTTATTTCAAGCCAGCTCAAATTAAAGTTGGGTGGAAAAGATGGCACTCATTTATCTAATTCGAATTCTAAGTTTTTCTGATGTGAAACTGTGGGAGAATAGTGGAAAAGATGGTACTCTTTGGTCTTTTCTTGTTAGCAGTTTTGTGGGCATCCTTATATTCTTCAACTGTGGAGGATAAGATGGGACTTTGATGATGGATCATATTATCCCATGCTAATCAAGTTTATAGAGTTAAAAGTCCTTCGGGTACAAGTCTTTGGTTTTTCCTCCTGCTCTATAGAATGATATAAAAGGTAATGAAAAGGGTGTGGATTTAAGTTTTGGCTCTTATCTTATATCATACAATCCATAGTGTATCTTAGTAGTAAACAAAGTATACAACATTAATTTCTTTGGGAAAAAAAAAGAAGAAATTGAAGTTGTGTCCACTTGCTTCTACTTGTTTTCCAATTACAAGGGAGGAACAAAGAGGTTTAGAATTATAATTCTTGATAGAAAGAGTGAATAAAATTTTTATCTGTATAAGGTCTGAAACTAATAAGGATCGCCTAAGATGAACGTTGTTAGCTGCTTTAATGAACCTCTTGAGGTTCTGATGGGGGGCATGGTCAATCGGCGCATAGATTCTGATGCAGCGGGATAGCTTGGTGGCGTTTCTGAGATACAAAGGCCCCAGCCAGCACATGAATCGGGGAGTCCACCATGGCTATGGGGGAGTCCACCATGGCTCTTGTGCTGGCAGACAACTCGCTTGAGGACCAGAGCCAGATTGAATCCTTGTCGTTGATCTTGCTCCAGTCCAGGCCTTGCGGACCTTCATCAGGATCTATGATGGACATGGCAGCCTGGAGACTTCTTGCTGCATCAATCATCTCTTCCACAATCTGACGAATAAGGTTTTTGAGTTGAGGTTAGAAGTTTTTGTTAAAGTGCCGTTGTTTAAGTAGAATTGTCTGAAAAACTACTGCCAACTTCTTTTTATCTGTCTGTCCAGCAGCCTTTTGGTTCGGTTGTTTGGAGAACACATCATCTAGATTAAGCAAACTACTCAACGCCTACCAAATTAACCAACCCATAGAACACAAAATAGAAAATAATGTGATTACTGATTTTCTATACACAACTAGGGTGTCCATGTTGTTACAAACTTACAATTGAAGGACTTGTGCATAGTGCTAAAAAATCAAGAACAGTTCATCAAGACTAATTACATGAAAGTTAGGTACAACACGCTCATAAGTCACACCTACCTCAAATACAGTGATACTAACAACTGCGAGAACAGAATGAATTCACTTACGATCACGGCTGGTGAACGGATACCAAAAAAGGGGACGATATCCACCTGTAACCAGCTCTCCACTGCAGATCCGACCACCGCACCCACCACAAGTCCGCCGACGGTGATCACTGCTGCCTTCCCTGCAGAACATACCATAGGCTAAAACAATATCACTTATTTGAAAGATGCGAAAAAGGAACATCATACTAATAACATGTTCTAAGTCCTCGGGTCTCATTATTATAAATTTTCATTAGGTAAGTAGAATATCCAGAAGAGTTCTTGGATCTCATATTAAATTTCCTTTTTCAAGCAGCTAAGAGTACAGCAAGCCGCAAGTGTTTAATTCATGCTTAGAACACATATATATGTTCTCCAAAATCCAAACTGGCTAGCGCAGATAGTTACAAAACATGTCGGTAATACAAACAAAAGTCTGAAGCTGTTGCTGCCAGCCATTTCAAGCACATCATAGTTACACTCTCATCAAGAAATCCTTTGTTCCGCAGGACCAAAAGTTTCTGGCGATTTCTTCTAACAGACATCGCAGGCTAATTTCATCATATTATATATAAAAAAAATAACACATAACATAACTTTTTTCTCAGTAGTTGAAAGCCAAACTCATTTCCTATTCAATGTCAGAACAAATGTCACCCAACTAAAAATGCAGCACTGTAGAAATATTTTAGCAAGGGAAAAACACAAATGGCTAAACTACCCTTACTAGAAATTAAACAATAAAATGTGCGACATCCAGCTGTTATGACTATGTGCAGGAAAGCAGAGTGAACGAAAGCTGAATGTTCAATTTGATAAAGTAGCTCATTCATTTTTATAGAACTACAAAACTTGGATATTGTCCTATACTAACAAGTTAGGATTTTCAAATTATAAAAAAGTGTGGACACATTAACTAGAAGAGCAAGATAAAACCAGGAATACATTGAATCAAATCAAACAGGTTAAGAGTAGACTTGCTGGCAAAAAATCAGGCAACCTGGCGTCAGGACTAGAAATGGCGGATATAGCAAGAGGTAAAGAACTAGCAAAATTTACTGAATCACTCAATCAGAAAAATTTAGCTTACTCAATCTCAATCCATTTTCTATTGTCTTAAAAATAATACTCTGAATTAAAATTTGTCCATCGAAGCAACTTAAATACTACGGTTGAAGATGATGGTTTCTACTCAACTTGATCTTAGAAAGATAGAAAATTTTCAGAAACAATCTAATTTCTAGTAGCAGAAACAAATTTTCATCCAATAGTGATATTGATATTGATCAGCATACAACCAACCTACTTTAATAACCACCAATAGATAGCAGTCAGAAATGAACCAAACAGATTAGAAAAATCTATTTGACACGCAAAAATATAAAAAACATAAAATGAAGTTAAGTGCAAGATCAACTACCTAGAGAAATGTTATTCTTCGTCATAAAGTACAAGGAAGCTCCAAATCCAATAGCCAATACTACTCCAGGAACATCAGCTCCACTATACGTCCCTGGGATACTTGCGGAGGTTCCACTAGCAAAAGTGAATACCATCATTGCCCCATAGACACCAGCCTGAACTGCCAAATTGCTTGGAGATGGAGATTCAATTGAGACTGGAATATTCTTCATAGTTGCCTGTACCCACTGCGGCATTGGACCAGTGCCCGCACTTCTTACGGGTTTAACATCAGCATAACGGATGTTGCTATTTGCAACTTTACCAGATCTGCGTTGTGATAGTCTCTGCATAAGCAGCATATCATACGCAGCCTCGACCTGAAACAGAAAATGTAGAAGTGTTCAAGAGACCAATGGGCGAGCATAACTAATTTATGGTCAAGCAAAATGGCACTCTTGACTTTCTTGGAGGATCTTTTGTAGACAACTTTTTCTTGCAAAGCTTGTCAGTTGTGTGGTGATGAGTGACCTCTTCTTGAGATTAGGAAAGCTCGAAAGAACCTCTCCCAAAGGTCATATAATCTTCTACTGTATTGCATCATATTAATATTGAACTTTGGGAAAGATTATAGAATGATAAAACACAATGCACTTCTACAAGCAGAAACCTTTTGAATCTCATTATAAGCTATCCCCCATACAAAAATAAGACACACACACACATTAAAGGTGCAAGACCCACGTATGTACCTATCTCATATCAACACACTGGTAACACACTGGTAACCAATTTTAATTTTACGCTAACAATAGGAAGAATGGAAATCACTTATAATATCGTTAACAATAATAAAATAATGTTTCCTTCCTGTTCATTCAAACAGTGTATTTTAGAATAGAAAGAGAACTAAATAGCCTCACTGAACATTTCAACGCCAACGAGTGTTCCATGATATGTCGCTAGTGCATTGCATTTTTCCAGGTTCCCTAGTTTAGGCACCTTTAAACACTTGGCCACAAAAGAAGAAACTGGCAAACCTAACACAATATTGAGTGACGGGCTATAGTGTTCTGTGTAATGTCGATGACATTGCAAAGAAGTGTGGCTACTTTATCTTTTGACATTTTAAAGCGTCCAAATAGCTTAGTACAGAATTCGCTCTCCCCTTCTGTGCAAGTTTAAATTTTCCTGTTGTTGTGGAGAGATAAGATCACTAAGTGACAAAGAAAAGAGTAGTAGGTGCTACAGCCATATTGAACTCTACGCATCACATAATTCACCACTCAAATGCAGCAAAATTTTAGAACACGGAAATATACACTTCATAAAATTGGTCCAAAGAGAAACAAATCGTGATTTGTAAAAAATTAAGAGTTTGGGATTGAGGAATAAAAGTTTAATGTTAAATGCTACGTGTTTTTTTTTTATTTCAATTGGACAGGAGATAGTGCGTTTAAGAGCTCTCGAGGATAATCTTGTGCTAATCTTGTGCTAGATCATCTAATTTTATTGCACAGTAGAGCAAATAAATAAACTTTTTGAAACAAATGCCTCAAAGGAAAAGCTTGCATTATGTGCTAAATTTTTATAATAAATAAACCAATTAACCGAGCATTTATTCATATATATATATATATATATATATATATATATATATATATATATATAATGCAACCGAAACAGATATTGTTCCAATGATAAGCCCACCGTAGAAAAAGAAAACAGGAAGAAAATTATATTTATTTATTTAATCAGCAAATCTCTCATCATGGAACATCTCGTATGTTTAAAATTAAAATTCGCAATATTCGGGATAATACATCATTCAATAAAAAGCATCAAACAATTCGCCATTAAGAACCAGATGCACAAATCCACTACCCCGGATCGTTCTTTTCTCGTCCAAAAACCTAATTTCCTCCCCCAAAAAAAAACACCAATAAAAAAACAAATTTGAATCAAATCAAAACACGAAAAAGGATCTAATGGATCAAAACCTGGGCTACGGCTTGGGGATCGTCCTTGCAGGAGGCGACGGTGGCGTTCTTGGCTCGGAGGATGTCGTCGAAGGAGGCGCCCTCGGAAACCCCTAGAAGCTTCAGGGCACTCTCCACGGACATCTCGAAGGGCGCGGATGAGTCATCGGCCTTCGACCCCGCCGCGGGGGGCCACGGCCGCCGCCGCCTCGGCGGCGCCGCCGCGGCGGGGGGCGACGGCGACCACCGCGATCTCCGCCGCCATGGGGCGAGGGGATTCGCGGCGGCGGGGGCGGCGGCGGCGCGGCTCCCGCTTAGGATGGAGCCGTTGAGTGAGAGAGCTGTGGCCATTCGTTCCTTTCCCCCTCCCACACTCGTGTTACTGGATTTTTTTTTGTGCGAGGGAACGCAAATAAAAAAAAAAAAAAGGAGTAACAAAAATATAATTTTTTAAAAAACAAAATCGAGTTGTCTTATTTCCAGGTACAAATGTGGATTGAGTTGATCCGTAATTAGTGTTCCCGGACCCGAATATTTTTTTACATATTATTATTATATATATATAATGAGCCGTAAATTTAGTAAATCTGATATAGTAATATGTCCATATCAAGATTATTTTATTCTAATTAAAATATATTTATTTTTTTAAAATAATTTTTAACTGGAGTATCTATTGAAAATATACTTTTATCTGCAAAAAGAGTCTGCAAATTAGATAATTCTGGTACTCATCTTCTGAAAACAACATTCAGAGGTATTCATATCATATGCCAAATCAGTTCATTATGTTGAAAACTTCAACTTCTAGTCTATAAAAAAAAATTGTCTTGTTTAAAATAGATTGTTCAATTTTATTTATTTTATTTAACACATTTTGAAATCAGCTTACTTTCTAAAAAAATTATTAATAATATTAAATTTAATAAATAATTAACACCTATTTAATTTGACCAAATCCAAGCCTAATCCGACCTAAAAATTGTACACATTTCCAAAGTTCAAACGTGAATAAAGGGGCCAAATAAAGTATCATAAAACTTTAAACGGGCCGAATCAATAACAAAATCAATAAAAAAAATTATGATCCTAGCCCAAATTTTATCAGTCTCAAATGTTGAGCCCAGCCTAATTATTGGATCGCATCGGGCCCTGGCCTGTTTTACGGGCCGGGCTGGTTTGGTCGGGTCCGAATCTAATCTCCACCTTATGTGGACTCGGCCCGTACACGTGCCTCTCTCTTTACGACTGTACCAGTTCCCGCATAGATTAGAATATGTATAGTGCATGGTTTCGGACCATTTGGAATGGTGATATCGCAATGGACGGCAGAGATTGCATTTCCGTATGCGGACGGTTCGTACAGAAAAAATCTAATCAAAAAGCGCGACGCCTCAGTCCAGCTCAGAAATTTACTCCCTACACCCGGTGCATAAGTTTATTTCATGCACCGCATCCTTCTGAGCCCCGTTATAAGAATGACAGAGAATTTGCGGTGCAGGACGTGTATTGGTGCACCGGGCGCAGGGAAAAGTCATTTTCAAAGTTCTATGCGCCTCATTAAGTCCACAACCCTTCGTCTTCTACTCCTCCGAGCCATAAGCCTCAGGTTTTTTTTTTTTTAGGGTTTTTGGCGGCTTTGGATTCGCCACGAACTCGCTCTCCTCTGGATTCCCCTCGCCGATACCAGGTCCAAATTTTTGCCCTACTTATTCCCTAATCCCATCTCATAATTTTCCTTCTTGTCGATGCACTTTTGCTCCTGTTAGATTCAATCGGTTTGATGTATTATACTCGATTTGAATCTCATACTATCAAATGTTTGAACGATCCTTTATATCTCCATGTGACATTGATCGATATATGAATCCTTAGTTTTTTCCATGATTTTCTGAAGCTCAAAACCTCCTTTCTTCCATGATTTTTTAGCTGATACCTTGGTTCAGATCATATATTTTTTCACAATATTTGGAAACTAAAACTGGGGTTGATACACATGATATAGGATGTTTTGTTGTAAACCCATTGCGAAGTGTAATTCTTCATCTGAAATATATTTTAGATCAAACATACGGTTTCATTTATCCTAGACTAACGAAGGAAGCAGTTTTTGATTTCTCGGAACCCTGGTTTCATTATTGTGCATGATCTTAGAATGAAAAACACTGGCATTTCTTGCTCTTGTTGCTTGATTCATTTTGATATTGAAGTTTGATTTGGGATCCCTTTGGGTTGGTGGACTTCTGTAGAACTCTTGTTTTTTAGATATTTGATATTCATTTAAGAACCCTTTTGTTTCTTTGGGCAGTTAAGTGTTGCTTCTTGTAAAGATGAGCAGCGGTCCACTTCCGTTCTCAGATATTGGTAAAAAAGCCAAAGGCAAGTATAAAATGCTTGGAAGTTCATAATTAGTGTTCAAGAGGTAGGTTAATATTTGCAGTTATGTGGCTATGTAGCATGGTTTGTGTACTAACAAACTTGGTTCTCTGCTGTTAGTCTTGTCTTGCATTGCTTTTTGCTATTTAATACGTTGCTGAACCTTTTTTACCCTTCTTTATGATAATGAACCTTGTCATTGGTGTATTTTGCTAGAGGTATCTTATACTTGGTACAAATATACTTTTGGAGTTCTTTTGTATCAAAAATGATGTACATTTTTCTATTTACGGGGGGCAAAATGACATGACATGGTTTTAGATCTTTTCTTTTAGATATTGTTGTCTCACTGTCCGAGCCTGTTTATAATAGTATATTGTAAATGCCAGTATTTTTTTTCGAAACATTATGATTTCCTGTCATCAAATCCATATGCCGCTGGATAAATGCTATTTAGTGCTTGGACTTCTGTAATATTCTCCTTGCTGTTTGCACTTTTTATTTATTTATTTCATATCTATCTTCTTCATGAATGGTTGGTCTAGCTCTTCAGTGCTCAAAAATTTTCTTGGTATTTAAGATTGCTGCTTTGTTTCTTCTTGCAGATCTTTTGTACAAAGACTACTATTTTGATCATAAGTTCTCTTTGACAACATCAAGTGATTCTGGACTGGTGAGGGTAAAGATTTTTACTACTTGAATAAATTTCAATATCTCTGTTAACATATCTGTTGTTTGGAGCCAAAAACATATAGAAATATCTTTTTGTTCAGTTATGTTTGTAGAGTTCCTGAGGATTCTTTTATTACACATACGTTGTTGCAGTATATGTTTATTGCCAATTTATGATTATTCATATTTTTCATTTCATACTTTGCTGTCTATTTTAGAGTCATTAGTACCAGACAGCATGTAAGAAAAATAAAGATAGACTAAGAGCTTGCTGATATAGCGTAGTTTTTTTGAACCATGCTTTCTATTACATTGTTTCTTCTACTTGACGAGTAGCATCGTTTTGGTCATATCCCGTTTCCATCCATATGAACAAAGCACATGACAGCACATTGTTGACTGTATCACAGGGACTCGCAGCAAGTGGACTGAAGATTGATCAACTGTTCATTGGTGACATAAGCACACAGTACAAAAGTGGTACGACAGTTGTTGATGTGAAAATCGATACCAATTCAAATGTGAGTTAAAGCAAATAAGAAATTTCCATGCCTTCAAATGTATACTATGTTCTCATTTTGTGAAATCTGACAGATTTTTTCACAACATGCATCTGTTATTTTATGTTAGACAAATTGCTATATTTATATGAGTCATCAAGTGCCCCTTCTACATGTTCGTGCTTACTTATTCATTGAGATTTAGTGGTCATATGAATGAGCACATTTACTTTGTTACTAAGTGTGTACTCTGTTGAATGATTTTTAGCATCTGAATATTTGCATTTTCCTTGACAGGTTGCAACTACAGTAACTGTTAACGAGATAGTCAGTGGTTTGAAGACTTCATTCAGCTTCAAAACTCCTGATCAAACATCTGGCAAGGTCAGTAGGTTATAGATGTGCGAGAAATAACATATGGTCTGTTAGGTATTTCATAGGAAAAAGAACATATGGTCTGTTAGGTATTTCATAGGAAAAAGAACATATGGTCTGTTAGGTATTTCATAGTATGCTATGTTTTAAATATTTATCTATCTATTGTATTTTAAAATTTGTCACCATCAAAATTGTGGTCTCCTTTACTCTAACACTCTTCCCTTAATGTATTCCTAAAGTAAGTTTTGGCTTGGCTGCTTTAAAAAGTCTTGGTTAAGTATCCTATAATCGTAGAATTTTTCTTCGTCCCACTTCTCAACACTTGAATGCGTAGAATCTTATTCTTGCTGTTCATGTATCGCATGATCCTTAGGATGTACATTTAGCTCTCGGATATATTTTGGCTTATAGATTTTGCATCTTTTTTCAGAACTGTATTTACCTTTATGCTGGAGATGGTAGCAGCTAATCTATGCCAGGGAATTAGAAAATCACTATTGGAAATTATTGTGCTATGGAGAAGAAACTAGATTGGAAAAAAAAGAGATATTTAAGGGATAACAAATTAATGCTTCATTTTCATCCATGAAATAAAAGAAATTTATTTCACTAGCCGGATCCTATTTATGGACAACTTAAACACTAATATAACTGTTCTGATGTGCAAATTGGCTCGCTATCAAATGATTCTTGGACCTTACTGAGTTAGACCTGAAATAGTAGGCTGTAAACAAACATTTTAGTTACATTTTAAGTAGCAGAATTCACGTTAACTTTATAACTCAACTTATATCCTATTACTAGGCAATAATATTACCTCAAAAATATTGAAAAAATCACAGCAGCTTCTGATGCAGGAGAAAGAGTTTAGAAATCCGAATGCAAAATCCTATTAGTTGAAAACTCTAATGTAATTATATGTTTAGTCACAACGAGACTTAACATACGGATTCGAAAAAAAATAATATAAGAATAAATATCATAAAACAGGGCGGTAAAACTCAAACGAAAATTAAATTTAAGGTAGAAAAACCGGGATGGGAATTTGTACCATCAAAGGATCTGTAGGCGAAATTATCGATTGCAAACGCTGAACAGAATCGTCAAATTCCTACCAATCAATCCAATACCGTCTCTGTTGAAGTTATATCTGTGGGAAAACGAAAGTTTTAGGACGAGGAAGAAAAGAAGAAATCAAAAAGAAAGAACGAGGGATCGAAAGAATTAGGGTTTAGCAGAGATAAAGACGACGATAAATCCCCAACGTCCAAGGTGATGAAGCGTAGTCGATATAGTCGTAACCGTGGACTTTGACGATTAGGGCACGCGGCGAGGCCTTCGTTGATTGCATGTCGGCGGATGACAGTTTCGCACAACTCGATCGGATTTAGCGGAGGAATTTTTCTCTCTTTTTTTATTTCTTCTTGATACGATCTCTTTTTTTTTCTTTTTTCTTTTTTCTTTTCCGGTTTTTCTTCTTTTTCTTTGTACGGATTTTTTTTCCTTTTTTTTTCGGCTTTTCTTCTCCTTTGTTTTTTGTACGGCTTTTCTTTGTCGTATGCCTTGACTTAATAGACCGCATTTTTGCAGGTTTGAACCCGTTAAGGAAAACGATCTAATAAGTTTATCTTCTTCGTTTTTTGATCAAACGACGTGAGAATTTTACAAATAAATATTTGAATCGAAGAAGAAACAAAGAAGATTAAGAACTTAAGGGACTCACTCCCTACGAACTCACTCAGGTCGACGCAAAATCGCGAAGAAAAACTTGAGAGAACGCATCTCAAAAGGAAACTAAAATTTTTATATATTAATAATTCATCCAGTACAGATCGTTAAGACCATACTTATAAAGTTTTCTACTAACAAACTCAATTTGATAAATACGGTAACAGAAAATAATAACTAACAGAAAATAATAACTAAATCTTTCTAGATTCTTATCTAGAAAATAATAACTGTAATATCTAAATATATCTCGAACCATGCAAAACTGGTTCGAACTTGTGTCACATCCAACGTCTTGAATCACGGTGCGATCATATCATCAAGCCAGATACTTGGTTTACGACGATGGCGACGGACATAAGTCTGAAACGGGACCGTGTCCGCATCAGCTTCATTTGTACTCGACTAAACTTTCGTAAGCGACTAAATATGCTATTACTAGGCTATCAAACCGTTTAATTTGACTAACGATCAACTGACTTCATAAATGTTCAAATATTGATTGCTCTAAATTTGGTGGAATTTTAGTTAAAATACTGCCAGATTTTTGTTGATATCTTCTACATTTTGAAATCTGTTTTAGCTAAAAGTTCACAGCTCTTTATCTTCCCTATCCTTCTCGACTTACAGTCAGCTAATGTCCAAAGGGGGAAATTTTCTTCTGTTCCATTACAATTGAAGCATATATTCAGAAGCATCTGGGTCCTGAATAGTTCTTTGGAAATGATGTCAGGTTAACTGGAATGCAAAATAAAAGACTGGATGCTATTACATATTTTTGAATAGCATGCCATAAGATTTAATAGGAAGGTGCGCTCTGACAATTTTCCATCATTCTTATTTGTAGGTCGATGTGCAATACCTTCACGACCGCGCTGCAGTAAATTCTAGCATTGGTTTGAGTTCTACACCTTTGCTGGAGTTGGCAGCAACAATTGGCACCAGAGAACTTAGTTTGGGGGCAGAGGTTGGATTTGATAGTGCTTCAGCATCTTTTACCAAATACAACTCTGGGATTGGCTACAACAAGCCAGATTTCTCTGCTTCTCTAATATTGTAAGTCTGTTTACATGTCTTTCTTAGTAATTTCGCCATTTTTCCATGATCTTTACGATGGTCCATCGCCTTTTTTATATACTTCCAATTGTACTAAATGGCTAATGTTTTTGTATCCATTTTTAGAAGGTTAACAAATTTTAGTTCTGTTTTAGCATCATATTTCCATTCTCCATGCCCATTGCATCTGTTCTGATATAGAATTTGTAATCAACAGACCTGATTCTGCAATATATGCTATTAAATTTAAATTTTACTGAGCATCATATCTGGCTTGATTTTTTACTTTCTAACATTAGGAAGTGTTATCCATGAGAAATAAAGGGATCGAACTTTTACTCAATCCATTCCGTATCATCTGGTCTTTGTCATTTGTTTGCCATTCATTTTCATATTGATGGAATATTCTGGGTTGTCCTCTTTTTCCATGGGGCGGCAACTCTAATTTAGCGGCTAGTTGCTAATCTTTGAAAATGAATGCTGAATAGCGAATATTGGTATCGCTCTATCACATATTGACTTGTCCAATTCCTTTTTGTACTAAATCTAATATATGGATGAATATATATATACAGTTTTTCTTAACACTTTTAAAATTTGTGTGTTATGCTGGAACCTTTTACTTATATCTGTTTCGTATTGTTTGAATCCAATCCAGAGCCGACAGGGGAGAAACATTAAGAGCTTCTTATTTCCACTTGTTCAATCCAGCCAGTGGAGCTGCTGTTGCTGCTGAAATATGCCACCGGTTTAAAACGAGTGAGAACAGCTTCACTATCGGAAGCTGTCACACCCTTGATCATCTAACCGCATTAAAGACGAGATTCAGCAATAGTGGCAAAGTTGCACTTCTTTGTCGGCACGAGTGGAGGCCGAAATCCTTTGTCACTCTCTCTGCCGAATACGACCCCAAAGCTGTAAGAGCACCGTCGAGGCTGGGGCTTGCAGTAGCCCTCAAACCTTGAATAGATCGAAATCATCATCTTTGTACCAGTATATTTCATGCTTTTATTTTCATTTACCTGTAATCTTGGTTGAAATTATACCCAAGAAACCTCGAGTTCATTTGTTTGGAAAGAGTTATGCCTGAACAAGCACGCCGAAATTGAGACTTAAAAACTCAATTTTGATGGGGATTACTCATATAATCACAGAAACATTAGTAAGCGAAGATTTGTTATAGGTGATTTAGGACAGTTGGTTTTTCTCAAGATGTTCAGCAAATACTGTTGAGTAGCACTCACTAAAGGAACCTTCTAGACCTTTTTATGTGCGTCGGGTGATTTTTCTCTGGTTTATGTCAGACTCCTAGAAGCAGTGAATCAGTGTTGGGAATCCTCCTCTCTCGTTTTCCTTTTTGGCTAACCAGTAGGATAGCGTCTCAGTGCACTTTATTTTTATTTTTTGTAAATATTAATTCTATATAATTAACTGTACTATTATTTTTATTATTATTATTATTATTTGTCATAATCGGTTCGCTTGTAATTGCATTCAGCGGAGTAGCATATAACAACTTTTTAAAAAAAAAAAACTAGAAGCAAAATTATTTATCTAAATTTTTGGTTTTTATTGGCAAATAAATATCTTCTTACGTAAAGAAGAGGCTACAACTTTTGTTTTCCCAAGTGCCATGGGAATTTTTGTAATTAGTTCGTGGGCAAAACATTCATTTTGGCGGAAAATATAAATGCAATCAAAAAGGTGATTGGCGGGGGAAAAAGGAGGCCATATGATCGTTTCACCGACAAAGAATGGGTTAGGTAGGGCGGTGGGCGTGTGCGCACCACGCGATCGGTGGCCTCTGCTCGATCTATCCTCCGTCTCACTTGGCTTCGCTCTTTCCACGCTCTCCTCTTCCTGATCGCTCTCCACTCTGCAAAAGGAAGAAAGTG
Source organism: Tillandsia leiboldiana (assembly GCA_029204045.2). Taxonomy (NCBI): domain Eukaryota; kingdom Viridiplantae; phylum Streptophyta; class Magnoliopsida; order Poales; family Bromeliaceae; genus Tillandsia; species Tillandsia leiboldiana. The sequence goes on along the minus strand of CM055069.1, from coordinate 2,345,815 downwards.
AAGTGAAGTGAAGTGAAGTGAGGATCAGGAAGCGATGGCGGCGATGGCGATTGTGCTCTCCGCCCTGCGAGTCCAGGCTCCTCGTGCTCCTCGTGCTCGTCGTGCTCCTACAGCTAAAAAACAAGAATCTCGCAGAGAATCTCGCGTCGGAGCATCGCGAAGAGAGGAGGAAACCATACGCGGGGAGACGCGCTTGTACTCGGTTGCTCCCTATCCCCTCCTGTTTGCGGCTACCCTACCCGGAGGTGACCACTTCTTAATTTGCTGTTGTTCTTCTTGTTCATCTTGTTGTCGTCGTCGTCCGAATCTGAAGAAGATCGATGAAGCATTTTTAATTTGGATTTTTTTTTTTTTTTTTTTTTTTTTTTTTTTTTTTTTTTTTTTTTTTTTTTTTTTTTCTTGTTGGGGGGTTTTCTGTTTCTGTAGGTGAGGTTGTGAAGTCGCTCTTTGGCCCTTTCGTGGAGCTCGTGAAGACGTGGAACCTTCCAGATTGGCTTGTGCACTGGGGTCACCCCGGAAATATGGTAAAACCCCGACTCCGCTTATTTTTGCTACCGTTAACAGTTCACATTTTGGAGTCATCAATGTAGGTAGTAGCTAAAGCCCCTGATTCAGGAACAATCTTCTTACTTCGTTTCAGAATCTCGGGATTTTTTTTTTTTTTTTTTTTTTTTTTTTTTTGTTTTGTTTACCTTCTTTAGGGGCTATTTGTTTGTACTACAGTTGTAACAATGCGCAATCCAAATTGGATATTTAATGAAAGTATCTTTAAATAAAATATAAGACTATCTTTCTAATGATATTTTGAATAGGTTTTTCTTTTTTTTTTCTACATTGAAGGTAATCTAATCATAAAATTTTTAAAATACGCTTCTTATCTATATTGCAACCGAATAAATTATTTATAGTTGTAATACTTTTTGTTATATCCAGCTAAACAAAATGCATATAGGTATTACTGTTTCTGACTATACTGTGTTTCTAATTACATCCAATCAAATAGTCAATGCTAAGGGTGATGTTGTATGGTTTGTATATATATGGAAGTCAATACTAAGGGTTGCTGGAAAGTATTTCAGTATATAAAGGGTAGTAGTATGTATCATGTATGTACTGGTAATTTGGGTTTCGGCATTTCGAGCTACATGATTAAGGGTCCTTCATATCAAACTGCTAATTCAAGTGTTAAACTTATTGGGTTTTAATATTACTAGTCATAAGTTTGCCACATATGAAAGGGTTAGATTTTTTTTCTTCTTTCTTTTTTTTTTTTTCCCCTCAAGTGCTTGTACTGAAATACAAAAACAAGAAGAAAACCTTTTGTGCCAACTGCTGTTTGGGTCGTATATATGGGTCCTATTCCTCCATCCTCCATTCAAACTCTGCTGAAAGAAAGATTCCTAACTAGAGATTTCAACTGTTACCATATAACATCTTTGATTCATGCAAGAAACTAATTATTTATCAACGTTTAATCGAGTGATTGTCATTTTTCTGCAGTTCTATGTTTCATGTAGTCTCACATAAGAGCACCTGTTCCATTTAAGTTCATAAATACCTGTCTGTTTCCTTCTCTGATGTATATAAAGTTTAAATGTGGTGTAGTAATTCGAAGAACAAGTGTTCTTATAAATAAGAGAGGATCTTTAGTTCATGGTGACTAATATCTACTACCAAAACAAATGACACAGATGTCTCTTTGTGCAAGGTTTTAACCCACTCATAAGTTTTGATTCTGATGTTAAGTCTATATCGACTACGTATAGTCACCAACATAATCTTCACTCTTTCTTTGCAGGCTGTCGTACTGTTTGCAATGGGGGGCTACGGAACTTATCTAGGATTTCGAATAAGATTCTCAGATGATGTAGTGAGTATTTTTACACCTTTCTCATGGTAGTTATTTAATAAATAGAATTTTCCAAGATATTCACCTGTTTTAATAAATAGAATTTTGCAGATAGTCACCATTCCACCGAAATGTGATGAACAAATAATCACAAACTGTTTATAGTGAAATGTGTGAGTGGACATAGACCTATCTATGTTCAAGTAGTCATCCCTGTAATTTTGTTTGTACATATGAGGGCCTCCTATGCATATTCATATCTGAATATCGCTTTATCAAGTGGAGGAAGATAGTACAGTGAGGTAGAGACGAGCGGCTTGAAAAGAAACAAATGCCCCTCACTACATTGTCCATAAAATATATAACTACTTTTTTACGTGGTATGTTATTTTGCGGTTCGTCTTCTTCTCCTCCATCGGAAGAGTCTTTCTCAGCAGTATGTTTACTTGTAATGCATTATGACCAAGTAAAATCAATGTTGAAGGAAGAGAAGGCCAAGGCCAAAGATCTTCATCCAAAGCTCCTCGGTGGCATGTTCTTCTTCTTTGCTCTGGGCGCTACTGGTGGAATCACTGCTTTGCTTACATCTGACAAACCAATTTTTGAGAGGTATGTGTCACAGTAGCTGCATCAAAATTCCTATCACTTTTCAAGGTGCTATATGATTACTTGGGTCGATCGATCATGTCACCACCCCTTTACCTACTAAACTTGTGGTATCTGTTTGCAGCCCTCATGTGCTGACGGGCTTTATTGGTCTTGCTCTCTTGACTGCTCAATCAATTTTGCCAGCACTATTCAAGGTAAAGACTACAGAAACTTAATGCAGCCAAACTTATTCCCACCAAAAAAAAAAAAAAAAAAAAAAAAAAAAACCATTACAAGTTCCTCTCAAACTTTTTGATTGAGAATCTTTAATTAAATAGAATCAAGTGCACTTCTTCTAAAATTGAAATAACATGGTCCCTTTTTCTGTTTGGATTCATGTTTTGATGATGGTGTATAAATTTAAGATTCACTTAAAAGAATATTTAGTACCTAACATTGGAAATTATCAATAATCTGGCTCTCAAGGGAAATCAAGCGCATGGAAATTTCCAACTTGTGTTTTCAGGGAAATCCGGGCCTGAGGACAGCACATGGACTCCTGGGTAGCAGCATCATGACCCTTTTCCTAGTCCATGCAGCTCTTGGACTTCAACTTGGTCTCAGTTTTTAGCTTTGACTACTGATGGTTCCTTGTATTATGACATGCTCTTTCACTAATCAGAAAGCAAGGATTCATTTCTCTCAATTGAGGTGGATCTTCAACAATTTGACCATGTAATTATTGTTCTTATGCGAACACACTCTTCTAATGTTCTGTTGACTACTTTTGGTGCCAATTGCTGTATATGTAGCTGATGCTCTGTTATTCACTTCCTATAATCTGTATTTCCTAGTTGCTGTTACTATTCATAGCATTGAATGCAGTTGCAAAAAGCAAACTACCTTCTGATGGCTCCTGCAGTATAATCCTAGGAAAGAGTAGGTTCAAGGGTTCAGCATTGCTTCCATTTTCCTTTAGTTTTTCTAATTTCCCCAGATGGACTTAAAATACTACCCTTACTAACATTTGGTTAGCTCACTGACCCCTATTTTTTTCAAGAGTAAAATAAAGTATTTACTCTATTAAGACATTTGGTATAAAGGCCAGTTACCACTCTACTGAGTCAGTTTCGTTCAAGTAATCAGTTACTACTCTACTGAGCCAGTTCAGTTCAAGTAAAGTAGAACAATCACCTGGTAGCTTATTTAGATGACTGACCCAGGAGGGAAAAAAAATGAACAACAACAAAAACCCTGAAAATTTTCAATCCAAAAGCTGATCTACACAAATTTGAGTAGGCATGATAAAAATTATGTAAAAGCACTTTAAATAGGCAATATTTTGCCAGCAGTGTACACAAATAATTTCCTCCAACAGGACATTGTACGTGCTATGCATATCTTATAGTTGGTTATATATGTAACTACAGTTGCATCTAACTGCGGTGAGAAAAAATTGGTAGGATACAACTGAAGACATTCCCCATTTTATGGACCAAGCAGCTTCTTCCACCTTGCGTTGCCCAATAAGATCAGGAAGAAAAAGAAACAGGCGGCAGAGGTGGCCCCGACGAAGGGCCAAAATATACCGTTAGTATCATATAGGTCGCAGGGTATGTTCATGGCAAAAGCCCCTACTATGAATGTGTCAAGTGCTATTCCAAAGGATGCCATGGTTAATATTAACTGGAGCTGAATAAGTTCATTTCGCTGGTTGTCGAGTTGGATGTTGACATAGTCTTCGGTATCATCAATATATTCCCGAACCTGTTAACAACATCAAGGCGGAATAAAACTTAAAATGTCATACAAATTAACTCATCACTAAAATATATCGAATGCTCAAAAGAAGTAGAGATAAAAAAGAGTAAAATCTATGGCCAGTTAACTGAAATAGAAACAGCATGGAACTCATTAAGCAAGCAAGCATATGGAAAACATGTTCTGAACTGCGTGGATGAACATATCCAAACTCAAATGCTACAGAATTTTAGGTCCATCCAAAAGGACCACATCCAATAGTTAAACTTCAACGTATTTATGCAGAAATTGTCCCTCTTATTAAAGTGTGTGGCTTGAAAATATACATAGTTTGAAAATACAATTTGATGAAATCAAGCAATGTAACTCAAAAGTAATTCCCATATTCTGTTTGTGAAATTATAATTCGATGAGATCAAGCAATGTAACTCAAACGTAACTCCTCATATTCTGTTCTATACTTTTGCTATGGTTGTTAACCGGAAAAGCTCTAGTCAACGAGACAAGACAGATAAATATTAAAATTCTTCAGGTATGTCTTATGTTCCACATTTTTTTGAACATAAATAACAGAAAAAAAGCCCTTAATTTAGTTGCATTTCTAATTCCACCGTATTCACTTTACAAACACCTATGCTCTTTCTTCCAATTTAAAATAAAAATAGTTTGAGCTATCCTTATGAAACTAAAAGCCCTATACCATAGATATTACTTATTTTGACTTCACTCATGGCACAAAAAATATGAGATTGATCATCACTCAGTCAAACTAATCAATTTGCTCCCAGTAAAGATACTGCCAACCTTTGAAAAGGTACTCATGCAGAGATGACATTTTTAGACGAGAGAAGGCAAATCTAGGTCAAATATTGCAAACTAATCAGCTGCATTGCATTGTTCAAAAATTCAAATCAATCCATCATACAATATTTTCAGACTATTATTGGATAAAAGTTTAACGAAGTAAGTGGAGATATAGCGCTAAATGATCACTGAGAGTCAAAGACAACCAGGTGATTGAGAAAACCTTACGCCATCATCACAACAGAGAAGCAAGCAAATAGAGAGACACAGTTATTTTGTTGAAAAAGAAATAACAGTAGACAAGACAAAACTGCATGACTAAATAGAAATAAAATAGGGTATTATCATGTATAGTCCAAAAGTATAGAGAAATACTAACCGACAAGATTCTGTTGCGGGTGCCATCCAGCTGCATGAAGTAAGCCTCGAGCAACATTTCCAGATCCTCTACATCATTATCGGGATAAATACTAGTAACAATGCTTGCACTGCCCTGATTATTAGAGCTAATTCTTGCCAAATTTGGCAATGCAGCAACAATGCTATTGGAAGCCCCAGAAGCCACCAAAGCTTCAAATTGCTGATTCTGTATTTGTTTCCTTGTTAAATACAGATGTGCCATATCCTCATTATCATCTAAAAGATGTTCAATTTCATCCCTAACCTGGCAATAGAAAATAATATCATGTTTAAACAACTATAAAAAAAAAAAAAGCAATTTTAGGATTGGGGATTTCTAATAATAGTTAGTATTTCTCTGAACAGCTCTACTCAATAGCACTTTCACATAACCTCCAGGCCAAAGAGGCCCTAAAGTTCGAAGGACAGCATTATTGATCAAAAGTAACAGAAAGTGTGAGTACTAATAAACTGTACGATTACTTCTTGAAAAGACAATTTTAACTAGCAAGAAGCATGCAATAGATTAAGAATATAAAAAAGCAACAAGAAACGCAAGGGAAAAAGTTGAATGATACCTTCTGAACACGTGCAAGCAAACGAGTAAGATTGCTTTTCAAACTCCGCACACGCTCAAGATTCTTGGTGCTAACATTCTTGGCCAGTTCATCCAGCACAGGATATGCATCTCTTTCAAGATCAGCAACAGTAGAGTCCAAAGACGAACATACAAATTCTAATGCAATCTCCAACACCTGAAACTCAAAAGGAAGCTCACGCTCAACTCCCTCATTTATATGAGACAATTGTCCACCAATTAAAGACTTTTCTCTGCCTTCTTTCTCTTTATGCCCAGACTCATTAACCCTAGGAGGGCTCTTCAGTGGGATCTGCTGCCTTAATTGATCAATGAAAGGGATAACTTCGTGGCTCAAAGGATCTAGCAGCAGCACTTCCTCAGCAGTGACTATAGCCCTAATATATTCAAGGTTGACAACCATAGCCTTTTCCCTGGCTGTAAATAAATCAAAGAAACAATAGCTAAACAACAAAATTATAGAATTTGACTAACAAATTAGCAAAATCAGAAAGAACTGCTCAAGCAATTTTTATTAGTTTCAAGAAAACAAACAGCTGGGTATCATATAAAGCTACATCTGATGGCTCCTACATTACAACGAAATGATAACATGTATTACACCAACCATGTCACCATGAGATTTGCAGAATGAAAGAGAAAAAAATCGTTTGTACAAATTACAGGGGAACCAAACAGCATCACTTAGTATGTGGAAGGATAAAAGCATAAAGCATGTCGACATCCAGCTGAATCGTGACAGACTATGCAATATCTAGATCGACTAAGGTCTACATTCAGGTCACAGCGTTCGGTCCTGGTTTATCAAAATTTTACTAGATCAAGAATCAGGTTCCCCTAAATCAATCAACTGGATGGGAACCAATACACAAAAACAGAATGTAAGAGACTAGTCCAAGAACAACACGCTCAAATCTGGATAACCCAAAAAGGCAATAGTACACATGAGGAGGGCATCAAAGAGGATGCTGATGACGATTTAAGCTCCTTTAGGTTTCTTGGAGGTGGCATACCCTGAACGCCAGTCCAAAAATATCAGCAATGAAGCAAAGAGGCCTCTCAACAAGATTCTAGATGTTAAGACTCGAGGAAAAAAATTAGTGTGATGAAAGAAAGTAAACCCTCACAACTTAAAATTAAGGGTAAATTCAATTTATCCACGTGGTTTAGTGCATTTTTACTTTGCCACCTTTTGGCTTAAAGTGGTCGGCATCCTGCCATGTGACGTAAGGTCAGATTGGGTCGAGTCACGTTGGAAATGACGGGAGGCCGGGTTGGACCGAGTCATGTTCGAAGTGACGTGAGGCAAATTAGGCCGAGTCACAATCAAGATCCTTGGGCGTTGTGTCTGTACATTTTAAATAAATTTTGTTGCATATTTCTAATAGTTCAAGCTTTTGGGATTTATGGTTAGCGCTAACGATCGAACAAAATAAACATTTTACCATCATATAATAAGCAATTAACTATCATGTGGTTTGTAAAATGTATTACTTTACTACCCTATGTAACATCATGTACTCACCGTAAACAAATTAAACTACACAATATCAAAAGTGCAACTTTTTAAACCCGCACAGTGGCAAAGGAAAATGCTCTGAACCGCATAGGGGCAAATTGAAGTTTAATTTTGAGTCCAGTGCAGAGTGAGGCCGACAATTTGAACAAGTTAACAACGTCAGAACTCAGAACATGAATATGCTAATTCCTCAGTGGGGAAAGGCATAACATTAAGGGAGAGAAGGGAAACATTACTAATTACCGACTAATACTTGCATATAAGTATATAAAATAGATCGAATAAGACTTGCATATATGCATATAAAAGATTCATCTTACGCGGCATGATTTCAATTGAACAGCTCAGTACCGAAAACATCAACCACGAAAACCAAAGACGGGGGATAGAGGGGATATAAAAATAGAGAAGGGATCTCACCGAGGATGTTGGAGGAGTTGGAGAAGATGGGGCCGAGGATTCGAAGATCGCGGGCAGGGATCACCGCGCGCTTGATGATGGCGTTCTTGTCGCACTCCATGATCTCCGAGTGCCCCGTGCGATCGAACCTCATCCACAGCCGCGCCCCCGACTTCTTCTTCGCGGCCTTTGTGCCACCGCCGGCTCCGGCGCCCGCGCCGCCGGATGCAGCAGCGGCGGCGCCGGCGCCCTCGGCCGCCGCGCTCCCGTAGTTCTTGAGGGCTTTCGCGTTAGGGATAGGCGACGTCGCTGAAACCCTAGGTTGGAGCTCCATCCTCTTGGTCGACCGCGACTTCTTGGAGAAGAAGAAGAGCGGCTTCTTCCCAGATCTCCTCCCCATTGCTGTGCTCCACCGAGGAATCGAGGAAGGGTTTGGGAAGGACTAGGGTTTCGATCGCGCCACTATTTAGGAAGCGATGGAGAGGGAGAGGGAGAGAGAGAGAGAAGGGCGCGCATGGGGGGTGGAACGAGGGTTTGCTTCTCCCCTTCGCACTCGATCGCTCGCTAAATCTTCGAATCGCCGACGAGTCCCCGTTTACGGTTCTCTTCCCTAAAAGGAAGCGGACAAGGAAAAGGAAAACAAAAAGACTTCCACCGGCTCGGGTTCTCATACACGTCAGTCCTTAAGATTCATCCAAGTTAGTTAAAAATACAAAAATAATAATAATAAAGAAATAAACTATTAGTTGTTAAGGTGATAACGTAGGGTATTTGAGTAAGTTCGGTTGGGGTATAAATTTTTTTATATTTGAAATAATTTGTTATTTCGGAATAATTAAATATAAAAATTAAATTTTATTTGATTTAAAAATTAATATTATCTGAAATAAAAAAAATTATGCTTGATTAAAATTATGAAATAATAATGAATAGTAAAAAAAAGATGATAGATTTTTTATCAAAGAATTTTATTTTTACCTTATATATATATAAATTAATTTTAATTATTATAAATTAATTAAAATAATAATTTAATTATAAATAATAAATTATATCTCATCTAAATAAAATAATTTTTTATATTTTATAATATATTTTTGTAAATAATAATTAGTAAATAAAATAATTTTTTATATTTTATAGTATATTTTAGTAAATAATAATTAGTAAACAAAAAATAATTACATAATCGCAGATTACATAGTCTCATGTTCATATAGTCTCAGATGAAAAAATAAACTAATGTACAAAAAAAAAAAAAAAAAAAAAAAAAAAAAAAAAAATCATTCACTTTCCTGAAGTATAAATTCTATTCCAAGGAGAAGTTTGAATATTTCTTAACGGTTTATTCCAGAATAACTCGTTAAGTAAGAATTATTTTAAATTTTTATATCTAGTCATTTTTTATTCCTGTTGGATAAAAATAGTAGAATAAAAAGAATTATTCTCTCTTTATCTCACAACCGGATCTAAAAATTATTTCTATTAAAAATAAAATAAAATAATAAAAAGCTTCTATTTCAAACTATCCTTATAGTGGAGGGTTCTCCAACACATTTTTCACTTTCCCCTTCCTCCTCCCAATCACACACCACTCGCATATATCCTCTTGAGTGGAAGGGAGGAGAGACCACGAAGGCAACACAACACATAAAAAAAACATAGTACAAAAACAAATAAAAAAAATTTTAAAAATAAAAAATAAAAAATGGCTGTATTCAACTTCCATTGCTTCCCTTTCGTGTTACTTTCGATTCGCAACTTCAGCAACCAACACATTTCGATATTTTTTCCATCTTTTTTTCCTTCCGCTGCTTCTTCGTCTCCTCCTTTTCATCCGCGGAGCGTCAACGCAATCTTAGCGAAGAGGCGTCCGATTCGAGCATCCTCGGACGGTGATCAATTTCTCCGAACCCTTCATTCATTCTCTTAAATCATCTGTTTTTCGATTCTCTTTAATCCCGATTTTTTCCAACTTTTTACTGTTAATTTGTTAACAATTTCATCTTAGCGACAGATTCTTACTTATTTTTGTATCAGAATACGAAGGATTTGTTATTTTGTGGTACAGGGAGGTGATTATTTGAGAGCCAATCTTAATCTGTGATGCTTTGTTTTCCATTTTATTTTTTTGTTATTTTTAGCAGTTTCCTAAATTACGATGCAACTTATGTGCAATATTTTGTTGATACTATCCTAAAATTTCTGGATGAATAATTGAAGTACCTGTATGCCACTTTTCTTTATTCAGTGCTTAGATCATCCAACTCTTTCCAGCTCCAGTAAAAGTTTGTGAATGGTGAAATGTTGCAGGGATTCCTAGTGAAGTGATTGAGGACTCTAAGTTTGTTCCTTTAAATGCTGACGATCCCATATATGGCCCGCCTGTAAGTTCAAATAGTTGTATGCTTATATGAATGGCTTGGTATGTTAGAAAAGTTTACCGATATTTTGTGAATGGCTTAGTTTGAGGTTAAGGTTTTACATTTATTGCGATGTTCAGGAACTGGTTCATGAAATTTTGTCATACTTTCAATCAATGTTTTATGTACATTTGCATGAAGATTTTGAAATGCTGAACAAATGAGATTACTCTCTTGAATTTGATTTTCTTAGATTTTCTTACCTTATGAGGACTAATCAACTTAAGGCCCTTTGTTTTATGTAATCTGTGTTGTATGTCATATGGAAGTTTAGGGGAGCACTAATTTCTTTAGTTTCTATTTGTATGATTGAGTACTGTATACCGCATATCAACTACTAATATAAACTCAGTATCTACACATCTTTATGCATAGATCTATGGATAAAACCAATACAATAAATTTGCACAGTCAGGTGCGTGCATGAATATATAAATATTGCTGTCTGTGCCCTGTCTTGCTGATTCTAGAAAAACTCGCACAGCATATTGCATTCATTATTGAAACTCTCGTTGGTGCGTGCATTACATTACTGTTAAGGTGTTAACCTTGGCATGTTTTTTTCTCTTTGGACTTCCAATATATTTCAGAAAAAACAGTCCATCTTTTGAAAATTTTTATTTAGTAATAATTCCCTTTCAGTAAAATAGTTAGATCGTGAAAATTTTCATTTCATGTGACAGGCTCTGCTGCTTCTAGGGTTTGAAGCAGATGAAACTGACAAGGTCTCTCTCTCTTTCTCTGTATAACCATGTATGAAGTCTGTTCTAGACCTGCTAAATTACTTCCAAGAAATCTTGGACTTCTCACAAAGCAATTTCTGTTCTCGTTTGTCTGTTTTTGCCTCAATGAAAATGCATACTGATGCAGATTCAGATGCTTCTAAAAGAGTTAGATGGTGAGTTCTTAAAGGTAACATTCTTGCAATAGTATGTGGGTCTTTGCCTTAATTTCTTATTTAAGATCTAGAATTTTTTTTTTTTAATCTTCTTGTGGAACAGGTGATTCATTGTACAGAAGATATGATGAAACAGACAGTTTGGGATGCAATGCACACTGAACAATCCAATGTTGAAGATGTGAAGGTCAACAATCCAGTTTTTTCGTAAATCATACCCGTTCGCTTTGTTACTGGAAAGTCCACTTGAGTTAAATAATTGAATGACTGTTATTGTCGATTGCTCACAAAACTGTTAGTGGAGTTCTAATTTCTGCATAGCTTCTAATTTTAATTTCATGGTTATATTAGTAGAGTAATCAATAGTTTACTCAAATTCTCTTTTTTTTGTCACTAATAGTGATACTCACAGGATACCTAAGTATCTGCTATACATCCTCGCGGTATTCCATATAACGTATAAGACAGTTGTGAATTCTTGCCCTGATCAACATGATAAACTCCTAAACTTTCCTTCCTGATTACTCGTGTACATCAGTAGCTGCCGCACTTTATGTATTAAGATATTCTGCATTAGGTAATTTTGGGCCCTGTTAGACATTCAATCATAGAATTTTTGGAGTCCAAAATTCTCGCAACTCTTGAATTAGCACCTTCATTGTTATTAGCTTTTTTTTATTTCAAAAAAAAAAAAAAAAATTGGCCTAAAGTTTTCAATAAAGAACCAATGTTTTGTTAGGTCTCTTAACTATGTTTAGTGAGACCAACCAACATCGACCTTAAATGTATAAACATAGATCCGAAGCCAATTCATGCATAGATCTGGTTAGTTACACCCATAAAAAAAATCCTTTGTGCTTATGAGTCCTTGGGTTAACATTTGTCAAATGACTGATGGATTATTAGTTATAGCGATACTGATGTTCCTTCTGCTGCACTATGTTAAACATACTATTTTCAGTTGCAGATTGCAAAATCATTGCCTAAAGTATGCTTCTTATCTGGGTTGACGGGTGAAGAGATGATGATGTTCATTGATGCATACCCAGAAACCGGTAAAAACATCTTCATTTCTTCGGATAAAAACTTTGCAACTTGGTTAAATTTCCAACTATTTGTGTGATATGAGAATTAAATTCTGCTTCAGCAAATGTAGAATTTGTGTGTTTGCTGCGGGAGAAGTTTATTCAGAAATCAAATTATTAGTCGATGCAGCATGCAAATTTCCCAGATAGTCAAATTATTGGTCAATACAGCATAAAAATAATCCTTACTGATCTCATACCTGGACGACTCCTTTTCATATCCAGGCTTGAAACCAGCTGTTTTTGCCGCGCTTGTTCCTAACAGTGCAAATAAACTTCTTGCTGATGTCGTAGAAGAAATAATGGGAGATCACGAAATGCTGGTTTGTTTTCAATTTTGTGCTCCTAGAACTCTTTTGTTTTTGTTTTTGGTAAGATGATGCTTTAATAAGTTTTTTAATTTCACCTTTTTACAGTCAGGTAAGAAATCAGATTGAAAGAACTGCCTCCTCGAAGATTCACCAGCTGATTGTGATGAGAGTGCTTCAGAAATTATAAAACTGCTGAAGGAATGCGATTACTCTGTGAGTTGTAGTCCTTGTGATATTTACACAGTGGTGCTTAGTTGATAATGTATTCACGGATAAGACAACCAGAGGGGAAAGCTATTCTCAGCATCACTAGGGATGGCTATTCTAAGATTGCGAGTATTCCATGTGTTCTGATATTCACAAAGCCTTTGTCCTGTGTTTACATGTTGTGTAATTAGTGATAAAAAGGATAGCTATTTTAAGTTCATTGGTGAAGGTCCTCATCCTCGGAGAAGTCTTTAGCTAACTCTGTTTTTTGGCTCATAGATCAACTATACACTGTATTTTTACTGTCCTTTCGAAACATCTAAATGTTTTTGCAGTACCATTCTATACTCTGTTTTATGATGCATCTAAACAGAGCCTTAGCTTATTTCTTTGTATGCTTTGGGAAAACATGTGTACAGAATCAAAATAAGCGAAATTAAAGGGATTTTTATTATATATTGTTTGTTGCGGCAGGGTTGCTAATGGCCCGTATCTAGCCCTAGTTGATGCAAGATTATGGCCCTGGCCTGGAAACAAAAGCTGGTACTCAGGCCCAGTCCTAAGCTATCATTGTCAATTACAAGTCCAACCATGGGATCAGCCACAGTGGGTTCAAAGACCATTTGAGCACCAGAATTTGGAAGTTTAAAATGTAACTTAAAACTCAAAAGTCTTTATTTATTTGACTAGTACTTAAGAAAAGAGTCCTCACTGCGGACATTCTTCACAAATGCTGATGGATTGACGAATAACTGTGTGTTCTGCGCACCTTGAAGCATGTGGTCACCTTTTCTCTAAATGTTTTTTTGTAAGATACTTGCTCGCTTAAACGACGGCCCCAAACATTCCAATCTCTATAGGCAGTAGAAAAATATGGGCAGTGTTTCTAGACCTCCAAGATAAGCAAAAGTGCTTCAAAGAATCGATCTGGATTAGGCAAAGCAGCGTGATCTTCCTAGACAAGGTTAACAATCCGGCTTTCTTGCTTAAGAGTATCAATCATTTATTAACCTCCTGGAAGGTGCTTCGTTCAGGGTTTTTTTTTTTTTTTTTTTGTTTTCAACGGAAGTCGTGACTGCCTCCGTTATTATTGTTAAGTTTATTTTATCTTAATGAATGAAGTTGACAGTCAATATCTACACCGCGCTTCGCTCTTTTATCTCGGTTACATTTTCGTCGACGCCGGCTCAAATCTGATATAGATTGCAGAAATAATCTTGCGGCGGAGCGTATGACTGTAGATGACCGCGACTAAGAGTACTGAAAGATTTAAGAATGATGGGACGAGAGAATGCTTTCTACGAGGATGGTGGATGCGAATATATATATATTTATAATAGAAAAAAAAAAAAAAAAAAAAAATTCTGAGAATATCATTATGTATTGTCGTTGTTACAAAAAAAAACTAAGAATTTGAGAAATAAGAAGATAATAAAGTCTTCTTATTATGTATTGGCCAAGGATTTAAGTGCCGTGGCACGGGGTCGTGCCGAAAAATTGCCGGCACGGTACGGCACTGTGCGTGCCGGGCCGTGCCGATGAGTGCCGGTCACAAAAAAATACATGTGTACCGACACATAATGACATGAAATATTTATTTTCTTTAGCAAATTTTTTTTCTAATTGCTTATTATGTATTTTTATCAAATATTTTGAACTTTATTGAAAAAATTACTTAGTAATTTAAAGAAAAAAGGGTTTTGAGTTGTACCATCGGCACGGAGGCTGTATCGTACCGCTATCTTGTTGGCACGATACGGCACGGTGGATACGGCCCGTGCCGATGGATACTTAAATCCTTGGTATTGGCAGATCCTCCCTCAGGACTCAATTCCCCTGGGTGTACAGCGCGGCACAAAGCAAAACCTATAAAGTAAAAGATTGCTTCGGTAGCAATAGATGGAAATGGAGGAAAATTTTATCGGACTTTGTACCCAGCTCAACTTCTGAAATCGAAATGATTCGGAGGTTCAAAGCAATCATCTCTGGAACATTACTTTCTAGCACCAGGGACTCGATTAGATGGAGATGGACATATTCAGAAACGTTTACGGTCAAATCCATATACCTTTTTCTTCAAGACAGCTGTGGTGACCCAGATCTCCGCAGGGCTTCTACAGTGCGATTAGCAGCTTCTGGAGGCCTCTGTGGCATGTCGGCCGTATTTCTGCACCAATTTGGACTTAAGTGATGGACTTCGGGTGTGTAATGGATCGCGTGAGTGATCGGAGGACCCCGTCGGATGTTTAGATGTGGTTTCGCGCGAAATGGATATCAAAATTGGACTCAGCGCGGAATTTGAGTAAAGAACACTTCTCCGAGAATTTTCGGCAAATTTTAGAAGAGGAATTTGGCAAATCGGACTTCGGATTTGGATTCAGCGCGCGAAAACGGTCAAGATGGACTATTTATTTGTATTTTTCGGAGTCCGGATGCGAAAACACGGATTTCGAGGTGTTTGGTTCTGTTCCGGCCGCCGGAGGGGCGCCGGCGGCGGCGGCGGGCGGCGGAGCGCGGCGGCTGGCGGCGGCGGAGGCGCGCGGTCCACCGCGGAGGCGTGCACCCGGGGGGCTGGCCACGTGGCGGCTCCCAGTTGGCGGGCGCAGCAGGCGCGGTCCACGGGATCGTCGCGGGTGCACGGTGGACCGGGTGCGGGCACGTGGCTGTTTTTGGTTGGCGGGTTCTGGTGCGCGCGGTCCACGCGACGGGAGGCAGTGCCTCGGGGCGCGTGCCCGACGTGCGGCAGCGGGAGGCGCGGTCGCGCACGTGGGCGCGGCGTGGGCGCGGTCGGGGGCGACGTGGGGGCGCCACGTGGCACCACGTGGTTGGTCGGGCGCAGCGGAGCACAGCACAGTGCTTGGACACGTGGCGCTGCGTGGTTCGCTGGCTCAGGTGCGCCGGGCGCGGGGAGCAGTGCTGGGCCACGTGGCGGCCCGTGAGCGTTCCGGGCGCACACAGTAACGGGCCCGGCCCGTTACTGTAGCAGCCCGGAAGTGCCAAGCGCCCGAAACTTTGGGCCAAAAGTCCAAAATTCGGATTTTCGGGCTGGGCCTATAAATAGCTGTCTTGTGGGGGAGTTTTGCCCCCTTTCCCGAGCTCCCCTGCCCATGGCCCCTTTAGCAAAGTTGGAGATCTTCATCTTGCGCATCTTCTGGCAGAGGCCCGGATTTTTTGGAAGCCGCGGCGTCGACGACTTCGGCATCGGAGCGCAGTGTGGCGATTTTTCATCGGAGGCCCGTTATCGTCGCAGTTTGATCTGAGAGGTCTACCGAGCTACTCCGTCAGTATTTTTGGACGATTTCTACGGCGTTGGAATCACGAGAGGTACGTCTTCGAATTTCGTGTTGATCATCTTGCTGGATTCAGAGTTTATGACGCGGTTTTCGAGGCATTTCTAAGCCGCTGTTTTCTGGTGGAGTTTTTGGACAGCGGCCCCTTGCCGAAATTTTATCTCCGCACCCGAGTGTCGGATCGAGATGAGCCTATACACTTTTTGGATCTACTCGTCGCAAGGATTATCATTGTATTTTTCCGGGATTTTTCTGAGGCTTTCCCGAAGGTATACTATTCCCCTTTTATCTGTGTTTGAGTTTACAGTTGTGTGGTTGTGAGTGTTTGCGCACCTGTACTGTGGAATTTGTAACTCGGCCTACGGGGCTCGGATTTGGGCGTGCAGGTACCCGTTTCGAAGGTCTCGACGAGACGCTCGCTGTGATATTTTTATTGGAATTTTTGGAGTTCGTTTTACAGGTGAAAATTTCGCATTAAGGGGACTGTTCCCAGCAGATTTGTGATGCTTGGATTTTATGGAATTAAGTGTAACTTTGGGTTGTGTTTTTGTACCCAGGAGGTATTGATCACTGTTCCTGTATTGTTGGATTGGTGGGTGTGTAGAGATATCTGTTTCTGGACTTTCTCAGCTGTGCGACTCCGGACAGTTAGCATTTTCAGGTGGGTGGCCTTGTCTCCAAGATTGATGGACTGTGCTTTAAATCTGCTATAGTAGGACTATGCATGATAGTGAAATGCTTGTGCAGCATGTTGGAATGTAGGAATTGCTATTCCTTGTATTATCTGATGGTATTGTCATCTCCTTGCTTTCTACCATCTGTATATTATAGTTATTGGAACTTGACCTAGCACCCCGTCATATGTTGCATGTGTAACCAGACTAGTAGAAAACCCTCACTTGGGCTAGGGTTATTTCTGCTTTAGACATCCACACTTCTACTTTCCTGGACATAGTGTTCTTCCTCGCCCGGGTAGTGGGCCGAGTGGTCAGGTGTTATCTTTTAGTGTGGGATGCATGTTACACTCGTGCTTGGGAGCAGAGTGGCGTCTGGTAGATGTAGTTGGTTGTTCTTCTGTAGCTGGAGCCGTTGGGTAGACGGCGGTCCCGAGATGTTTTATTTTTTCTTGTTTTATCTGTCGCCGCTGTGTTAGTGGCAGCGGTAGATCAGTGTTAGCAGGACCTTAAACCCAGAACCTTTTTGGACACTCATATGATTTTTATCAACCAAATGGTTTCTTCCAAGCATCGTAGGGTCGCCGGAGTCGGTTCATGTTTGATTGGACGAAGGCATTAGCCCTTCGAGGCTTGGATATAAAACTTGGTTTCAACTGTTTTCCTAAAAAGAACTAAAAATCATGAAATATGGATTTCTTACAGATCAAAGGGCTTCAGTAAGAAATGTCACCTTTTCCTATAAATTAACCACCCGAGATGATTCGAGTGGTCTGGGTTCTAAGGTCTGCATTCTTCTTGGGACGAGAACAACGAGAGGCTATGCCTAAAGCCTGTTCTTGTTTGATTTGGATTGTAGGTTCTAGTCTTTCGGGGTTCCCGAACCCTTCCTCGGGTCAGTGGATGCGATGTTGGCCTGTAGAGGCAGTTGTTCGCAGTGGATGCGACTTTGTGCTATGAGTTGGTAGAGTGTGATCTAGAGGTTGTTTCTCTGATTTAGTGGTGGAGATGGTTCTCCCACTTAGCTTTGAGGATCTTGGGGTTCTGGCAGATCGAGTCGTGGAGGTTTCCCGACTCAGCCATGGTCGTGCATTATCAGATTGAGTCGTTGAGGGTTCTCCGACTTAGCTGTTTGAGTCGAGGTTCTTTTTCCGACTGAGTTGTGTTTGAGCTTGGAGTTACCGATCTGTTTGATCGTGGATCATAGCCTGCATGAGCCGCATTTGGCTTGACAGAGATACTTTACAGAGATACTTTACTGAGATACTTGAGATGGGTTACTTTGACTCGAGCGGGTCGCTCCCCTCGAGGGCCACTCCGGAGTAGGCGAGGCCGGGTTGTGTACCGGCGTGAGATTGAGCTTTTCTTTCGCGACTTGTCGTTGCATTTGTCCCTCTGGCTGTGCTGGTGTTGGCAGTCATGGACGTCCTACGTAAGTCCGCTCCTCCGGGACGTAACGGCAGTAGGTTGGCGCATGTTGGCAGTCATGGACGTCCTACGTAAGTCCGCTCCTCCGGGACGTAACGGCAGTAGGTTGGCGCAGGCTTGACTGGACCTGATGAGGCAGTCAGTTCAGATTGGGTGATCAGAGATGAGAGTTAGTTGTGGCATCATGTTCTTTCTGTTCCACTCCTTGAGCATCTAGGTAGAGGCATAGTAGCTGTAGAGTTTACTTTTCCAGCTTTCCTTACAGCATTGCTTTTGTTACTTTATGCCTCTAGTGGACTTAGTGGGCAGACCGTCGGGCTTGTTGGCGGCACCCACTGAGAACTACTTGGGACGTAGTTCTCACACCCGTCGTGGTGTCTTTTCCCACAGGAACTTCTACTCTGGTTCCTGTTGTTCCTGTTGCTGATCCTTCTGACCGAGCGAGGGAGTCGCGAGCTAGTTTCCTACCCGTCGTTGGAGTGTAGCGGTACCCCTTCTGAGGAGAGCTTCAGTAGATTAGTTATTTTATTTTCCTTCTTTGAGAGACTGTTGTAGTGAGGATTGTTCTGTATTGAGAGCCTGTACACTGATGTATTTATTGGAGATACCTCCCGGTTGAGTTCTGAGTTGTATATGAGGATATTGTATGATTATCTTTTTGGGAGACGGACATTGTTGTATTATTTCCAGTTGTACAGTGATTGATTTAGTTATACAGCAGACTTTTTATTTTTAGCTCTGATATCTGTTTAGCTGTAGTACTTTTCTTGCAGGTAGGACGCTTCGCCTATGCTGGTTTGGCATAGGTGGCGGATCTGTTGGCGAGCCGGGTCGCAGTTTCGACCCCGGGGCGTGACAGATTAGAGTGGTATCAGAGTCTAGGTTGTAGGTCATTGAGGACTTAGACACCCTAGGCTTGTGGTTGGACATTAGGATGACTACGTGAGAGTCGTGACTTTTAGCGAGAGTCCTGATCGAGTTTTGTACCTCTCCCATGAGACGGGATGAGTGATTGGCATGTTTATGCTCCTAAGCGATTATGTTGGCTGCAGACAACATAATGCTGTGGAATTGATAACATGTCTTAGACTTTCGCTGGATTGGGTCGTATGGTTGTTGTGTCCTGATGTTTGTTATTGTGCAGTGGTCTACGATGCTTGTGAGACGTCGTGCTGTGAGGAATGCGCTTTCCGCATCTGATTAGTAACCCGAGCAGCGGGAGGCAGAGCTATCAGAGCAGAGCGAGACCCAAGAGTTATGGATCTAGATGGCACAGACGTCGGAGGCTGTCCGATGCCAGGAGGAGGCCATGGAATGTTTGATGCGCTTGTTGGAGCAGAGAGCACAGTTAATTACAGTACCGCTTGAGTGTCCTCCAGTACTCTCTTCCTATGCAGTGGTATCTTTAGTTGTACCAGTGGCGCCGATGGAGCGAGCAGCCCCCTCCGTGCCGACGAGCAGTGCCGAGGCACCGAGGCAGGGTGGATAGTGGATAGTAGCTGAGCTTAGGGACATCATTGATCGATGGAGCCAGTCCCGGCAGTCTGAACCATCCCGATTCATAGGTTTGAGTTGGAGCCTTTGTAGGCAGAATTGGGGTTGGTGGTGATGGAGAGACTCTCGGAGAGCCTCCATGTGCTAGGGAGTTTATACAGTTGTCGAACTGCACGCTCCAGGTTTCGAGGGACGAGGCGCATAGGATATGTTTGACGGGGAATGGTTTGCACCAGGATACCTTTCAGTTTAGTTGGTCCCTCCGTTTTGGATTATTGACGCTTCGATGGGTAGGCTTTGTGTGTGGAGCATGACGCTGCAGTTTCTTTGGATAGGGATCGGCCGCCAGAGGCGAGTTCTGGATATCGGTGCTTGGCGTCGGGTGATGGAGGACAGACTGACCGGCAGAGGCATTTCTCATCTCCGTACCTGGATGGCGAATTTTCGAGATGCCAGAGATCGGGTGGACCCCGATGGCAGCATCAGCATCTATATCAGAGTAGCGCAACGGTAGCGTGGATTTGTTATCTGCGGATGACTTTATTCGTCGCCTCAATGTGAGCAGAGACAGAGGACGTGCTCCCTTGTGGATAGTCCTGATTTTCAGGCAGATTGGGCGACAACCACTTGCTTTGAGCGGATGAATCTGTGCCGCCCGGTTGGAGGGCGCCACGGTAGTGGATCGAGTTGTCGCAGGTGTGATTTCATCACAGCAGTCGGAGTAGGAGCATGTTGCATTCCTGCATGGACTGGAGGCAGATTTGTTACCACATGCACTTGAGGTACAGGTTCCTGTTAGTGTTGTGTATGTGGGGGAGGCTTGTGGTCTATGCCCTATGCAGTTGAGGCCGCGAGATATACGGGTAGACTTATTGGTAATCTTGGCAGTTCGGCGTTTCGACCTAGTGCATGGGTTTTGGTTGGCACAGTGCCACAGGATGTTAGACTGCGGAAGGAGAGGACTTTGACCTTCTGAGAGGCAGACGAGAGGAGATTTGGTTGTTGAGGTCGTTAGAGCACACTGGTTATAGCGACAGGGTGAGAGGTGCTTACGGCGGCACCGGGACCCAAAGATATCTCTGTTGCCACGAGATTCCGGGTGTGATTTCATCTGAGCTGTTGATAATGCCGCCGGTTAGGGAGATAGAGATTGAGTTGGCGTGGTTCGGGGAAACGCGCCACCCTCGACAGCACCTCATTGGATATTGCCAGTAGAGCTGTGAGAGCTGATGGCGCCGTTGCAGGATCTGATGGATCGAGGGGTCTGTTTGACCTAGTGCCACGCCGTTGATATACGGTGGTGATGCCACATCGTTGATATACGACTGTGAGGGCCCTTTTATGGGTCGAGTGTAGACAGGTCCAAGTATTATTCTGGACCTTTTGATGGAATTATACTCCAGCAGTTGTACGATTGATGCAGGTACAGATTTTGGAATCATACGGCTGAGTATTTCGCCAAGATGGTGTTCAGGACACGGTAGGGGCATTATGTTTTAGTAAGGCCTATTGGATTGATTAGCGCCCTGCCACTCTTTTGGTTTGAGGAATTGTGCTCCAACTGTACTTGATTGCTTTGGTAACTAGATCCTCCAGGGATATTATGATCTACTCCCTGAGCAGCTGGGAGCATGAGGAGCACTGGTGGATGTGTTACCATGCTGTGTGGATGAAGCTGTATGCCAGATTATTGAGATACAAGTTTTAGCTTTAGAAGCTTACCTTCTTGGGTCACATTGTGTTAGCCATAGGAGCGGCGGTGGAATTCTGGCCAATGTGGATGCTATTTGAGTTTGGCTGAGATCAACATTTATTGCTGAGGTGAGGAGTTTTTTTTTTTTTTTGGATTTGGCAGTGCCAGGAGAGCATGGCGAATGGATGATGTGACTGGTACTAGCGCCGATTGCAGCTTTGCCAGAGATGGGGGATGGATCTTGTGTCAGTGATGCCTCCCATAGTGGCTGTGGAGTTACCATTGGGTTATTCTTGAGCATTTTGTATCACCCCGCTAGGGCCACTGTGGTGGCGGATACCTGGAACCGGAGAGCTATTTGGGGTTGAGTTTGATGATTCCGTTGCTGGCGCTGGGTGGGACCGTTGCGGAACAGGGCTCGAGGTTGTGTCCCTGAGGGTCCCTTTTGACGGTAGACTGTGGTGAAGCAGTCCATGCGATTGGTCAGGATCCGAGAGTGTTTGAGCGAGGACCCTAGCCGATTAGGGCTTCTTTTCTCTGGACGACCGTATGGGGTATGTTTCGGATCGCCTGGTTGAGCTGGCACTAGGGAGCGGTTTTGGTGCGTGCTACATTGGTTGTTCTCTCTTTTCCCCCAGCCTTTTTCCTTCCACGTCTCAGCTCAGGAGTGTTAGGCTTGTGGATTCCTCGCCCGTGATGGACTCGTTTCCTTTGAGATCTGCGAGTACTTGTGGTACGAGGGATGCCGTTGCAAATTCTGGCTCATGAGATGAGAGAATTATGCAATTGGGGCCATGCCGTACCGGTGGTTGTTGTTGTTGTGGAGTAATCACGGGGAGTGACAGGTGACTTGAGAGCTGGAGATGGCAGTGTTATGTACCTACCCTTGTTTTTGTGGCACCTTTTGGGTTGAGCTAGTTTCGAGGACGAAACTTTCTTTTAGTGGGGGAGGATGTGGTGACCCAGATCTCCGCAGGGCTTCTACAGTGCGATTAGCAGCTTCTGGAGGCCTCTGTGGCATGTCGGCCGTATTTCTGCACCAATTTGGACTTAAGTGATGGACTTCGGGTGTGTAATGGATCGCGTGAGTGATCGGAGGACCCCGTCGGATGTTTAGATGTGGTTTCGCGCGAAATGGATATCAAAATTGGACTCAGCGCGGAATTTGAGTAAAGAACACTTCTCCGAGAATTTTCGGCAAATTTTAGAAGAGGAATTTGGCAAATCGGACTTCGGATTTGGATTCAGCGCGCGAAAACGGTCAAGATGGACTATTTATTTGTATTTTTCGGAGTCCGGATGCGAAAACACGGATTTCGAGGTGTTTGGTTCTGTTCCGGCCGCCGGAGGGGCGCCGGCGGCGGCGGCGGGCGGCGGAGCGCGGCGGCTGGCGGCGGCGGAGGCGCGCGGTCCACCGCGGAGGCGTGCACCCGGGGGGCTGGCCACGTGGCGGCTCCCAGTTGGCGGGCGCAGCAGGCGCGGTCCACGGGATCGTCGCGGGTGCACGGTGGACCGGGTGCGGGCACGTGGCTGTTTTTGGTTGGCGGGTTCTGGTGCGCGCGGTCCACGCGACGGGAGGCAGTGCCTCGGGGCGCGTGCCCGACGTGCGGCAGCGGGAGGCGCGGTCGCGCACGTGGGCGCGGCGTGGGCGCGGTCGGGGGCGACGTGGGGGCGCCACGTGGCACCACGTGGTTGGTCGGGCGCAGCGGAGCACAGCACAGTGCTTGGACACGTGGCGCTGCGTGGTTCGCTGGCTCAGGTGCGCCGGGCGCGGGGAGCAGTGCTGGGCCACGTGGCGGCCCGTGAGCGTTCCGGGCGCACACAGTAACGGGCCCGGCCCGTTACTGTAGCAGCCCGGAAGTGCCAAGCGCCCGAAACTTTGGGCCAAAAGTCCAAAATTCGGATTTTCGGGCTGGGCCTATAAATAGCTGTCTTGTGGGGAGTTTTGCCCCCTTTCCCGAGCTCCCCTGCCCATGGCCCCTTTAGCAAAGTTGGAGATCTTCATCTTGCGCATCTTCTGGCAGAGGCCCGGATTTTTTGGAAGCCGCGGCGTCGACGACTTCGGCATCGGAGCGCAGTGTGGCGATTTTTCATCGGAGGCCCGTTATCGTCGCAGTTTGATCTGAGAGGTCTACCGAGCTACTCCGTCAGTATTTTTGGACGATTTCTACGGCGTTGGAATCACGAGAGGTACGTCTTCGACTTTCGTGTTGATCATCTTGCTGGATTCAGAGTTTATGATGCGGTTTTCGAGGCATTTCTAAGCCGCTGTTTTCTGGTGGAGTTTTTGGACAGCGGCCCCTTGCCGAAATTTTATCTCCGCACCCGAGTGTCGGATCGAGATGAGCCTATACACTTTTTGGATCTACTCGTCGCAAGGATTATCATTGTATTTTTCCGGGATTTTTCTGAGGCTTTCCCGAAGGTATACTATTCCCCTTTTATCTGTGTTTGAGTTACAGTTGTGTGGTTGTGAGTGTTTGCGCACCTGTACTGTGGAATTTGTAACTCGGCCTACGGGGCTCGGATTTGGGCGTGCAGGTACCCGTTTCGAAGGTCTCGACGAGACGCTCGCTGTGATATTTTTATTGGAATTTTTGGAGTTCGTTTTACAGGTGAAAATTTCGCATTAAGGGGACTGTTCCCAGCAGATTTGTGATGCTTGGATTTTATGGAATTAAGTGTAACTTTGGGTTGTGTTTTTGTACCCAGGAGGTATTGATCACTGTTCCTGTATTGTTGGATTGGTGGGTGTGTAGAGATATCTGTTTCTGGACTTTCTCAGCTGTGCGACTCCGGACAGTTAGCATTTTCAGGTGGGTGGCCTTGTCTCCAAGATTGATGGACTGTGCTTTAAATCTGCTATAGTAGGACTATGCATGATAGTGAAATGCTTGTGCAGCATGTTGGAATGTAGGAATTGCTATTCCTTGTATTATCTGATGGTATTGTCATCTCCTTGCTGTTCTAGCCATCTGTATATATAGTTATTGGAACTTGACCTAGCACCCCGTCATATGTTGCATGTGTAACCAGACTAGTAGAAAACCTCACTTGGGCTAGGGTTATTTCTGCTTTAGCACATCCACACTTCTACTTTCCTGGACATAGTGTTCTTCCTCGCCCGGGTAGTGGGCCGAGTGGTCAGGTGTTATCTTTTAGTGTGGGATGCATGTTACACTCGTGCTTGGGAGCAGAGTGGCGTCTGGTAGATGTAGTTGGTTGTTCTTCTGTAGCTGGAGCCGTTGGGTAGACGGCGGTCCCGAGATGTTTTATTTTTTTCTTGTTTTATCTGTCGCCGCTGTGTTAGTGGCGAGCGGTAGATCAGTGTTAGCAGGACCTTAACCCAGAACCTTTTTGGACACTCATATGATTTTTATCAACCAAATGGTTTCTTCCAAGCATCGTAGGGTCGCCGGAGTCGGTTCATGTTTGATTGGACGAAGGCATTAGCCCTTCGAGGCTTGGATATAAAACTTGGTTTCAACTGTTTTCCTAAAAAGAACTAAAAAATCATGAAATATGGATTTCTTACAGATAAAGGGCTTCAGTAAGAAATGTCACCTTTTCCTATAAATTAACCACCCGAGATGATTCGCGGGTCTGGGTTCTAAGGTCTGCATTCTTCTGGGACGAGAACAACGAGAGGCTATGCCTAAAGCCTGTTCTTGTTGATTTGGATTGTAGGTTCTAGTCTTTCGGGGTTCCCGGACCCTTCCTCGGGTCAGTGGAGGCGATGTTGGCCATGTAGAGGCAGTTGTTCGCAGTGGATGCGACTTTGTGCTAGAGGTTTGTAGAGTGTGATCTAGAGGTTGTTTTATGATTTAGTGGTGGAGATGGTTCTCCCACTTAGCTTGAGGATCTTGGGGTTCTGGCAGATCGCGTCGTGGAGGTTCCCGACTCAGCCATGGTCGTGCATTATCAGATTGAGTCGTTGAGGGTTCTCCGACTTAGCTGTTTTGAGCGAGTTTCTTTTTCCGACTGAGTTGTGTTTGAGCTGGGGTACCGATCTGTTTGACGTGGATCATAGCCTGATGAGCCGCATTTGGCTTGACAGAGATACTTTACAGAGATACTTGAGATACTGAGAGGTTACTTTGACTCGAGCGGGTCGCCCACTCGAGGGGCCACTCCGGAGTAGGCGAGACCGGGTTGTGTACCGGCGTGAGATTTGAGCTTTTCTATCGCGACTTGTCGTTGCATTTGTCCCTCTGGCTATGCTGGTGTTGGCAGTCATGGACGTCCTACGTAAGTCGCTCTCCGGGACGTAACCGGCGTAGGTGGCGCATGTTGGCAGGTCATGGCGTTCCTACGTAAGTCCGCTCCTCCGGGACGTAACGGCAGTAGGTTGGCGCAGGCTTGACTGGACCTGATGAGGCAGTCAGTTCAGATGGGTGATCAGAGATGAGAGTTAGTTGTGGATCATGTTCTTGCTGTGTCACTCCTTGAGCATTAGGTTAGCGGCATAGTAGCTGTAGAGTTTCCTTTCCATCTGTCCTTACAGCATTGCTTGTTACTTTATGCCTTAGTGGACTTAGTGGCCAGGACCGTCGGTGTTGTGGGCGGCACCATGAGAATACTTGGGACGTTAGTTCTCACACCGTCGTTGGTTGTCTTTTCCCACAGGAACTTCGGACTCTGGTCCTGTGTTGTCCTGTTGCTGATTCCTTCTGACGACGCGAGGGAGTCGCGAGCTAGTTTCCTACCCGTCGTGGCGTGTAGGGGTACCCCTTCTGCGGAGAGCTCAGTCAGAAGATTCTTATTTCTTATTGAGAGGACGTGTAGTGAGATTGTTCGGTATTGAGAGCCGATGTACACTGGACTGGATTTATTATTGGAGATTACCTCCGAGTTGCGTTCTGAGTGTAATGCGGATATTGTATGATTATTTTTGGGAGACGACCTTTGTATTATTTCCAGTTGTACAGGGATTGATTTAGTTTACAGCAGACTTTTTTTTTTAGCT